>LR753369.1:0-55000 GCA_902729485.2 Mus minutoides | reverse complement strand
ACTCGACAGCTATTACATTAATTTACTGCAAACAGCTATGCCTGGTTTACTGTTTTCTCCTTGAGCCAAGCATACAGCCCTTACTTAATAAACACTTAATGAATGAATTTATGTCTATTCATGGCTTCTCAGAGAACACACGCAGCTCATCTCTTCCTATTTGCCACATACTGATATATCTCCCTTTTTCTTCGGGAATTCCACATAGGAAAGGCCGCTCCAACCTACAAGGAGCTCATGCAGTCCCCTTGGACGTTGGGTGAAATCTGTGGCCTACTCATTTGAAATGCTTCAACATGGGGACACTTAGTGCCATACGCATAAGGTCTCAGGTATGGCACTCAGAGATCTACATTCCCGTCGTCGAGGCAAGAACTGAAGAGAGCGAGGCCTAGGGACGTGTTCAAGGTCACCTCAGCAGGCAGAAGGGATCATTATTGTCCCCGCACAAAGTCGACAGCACCTGCCATAGCGGGGAGGTTCCAAAGCTCCACCAAGCCCAGCACCGGACCTCCTCCCAGTGCACCACAAGGTCACAGGGGTGCTGGGGTCCTGGCACACTGCGCTAAAAAGCCACCTTGGTCACGCTCATCCACGCTACCCACAGCTGTTCAGCTCTCGGCGCCGAGCCGCGCGGAGCTCCGCTTGCACCTCGGACTCCGACCACCGCGAACGGGGGAGATAAGTAAGGGACAAGGGCGACGGCGGCAGCTCACCACGGCTCTCTCGCGTATTCCTCCATCTTGGCTCCAACCCGCGCGAGAGTCTACGGCGCGCTGGGCGGAAATTGATCCCCGCGACGGAAGTGATCCCAGGCAGAGGCGTGCTACTGGACGGGGATTGGGGCATCTCTTCTTGCCGCAGCCAATAGCAATCGGACTCCGTGTAGACCCGGAGCGTGCAGGCTCCCCTGCTAGGCCGTGAAGATTCGGGGGTTCACAGAACTGAGTGACTCGAGTTCAGATCGGCTCCGTGGCCTGGGATAAACATTGATTGTCCTTTTTTTTTCGAGACAGAGTTTCTCTGCCCTGGAACTCGCTTATGTAGCCCAGTCTGGCTTCGAACTCAGATCAGCCAGCCTGTGCCTCCCGAGTGCTGGGATTAAAGGTGTGTGTCACCACTACCCAGCCACTATTTTTAAAAAAGTGCAAACCGGCGTGGTGGCGCAAAAAGCGGGGCATGGTGGCGCACGCCTTTAATGCCAGCACTCGGGAGGCAGAGGCAGGCGGATTTCTGAGTTCGAGGCCAGCCTGGTCTACAAAGTGAGTTCCAGGACAGCCAGGGCTATACAGAGAAATCCTGTCTCAAAAAAAAAAAAAAAAAGTGCTTTTGCTGTCAGGTATTTATTAATAGTGCTACTTAATTTGCCATGAGCAGTGAATCTTTAATAAATATATGTAGCTCTTTTAGAGCAGAACTGTAGAGTCATAGTGTCTGGAATGTAATAGATAACTTTTTAAATAAAAAGTCTTTGGATCTGGTGAGTGCATGCAGTTCTGAGGAGAGCCTACAGAACTGGAGTTGTCAGGGCTGACAGCGAGTACTTTACCCACTGAGCCAACTTTGCAGCCCGAAAATAAGTGTTCATGTTATAGAACCAATTGGACCATTTCAGGGGCCATGACCAATTTGAGACCATTTATTTTGGGGGGTTATTGATGCCGGATCCTCTTCCATGCTTCCCCACAAAGGATAACCCAGAAAGCATGAGATATGTTTTGCCCAGAGAAAAGAGACTAACAATAGGGCCAACTTAGCAGTCCTACTTAGTCCTTCTTAAGTTGATAAGTCAGATCCCCAGCATCGTGTATATATACACGCGGGTATGGTGGCACATATTGAAGTTCAGTGTTATATCCTCAGTTGCATGTAGAGTTCAAAGCCATCCTGAGATACTCGAGACTTCCCTCGTTAAGGAAGAAAAAGCTAAAAGTATGACGGTCCACCAGCCTATTTTTAGCTCCTACCAGGAAAACGCAGTCTTTTTGGGGTGGGGTGGGGGGTGGAGACAGGGTTTCTCTGTATAGCTCTGGCTGTCCTGGAACTCACTTTGTAGACCAGGCTGGCCTTGAACTCAGAAATCCGCCTGCCTCTGCCTCCTGAGTGGTGGGATTAAAGGCGTGAGCCACCACGCCTGGCTCAGAAAAGCCCAGTCTTGTGCCAGCTGTAAAGGGAGTTCCTATTCCATTCCACCTTACAACAACAACAACAACAGCACGAAACTAGATATTTGAGGCTAGACAAATGGCATAGCAGTCAAGAGCACTGACTGTTCTTCTAGCGGACTGGGGTTCAATTCCCAGCACAAATATGCCAACTCACAATTGTCTGTAACTCCAGCTTCAGGGGACCTAACACCCTCTGCTGGCCTCTGCAGGCACCAGGCCCACTTATGATACACAGATAATTCAGGCAAAATACCCATGTTCATATATATTTAATGGGAATAAATACCATATATATATTTAATGGGAAAGCCAATGTAATAAGTGAAAGGCTGCAGTGACAAATGACATGTTTTCCAGACTTTTGGAAATAAGAGTCAACCAGCCATAGAGCTACAAAATGTTTCTAGCTACAGAATAGCAACAAAATGTCTCTAAAGTAGTGAACTGAAGCTGGCTGCGGTGCACACCTGTAATCCCAGCAGAGAGGGGGAGACAAGAGGATCTCATGTTCAAACTCATTCCCACTGACAGAGCATGGTCCAGACCCTCCTGGGCAAAACAAAAAAGAAAGAAAAAAGAAAAGAGAAAAAAAGAGAGAAAGAGGGAAGGAGAGGGAGGGAGGGAAGGAAAGAAGGAAGGAAGAAGGAAGGAAGGAAGGAAGGAAGGAAGGAAGGAAGGAAGGAAGGAAGAAAAAGAAAAAAACCAACACAGTCTGGCTAAATGGCTCAATGAGTAAAGGTGCTTGCAGTCTGCTGACCTGAGTTCCATCCTCAGAACCCACAGAGTGGAATGAAGGAACCAGCGCCTATGTTCTATGACTTCCATGTTCCATGTTGCCATGGTATTCAAGTATACACACAAAATGTAAACATTTTATTGAAATCTGATACTTGAAGTGCTTTAATATTTGAGGTTAGCTTCAAACAAACAAACAAACAAACAAAGGACTGAAGAGATGGCTCAGGATACTTCAAAATTTTGAGGACAGAAGTTTATATCATAGCACCCATCAAACAAGATATATGAGAATAGAGAATAGAGAATAAAGAATGTGGGAGGGACAGCACACAATGTAGAAGGAAGAGCTCAGAGAGCAAAAATTTGATATTTATTTAGTCCTTGTTCCAGACCTGTTGGGCATGAACAGTTCAATACCTAGAGGCATGCACTCTCCTGGACAAAGAAATATTCTCTGAGCTCATGGGGACGCAGAAGTACCCTGAGCCCTGACTACGTACATTCTTTTGCTTCCTACAGGATCTGTGTGTGTTTGCTCAGAGCTCCAGAGCTCACGGTGCGGTAGCATCAGCTTACACACTCTTTCTCTAAGAGGTAATGCTTAGTTCAGAAGAAAAGATACAGCGCTCATGTATGTCACACTCAGATATATGAACTGTAGTAGAAAGTATTACTAAATGCTTCCAGAATGTTGATGCTGTTATATTTTCCATACGTTATTTTACTTAACATGCTCAATGCCACACTGATGGCACAGTCATGCAATCCCAGCAACCCAAGAGGCTGAATCCAGAGGATCCCAGGTTCAAGGATGGCCTGAGCAACTTAATAAGACCTTATCTTAAACTTTTAAAAGTGACCAGGCATGGTGCTGCTTGCTTTTAGTCCCAGCACTTGCAAGGCAGAAGCAAGTGGATTCACTGTGAGTTGGAGGCCAGCCTGGTCTACAGAGTGAGTACCAGGCCAAGCCAGGGCTACATAGGAAAACCCTGTCTCAAAAAAACAAACAAATAGCTCCAAGAGGTCCGCTGACCTCTGGCCTCCTTAGGCACCTGCATGCATATAGTACAGGTGGACTCATGCAGACCCAACCAAAATAGAGCCAGCAAGATGGCTCAGAGAGTAAAGGCTTTTACAGCCAAGTCTGACAACCTGAGTTTGATCCCCAGAACCCACATAGAGGAAGAAGATAACTGAGTCCTGCAAGTTCTGACCTCCACACATGTGCAAGCACCTGTATACATACTCATACACACAAACAAATGGTTTTTTTAAAGCGATGATGGTGATGGTGATGATGGTGGTGATGATGATGATGGTGATGGTGATGATGATGATGGTGGTGGTGATGATGGAAGAGGCTGGAGATATGTCTCAGTGGTAAAGCCTTTGCCTCCCATACACAAAGCCCTGCATTCACTTCTCAGTGCCACATGAACAAGCAAGGAAACATACACTCACTCCACAACTGTGAGGTAGGGCCTCATCTTTTTTCTCTTAAAGCAAAGTGAGCTAGGTCCTCGGTTTTTTCCCCTAAAGGAAAAAGGTAAATACTCTTAGCACCTACATTTTCCATTTCCAAAGGCTCAGAGAGGTTAAACAAGTTACACAGGTTACACGTCTCAGATTTGAGCCCAGTGTCATTTGACTCCAGGGCCTGCAGTCTTACCTGCCACACTACACTGCTACTCTGTATTCATGATAAGGTGACTGTCTTGGGGTCATCCACTCTCTTCAAGAGCCACTTAAGGGCCCACTTGATGGTGTACATGTTTAATATCATCACTAAAGAGGCAGATGGATCTCTGAGGGTTGTTTTGTTTTGTTTTTGTTTTTTGTTTTCTTTTTGAATGATTTATTTTTGTTTCATGTGCATTGGAGTTTTGCCTGTGAGAGGGTGTTGGATCCCCTGGAACTAGAGTTACAGGCAGTTGTGAACTTTCATGTAATTGCTGGGAATTGAACCTGGGTCTTCTGGAAGAGAAACCAGTACTCCTAACAACTGAGCCATCTCCTAGCCCTATTTATTGTTGTTGTTGGATTTGTTGTTGTTGTTGTTGTTTGTTGTTGTTTTGTTTTTCAAGACAAGGTTTCTCTGTGTAGCCCTGGCTGTCCTGAACTCACTCTGTATCCTTGAATTCACATGGATTTCTGAGTTTAAAGCCAGCCTGGCTAGCAAGTTTCAGGCAGAGCAGGGCTACATAGTGAGACCTTTCTCTCCTGGAACTTGCTGTGTAGATCAGCCTGGCCTCAAACTCACAGAGATCCTCTGCCTCCTGAATGCTGGGATTAAAGGTGTGTGCCATCACCACCTAAATACCCATACTTCTTGTTACTGGGCTCAACAAATACATAATTTTTTCATCAGTGCTAATAATAATATATAATATTATAGTGTTTTCATCATTGCTCTCAGTAAAAAATTAATTTTTAAAATGACATTAAAGTGTTAGTTAAATTGGTTCTAAATAGTTACTGTCCCTTGATCTCTCCACATTTTGACCAGAGCTTAAAGCCTCTCTCTCTCTCTCTCTCTCTCTCTCTCTCTCTCTCTCTCTCTCTCTCTCTCCACAGAAATGCTCACCTTCTGAGGACTCAGTCAAGCCAGAATGCTCTAATCCCTGAATGAATTTGTTTTAGCTAGAGATAGATTCTGAGCTTGGACAACTATTGTATCTTATGGTGGTCCTTGACTACAGAGACTGAAGGAGGCTACATATTCTGCAGCTATGGGTTCCAGTGTCCTCTGGCCACTGCTGGAGCATCTTTCAAGAAGATATTCTCAATCATGAGCAGTTTTCAGGGATCCAAAGATTTTTATTTGAGTCCCAGTTTGAAGCTGTGGAACCAGAGGCCGAGAAATTATAGGGGTTTGGGTGTAGACCCACCTTTAGTCAAAATGCCATAAGTCCTGCTATTTGGGTCTGGAAACTGTAGATTTAGAATGAATATATGTACTTTAGTGTATTCCTAGAGCAAAATCAGGAGTCAAAAGAGATGGTCACTAAAATCAATGCCCCAAGGTGAAGGGAGTTATTTGCACCAGGCCTGTCACAGTCCTAGGAAGCTGGAAAGGGGGCCCTTTCAGATTAGAGAGAGGCAGGTTGAGGATGGCTGAGGGGGCTTCAGAGACTGGTCCCAAAAGTTACTCTTCTGAGTAACAGTAAGAATGAAAACGGACCTGAGGGAATGTCAGAAGGAACAAGAGACTGTGGCAAGGCTGGCCTGGTGGCACACCTTTAATCCCAGCACTTGGCCCAAAGGAGTTCTCTGTGATCTCCAGGCCATCCATGCCCACATAGCAAGCTTCAGTTCCAAGGCTGCATAGTGAGACCTGGTATCAAATAAGGAAAAAGAAAAAGGGGGAAAGAGGAAAGAGGGAGAGAGGGAGGGAGGGAGGGAGCTAGGAGCTTAGTAGGAGCAAGGAACAGGGAATACCATGTCTAACAACAAGTTTAGCTAACCATGGATTCCAGCCCATCTGAGTCTTTGCTGTACCCTGGAAGGAACCCGCTGCTTCTCCCCACACACTTAGTGTGTCTTGGAGTGTCTCCTAACAGTACATTTGCCTCTTTCATTTTCCCTACAGTAGAATTTCACAAATACCATTAAATGATAGATTTTCAAGAGAAGAACAATGTTATACTTGTCTTTGTATCTCTCTTTACATAATGCCCAACAAAGCACCTAAATGAATATTTGAAGGAAAGAATGAATGAGAATCAGGTAAAAGGGACTACAAATGCTTTTATTTAAGTTAGTTGCTGCTGGAGGGAAGAGAACAGAAGAGTAGGCTAGAGAGAGAAGAACCCAGAACAAAGATAATAAATCACACAGGCCTGAGGTTGGATTCTTGAAGCTCCAGCTGCTCAAGGGTCCGAGGCAGAAGGATCACAAACTCATGGCTTGCCTGAGCCATAGAGTGAGTGTGAGTGAAGGCCAGTCTGGGCAACTTAGTGTCATCTGTTGGGGTCCACTGCCCGCAGTGGACGGAGTTCCTGGAGGATTGGCCCAAAGCTGAATTGAAACTAAGGGAGTGGGGGAAGAAAGAAGATCTCCGAGGCTACATGGTTGCTTCTGCTTAGAACGACTGTTTAATGGTGGACAAGCATTTGGGGACAAAAGGAAGGGAAGCCCCGCCCCCAGTCTTCTGCACAGGTGTTCTGGAGTTTGGCGGGAACCCTGAAGTCTCATGACATCTCACAGGTTGTGCAGGTGGGCTGGTCATAGGTGGGCATCTGGTAAGCTGGGCGGAGCCGGGTGACCTAGAAGATGTGCAGAACCTGGCTGCAGGGGGGAGCCGGGCTCTCTTAGCCTAATTAACAAAACAACAGGTGCCATTGGGTGCCGCACGGCTCCGGCTCCGGTCATTGCACCAACTATGTTGGTGGAGAAGGGGTACCACAGTCATCAACTTCAGAATAAAAAGGAGAGAGAGGGCTTAGGCGATGGCTCAGTGGTTAAGAGATTATGTTACTCCTGCAGAGGACCTGAGTCTTGTTCCCAGCACTCACGTTGGGTGGCTCATGACCACCTATAACTCTAGATCCAGTGGGTCCAACAGCCCTGACCAGTATGAACAGCAGTTCACACACATGCAAACATGTATAACAATCACATAAGTAAAAATAAATCTTTTAGAAAGAAAAAGTAATTGGGAGAAAAAAAAAGGTTTTTAGAGAAGCATTCCCCTTTGATCCAAGCATCGCAGAGGCAGAGGCAGATCTCTGTGAGATCAAGGACAACCTGGTCGTCATAGTTACAGGCTAGCCAGAGCTACATAGTTGTCTTAGTCAGGGTTTCTATTCCTGCACAAACATCATGACCAAGAAGCAAGTTGGGGAGGAAAGGGTTTATTCAGCTTACACTTCCATACTGCTGTTCATCACCAAGAAAGTCAGGACTGGAACTCAAGCAGGACAGGAAGCAGGAGCTGATGCAGAGGCCACGGAGGGATGTCCTTTACTGGCTTGCCTCCCCTGGCTTCCCCAGTTCTCTTATAGAACCAAGACTACCAGCCCAGAGATGGCACCACCCACAAGGGGACCTCCCCCCTTGATCACTAATTGAGAAAATGCCTTGCAGCTGGATCTTGTGGAGGCATTTCCCCAACTGAAGCTCCTCTCTCTGTGATAACTCCAGCCTGTGTCAAGCTGACACAAAACTAGCCAGTACAATAGTGAAACTCTCTCGGAAAAAAGAAGGAGGAGGAGGAGGAGGANGAGGGGGGAGGGGGAGGGAGGAGGAGAGGGAGAGGGAGGGAGAGAGAGGGGGAGAGTGAGGGGAGAGAAAGACAGAGAGAGAGAGGGAGAGAGAGAAGGGGGAGAAAGGGGGGAGTGAGAGGGAGAGGAAGAGAGAGAGGGGAGGGAGAAGGAGAAGGAGAAGGAGAAGGAGAAGGAGAAGGAGAAAGAGAAGAAGAAGAAGAAGAAGAAGAAGAAGAAGAAGAAGAAGAAGAAGAAGAAGAAGAAGAAGAAGAAGAAGAAGAAGAAGAAGAAGAAGAAGAAGAAGAAGAAGAAGAAGAATCACTAAATATGATGGCGCACACCTTCGCTCAGGAGGCAGAGGCAGGTGGATCTCTATGACTTTTTAGACCAGCCTAGTCAGTCTACAGAGGGAGTTCCCAGCCTGCCAAGGCTACATAGTAATACTTTGTCTCAAAAGCAATCAGGCAAACAAGGAGAAAAAACAAACAAAACAAAAACCACCCTCCCCTCCCTACTCCCAAAACTATTAAGATTGGTTTGGGGGTATATCTTAGAGCTAGAAAGCTTACCTAGTAAATGCAAAGGCCTGGGTTCAGGCTTGGATCTTAGCCCCACCATTTGAAAGAAAGGTGCAAATGTGGAGCTGGGGCAGTGGTTCAGAGGTTAAAAGCACCGGCTACCTTCCAGAGGAGGCAGGTCAGTTCAGTTCCCAGCACCTACAAGGCAGCTTGCTACTCTGCAACTTCAGTCCCAGGGCACCAGCTCAGGCGTGTACATACATTATCCAGACAAACTATTCATGGACATAAAACAAAAAATATGTTTTTAAAAGTAAGGCAAACATAAGTAGCTGTAGCAGTTACTAATGAATACTGTGCTCGCTCACCCTATTTCAGGTAAATGTCTTCTTGTAATGGTCACCTTACTTTGCCTTCTAGTAGAATTTGTAAAAACTCCATTAATTGATGCATCTTAAGTTTTCAAAATCGCATTTATTATGGTGGCAGCGCACAAACATACCTCAGAAAGAGGAGGAAGAGAGCCTGCCACATGCCACCACAACGACCCCTTCCGTGCTGGGTCAAGCCCCCCTGAAGCCTTTAATCAGAAGAACCCTTTCTCCCCACAGCTGTACTCTCAGGGGTTTGTAACCATGATGGGAGAGTAAGCAACACAGGCAGGTGCTGCTGCTGTTCTTATTTTACAGGTAGAGAAGGGTCACGTGGTCAGTGGGTCACAGTAACAGGACCTAATGCAAGTCTTTTAGCTTAAAGAGCATAAGGTCTTGTCTGAGTGTGGTTGTGTGTGGTTGTGTGTGGTTGTGTGCTCTTCTGCTGTATTTTCTCATAGCCCTGTGCACACACACCCCTCTCTGAAACAGGGTTCTCTGTGTAGCTCTGGCTGTCACTGTAGACCCTGTCGTTGTGCTGCCTTGGAACTCTCTATAGACCAGGCTAGCCTCCATCTGAGAGCTCCACCTGCTTCTGCCCCCTGAGTGCTGGGATTAAAGGTCTGTGCTGCCACACCCAGCTTCTACACATTTCTTTTGAAATATTTTGCAAATGGATTATTTGAAGCCATCTGTTTCGTAGCAGTCCTGTTGTTCCTGCTTTTACATCACGTGACATACAGACTCAAAGGGAGGAGGTATTTATCTCACAGTTTCAGGGATTCCAGACAGCAGTTCCTGGCTTCTTTGCTGTGGAGCTTGCGGTGAGGCGGACCGTGGTGGCAGTAGGAACACCTGTCAGGAGCTGCTCCCTTCATGACTGCCAGGAAGCTGAGAGAGGGCAAGGGACCTGTAACCAGGTAGAACTTTTAAAAGCTTACCCCTGGCGATCCACTTCCTCCAGCTACGCCCCACATCCTGAAGTTTCTAAAACATCTCAAATAGAGCCACTAGCTAGGGACCAAGAGTGGATATGCGTGGCTGTGGGGGACATTTCATCGTCAGACACAGCAGTTACTCATTACTGACTGTGGGCTGCACAATGACAGGTTCCCACTAGATGGTATCTTTAGTTCCATCACCTGCTCTCTCGGCAGAGAGAGACAAGTGCTATTAGCTGATGGGCATGTGACTGGAATACAGCTGCCAGGGTTCTCCAGCCCCTCCTCCACTCACCCTTTGGGGTTTGCCTGCCTCCTTTCTGCCTTCCAGTCCCACCAGGCAGCACCAGCCCCTCTCTTGCTCGGTCTTAAACTAAAGCTGAGCTAGTGGGCATTGAATGCTGTGGCTAAGTCTTAGTCCTAGATGATCTTTGGACTCAGCAAATGCTGATCAAGTGACTGGCTCTCTCTGGCTTAGGATGGACAGATGCCAGGAAAGATCGAAGCACCTACCCTGATGGGTTACACCAGAGCTTCTAGAAGGGATTTTGTGGCAGGAAGGAGGGGGGCAGGAGATTGAATGTCACTGAGTCTTGCACAGGCAGCATGATGGATGAGTAGTGGAAAGCCCTTCTATGAAAGAAGCCAGACCTGTTGCAACAGTATCTCCCAGATGCCCAGAACTGTGTTTCCCTTAAGACATGCTAAATTGTGCTCTAGATTTGTACGAGGCTGGTGCCTGCTGGCTCCTCTGCTGTGCGCCAAGAGAAGGTTGGCTACAGATGTCCCTGCAAAGGAGGGAACCCAGGAAGGTTACAATCCTCTTCCCAAGAGCCTCTGGGCCTTGGCAACTGAGAGCCCTTTGAGTCTCCTCCTCCCTGCAGATCCCACCTCTTCCTCACACACCGTCACATTTTCAGTTTGCGCGCATAGCGAGGATGAGGATGCCATCCAGTCCTCCCCCTCCCCCCTCCTCCCTCCCACCTGCACCCTGTCGCCCATTCTCTTATTCTCCTGAGAGGTGGCGAGCACGCATTAAGGCAACTGATGCTCCACTTTCAGGTTCTCAAGAAGGGTACCGGTGGGTCGGTTTTGAGAGCTGCCCCTTATCTTGAATTTGTGTCTTTCTGGGATTGTAAACTCTGGGGAGTTCCCCGCCCGCCCTTAAAAATTACCAAATACAGCCGGGCGTGGTGGCGCAGGCCTTTAATCCCAGCACTTGGGAGGCAGAGGCAGGCGGATTTCTGAGTTCGAGGCCAGCCTGGTCTACAAAGTGAGTTCCAGGACAGCCAGGGCTATACAGAGAAACCCTGTCTCGAAAAACCAAAAAACCAAAAAAAAAAAAAAAAAAAAAAAAACCCAAATACAGTAGAAAGGTGGCTGTGGTCACGCAGTGACAGAAAATGCATTCTTAAACAGAGCTTGCTTCAGGCAAGTTAGTGAACCTCACCTCCCCGGTCCCTGCTACCCTGGCTTCCAGTGTCCCTCGGCTTCTGCCAGCCTTTGCATTTTTCCTCTCTTTTTCTCATTGCGTGGCCCCCTTGTCTTTAAAAGGCTAAACTGCTCTGTACTAAATTTGGTCACGCAGCGCTCCAAGATTCCCTGGAATGTCCTCAAGTTTCAAACAGCTCTGACCGTGAGGCAGGCCCGCCCCCTGGCTTGGGGATTGGCTTCTCCTCTCTGGCTGGGCAGTCGGCAGGTTTTATTGGTTGCTGGTTAGACCAAGCAGGGTCCACTAGCAGGGAGGCTGCTGTGTCCCCCCGAGCACCTGTAGTACAGCAGGGCCCAAGGAGCTGCAGTGCTCACCTAGCTGGGGCTTTGCGCTCAAACCCACTCAATTCCAACAGGACCAGGGTTCCCGTCCCTTCCCTTCCTACCACCAGCAAGCCCACCACACTTGGTAGGAGCAAGCTACTCACTTTGCCAAGATGTCCAAGGTAGCTAAGTACCGGCGGCAGGTGAGTGAAGACCCCGATATCGACAGCCTGCTGTCCACCCTCTCCCCTGAAGAGATGGAGGAACTGGAGAAGGAGCTGGATGTGGTGGATCCAGACGGGAGCATCCCGGTGGGGCTGCGGCAGAGGAATCAAACGGACAAACAGCCCTCGGGCTCATTCAACCGGGAAGCTATGCTCAACTTCTGTGAAAAAGAGAGCAAGAAACTTATCCAGAGAGAGATGTCTGTGGATGTGAGTGACACGCCCTGGAGGGAGCAGGGTGGGGAGGGAGGGCGGGGCCCCTGACTCTAGGACTAGAACCCTTCCTCCGTTCTTACTGGCAGGGGACTGGATGCTTCAGAATAGGTTATTATGTGTTAAACCGACAGTGTGAGCCTCTGCCCTTACTTTGCCTTGTAAGCAGAAGTTGGATGTGTTGGAGAGACATGGCCTCTCAAAATTCGAATAGGAAAGGGGAGCCGAGGCTAAGAGGTGTCCTTGAAGAGTTCATTGTTGAGCTGATACCATCCAGGTCTCAGTATTCTTCATTTACCTCCATCCTGTGCTGAGGAGGTCGGAGAAAGATTAGGGTGATATTTGTGTCTCTAAGCACTCAAGAAGAGAAAGCTGAGCTGATGGATCAGAATGGCCCAACTCCTAAGAGCAGGGACAGGAATGTAGGGAGACACAGTGGAAGACAGAGACACACTGTCTCTGTCCCTGCCATCCATTCCCCGGGGACCCACGTTCAAGTCTTTACCAAGGGGCTCAGGAATTCTTACCCCCATGGGCAGGGTGGTTATTTCTTTACCAGCTTTGATAATGATGAATAAATATCAAAACATGTATGGGGACCTGTCTTTGAGGGGCTGGTGACCCAGGACAGAAAACAGAAAAATGAAACTCAATCAAGGTCTTGATGCTTTTGTGAGAGCATCCTCCCTCTTGCCCTACACCCCCACCCCTTAAGCATTCTCTCTGGAGTTTGGTTTTGTTCTTCTCTTCCATCCCCCAGGCTCTGGGCCCAGTGGCTAACTTGCATCTGTGATTTCTGGAGGCTGAGGTCAAACAGAACTGTTTTCAGCCCTGGGAACCAAACTCAGGTGCCACCTTTGAGCTGTGCAGTCCTAAAACTCAAGCCCTTACTTAATTATAAAGCAAGATGTTTAAGTCAAAGAGCACGGAGGGAACTCTTGCGCTCCTGGGACTTTCATTCTCCAAAGTTTCTGCTCTTAGTAAATACTGTGCCCCGACTCTCTCCTCTCTCTTCCCCAGTTTCCTGGCTTTGCCCAGGGATGTACTTATTTCTCCAGATGGAGCCAAGTCAAGCAATTAGAGGGTGGTGAGAAGGCGTCTTTGGTCAGAGGTGCTGCCTTCAGGACCATCCTTGCCTTTTAGAGATAGTCTATTACAGTCCTCCCATTGCCCCTCATGTAGGTAAAGGGACGCGTGTTAGCACAGTGGCCTGCTGGACTGTGGGATGTATACTGAGTAGTGGGCAGAAGTGTCTGTCAGCCTTGGGGAGTGTGAGTGCCCTAACAAGTAACTTCTTCAGCATTATTATTAAAGAATGATGGGGAAGATAAGGCCTACTGTTTAAGTATCAGAAAACCCTGCGTGAGTGCCAGCAACTCTTGCAGCCCTGTCTGTGCAACTAAGTCACTCCCAAGCTACCTAGATCTCAAGGTTAATAGTACATGCCTCAGAGGCTGTGGAGGCAACTGAGAGGGTGATGGAGAGTGCCTGGCACAGAGCCTGGCACACAAGCACTCAGTCTGTGGCAGCAGTGGCATCACTAATTCATTGGCGGCAGCAGCAGAATCACTAATTCACCTTAGTAAAGGAATTCAAAAATTGGTGAAATTAGCCCAAAGCGAATCTCTGCCCTTGTCCAGACCTGCCCACCCCTTAGTCTAGGCACTTGTCCCTTTAATGAATGGCCAGAGACAAGGCAAAGCTTGGGTGCTCAGATAGAGTGTCAGCTCCAGGCTGGGGAACTAGCTCCAGTTCTCATTACCTGGTCCTTCACTCTTCACAAGACCTGCATGTAGTAATCCAGTTGTTCTGATAGTGAGCCGACCAATTAGCCCGGCCTATGGGAGCCAGATGGGCCGCAGAGAATCTTCTACATGCCCACCACAAGAAGCTTCTCTGTCATAAGCCTTAACAGTCTTAGGAGAATGTCTCAAAGAGGTTAAATACTTGTCCCAGAGCCACACAGCTGAGGTGACTGAACTGCCTGATGCTGGAGTTTGTACTTCCTCTTGTCACACAGAACATCAGAGTAAAGGAAGGGAGACAATGTCAGCCCTTGCTTCTCTATGTTTCAGACAAGTTCTCATGTAGCTCAGACTTGGATCAAACTGGACAGCTAGTGAAGATGACTTTGAACTCCCAATCATCCTGCTTCTACCTCTGAAGCAATGGGATTGCCCCCATGAGCCACTGTGCCCACCCCACCCCCCGCACTTACACAGTTGAACACAACAGGGGGGGGGGCGGGGGGTGTCTTGGTGCATGCTAGACCAGCTCTGTGCCAATCGAGTTCCATTAGAGTCACACAGCAGCTACATGTGAGAGCCCCAGAGAGGTGCGACCCAGTGTGCTTGTGTGCTGTCAGAGGAACAGCGGCTGTGGCCATCTGGCTGGTCTCCCTACTTTCTGAGGACTACCATTAACTACTAAACCAACTGTCGGCTAGGGAAAGTTATGGGGCGGGCTTAAGGAATCTTAGCTGATTCCTGGAGGAAGGATGGCGGCATTATGAACATTCTTTTGAAAGACTATTTATGTTTTAGACATAAGTAATAAAATATTCTTGGGACAATTGCTTGAATTGGGAGACTTGCTTTAGAATGACAGGGATGGGAGTGTGGGTTCATATGCTCATCACAGTGAGCTCTACTTTTGTTTGAAAGTAACCATACTAGGAAAGAATTGACCAGGAACTGAGAGTGGTAAGCAGGCCCGTTCACCTTCTCCTGGGAGGAAAACTTGCACTGTGGCTGGAGTGCTAGGGTCTCGACCATGCAAGAGATTGGGCTACCTAGCCCTCACTGGGCTGGAATATTCCAGGGATCGTTTTGGATTCTTTAGGATAGTTTTCATGCATATTCCTCCCATACCTCTTCTAGGTCACCACCTCCAGGTAGTCATTCCGGATTCTTAGGCAAAGCCGGGGACGGGGCGGAGGGGGGCACCTTGATTGAACATTCTTGTATTGTGACATCCTACCTTTCAGGGCATTTATCATTAAGGAAGGGGGTGCGCATGGGTCGTGACGTGCATGTGGAAGTCACAGGACAGTTTTCAAGAGTCAGCTCTCTACTTCCACCGTAGGTTCCAAAGATGTAACTCACGTTGTCAGGTTTGCACAGCAGGCAGTTTTCCTCTCGCTGAGCCGCAGTGTGGGTCAGGGTAATAGAGACTGAACCCAGGGCCTTGAGCACAGCAAACATCTGCCCTACTGTGGTGCTACACAACCCCTGCCACTCTTTTTCTTGCAGTCTGCTTTCCTGGCTGTTTCCCTCACCAGCATATATTATTCAGGAGGCAAATACTTATATAAGACCTCCATACGGACGGTCCCCAGCTGCTTAAGAAATGAATTTTAGTTAGCAGGAGATTCAGGGAAGGCTGGAGGCGGGCTTCGTCCCTGCCTGTAAATAGGGTGGATCTGGCAACCAGGCTGGTCCTCTGGGAGTTCTCCCTTAGCCCAGGTGGAAGAAAGAGCCCTCACCGGAGCATGAGCCAGCTGTGGAGTGAGGCGGCCCTTGTCTCATGTTTCAGGGACCTGATCACTACAGGTCAACTCTTATTCTCTTCCCTTCCCAAGTGGTTGGGGGTGACGCCCTCAGCCTGTCTCGCTTGTCCTTCTCCCTAGGGTGACAGGAACCCAGGATTAGCACCTGCATGAAACTGGGGTCAGGGGTCAGGGCAGCTGGGCTAGGGGTGGAGGAAGCTCTTTTAGCTTTTCCCTAGAGGTTAACTTGAGACTCTGAGGCAATCCACTGCTGTCCCCAGCCTCCCTCTGCTCATTCGCCTCCACAGTCCCTTCCTCCAGGTCTTCATTCAACTCCAGGCCCCTCAGGCTCCCGTCATGAATGGGAATCCCTGAGGCCACAGCACCAACCCCCAGAGTGCCCTTTGCAGATAGCTGGGTTAGTTGGGAGCACAGCTCACTGATTAAGGAGATTAACCCCAACTGGTACACACTCAAAATAGCCCTGGAGGCCAGGGTAGAGAGGGCAGAAGAGGGTGATGGGCGCCTGGTGACCTAGGTAAGCACAAGCACATACCTAGAAAAAGCTAGCCACAAGTTTTTGTTTGTTTGGTTTTGTTTTTGTTTTTTAAAGTCGGACAGTGGTGGTGCATGCTTTTAATCCCAGCACTTGGGCAGAGGCAGGCAGATTTCTGAATTCAAGGACAGCCTGGTCTACAGAGTGAGTTCCAGGACAGCCAGGGCTACACAGAGAAACCCTGTCTCGAAAAACAAACAAACAAACAAACAAACAAGAAAACAAAAAACAAAAAACAAAAAAGCACCTCTATCTGTAGTTGGGAAAAGCAGCTGACTTTATCTTCAGCTGGGTGGCGGGAACTACAGACATTTGTCTCAACGTGCTGTTTTTAAATCTTTTGTTGGTTGTGTACATAATATACAAAGAATTTGTGGTCAGGCTATGGAGGTTGGGAGGTAGAGGCAGGCAGATCTCTGTAAGTCCAAGGCCAGCCTGGTCTACAGAGAGTTTCTGGGACAGAAAAAGATGCACAGAGAATCCCTATCTCAAACAAACAAACAAACAAACAAATAAAACCAAAAAACAAGACAAACAAACAAACACCCTGGATCCCATCGGTAGCATGGCTTCTGATGCTCACCCCTTCTTGGAACAAGTCTGTGAACTTGAAAGCTTGGCAGGGTAGGAAACATGAGAGGTGGGCAAGCCAGATGAATGATGGACAGGAATGGGGAAGATGTACAAGGAGAGGAACGTGTGTGTGTGTGTGTGTGTGTGTGTGGCTGGGGGTGGGGTTCAAAGTGGTCCGAGTGCTGCCGATCAAGAAAGGCAGTGCCCAGTAACATGGAGAGTTGGAAGCATCAAGGCTTCAGGGACTTCCTGGTCCCCAGGCATGGACAAAATGAGGAAGACAAAGCTTTCATCTTGCCTCTCTGCCCTCCCGGCCTTTCTCCCTCCTCCAGGAGACTGTGGAATTATGGTGTCAGCTCATGCCAGCATTTCCACAGCTGACTCAGACTAGGCAAGCCTTGAGTGGTAGGTACTGAGAGAGATTTGCAGGGCACAAGTGTGCATATACGTGCGTGTGCGTGTGTGTGTGTGTGTGTGTGTGTGTGTGTGTGTGTGTGTACTCAAAACAAGAAGGGCCACAAGGTATAGAGGGAGGAAGAAACTGATATTAATGTGCTTGCCAAATTGGATAAACAGGAATATCCTGATTTATAGGTAAGGTCCAAATCGGTTGTATTGTGTTTATTGAACTACACTAGGCATAAGCAGCAGAAAGAGGTGGTTGACAGCCAGGGTATACGTCCCTGCTCAGGGCTTCTCTGCAGCCGGGTCAGGCAGGAGCTAGAAAAACATGGGCACCTGGACTCAGCTAGGTCCAGATCTGGGTTCTGCGTCTGCCCCTTGCATGCCAGTGAAGCCGAGTGCCTTAGGTGAGAGAGAGAACATTGACTTATTTATCATGTGTGGATGCCAAGGGCATTACCAACACCATCTCATCGGCTTAGCTTCTACAGCTCCGTTACTTGTCAAGTAGGAATGATAAAAATCAGCCTCGAAGGGTTATTGGAGGATTAAACAGGATCAAGTATTGAGAGTTTAGTTCACCAGGAGAGAGACTTTCTTCACTCTAAATTCTTCAGGCTTTGTACCTATGCAGATGCCAAAACGACATTTAAAAAAAAAAATCTCACAAGGCTGAAAACATTCTGTCGGCAGGAATGAGGTAATGACAAGAGGGTGAGGGGAAAGGAGAAAAGCAAGGAAGTAACTGAGGGAAGGAGGCAAGGGTTGTTCGTCATCGCTTACTGCCTGGCTCCTGTCACCTGATGTCACAGAACTACCTTTATTTCACCTCCTTCTCATCCTAGGCCCAAGGACCCATGCTAGTTTACTGGTTCTGAGAACTGGTGGGAAAGAGTAAGCCGAGGGGCTCTTTAGACATGGAAAACTCTCCTTGTCAGCCATGCTCCAACCCAGCATGATCTCAGAAAAGCCAGGGCTGCTTTGGGAATTTTGGCTTCGGCTATCTCTGGGGTCCACTGCAGAGGCCAGGCCAGGTCGTCAGGACACTGTTTACAAACAGCTAGGAATAGAAAGGCCTCCAGCTCCACGCTCCACCCTCTCCTGCTCTCACTTCTTCCCTGTTCAGGATCCCTAGGCTCTGCTATCTCACAGCCCTGACTCCAGAGCAGGGGGCAGGGACAGCAGAATGCAAAAAAACAAAAAACAAAAAACAACAACAAAAAAAACGCCTGTCTCCTGCGCTGAGGTGCGCTGGTCTTGGAGCAGGGCTCCAGGAGGCACTATGGGTGCTGCATATATAGAATCTATAGGTTGGAATCGTCAGAGTCCAAGCAGACCTGGACTCCCACCCTACTGTACTGATCGCGGTCTGGACAAATCACTGTACCCACCAGAGTATCTGTCAAATGGAAGCTGAAGTGCCTGGTCCTGAGGGAGGAGTGGTAAGGCTCAATAACCTGCAAAGGCTCCAAGGCATGTGCTGGGTTGGAAACCTGGTACTGAAGGCTCGTGGGAATTTGTTTCTTGCCTTCCCTTTGATCCTCCTCAGCCCCCTCATTCCCCTGCCCACCACATATGCTTCCCTCTCTCCGCCCCTGCTGTCAGTGCTAAGGATGGAGAGCACCCAGAGCCTCACACATTTTAAGCCTAGGCTCTGACCCACACTCCAGGCTCTTTACTGCTTTTATACACAGAATTCACAAATCGTATTTTATGCTTATAAGGACAAGGAGGAGTCTACTAAATCATTAATGTGCCAAGTATCCATTCTATTATATTGGGCATTTTCTAAATGCTAAGACCGAGTGAACAGCATGGAGATTGTCCTGGTTACCACAGATTACATTCAGTCTCACAGTCAGGATAGATACTGTACTTTGCTTTCTATTGTTGGAGACAATGGTTTTTGGACCATGACCAAAAGCAACCTGGGGAGGGAAGAGTTTATTTGGTTCACACGTCTGGGTCACAGTCCGTTCATGGCTCATCCTTAACGGAAGTCACGGTGAAAACTCAAGCAGGGTGGGAACCTGGTGGCAGGAACTGAAGCAGACACCGTGGAGGGATGCCACTCACGGGCTTGCTTCCCAAGGCCTGTTCCCCTGCTTACCCACATATACAACCCTGGACCACCCGCCCAGGGGTGGTACTACCTACAGTGTGCTGGGCCCTTCCACATCCATCACTGGTCAAGAAAATCACCCCACAGACTTGCCCACAGACAAATCTGTTGAAGATATTTTTTCAACTGAGGTTCCCTGATCCCAGATAACTCTAGCTTGTGTGTCAAGTTATCAAAAACTAACCAGTGTGGTAGACTGTACACACACACACACACACACACACACACACACACACACACACACACAAAGCATACATGATCCCAGCACTTGAGAGACAGAGTCAGGCAGATCTCTGTGAGTTCAAGGTCAACCTGGTCTACAAAGTTAGTTCCAGGACAGCCAGGGCTACACAGAAAACTTGGTTTTCTACAGAGAAACCAAGTCTTGAAAAACAAGCCCCAAAACAAAAGCATTATTTCTATTTACTTGTTTTATGTTTGTGCACAATGTGTGTGCCTGGTGCCCACAGAGGCCAGAAGAAGGTGTTAGATCCCCCGGAACTGAAGTAATGAATGACTGGGAGCTGGGTGCTGCGAGCTGCTCTCTGTAAGAGCAGCAAGTACCCTTAACCACTGAGACATCTTTCCACCCCTCAAATAATATTAAAAACCATGAGTCTAGAAGGGATCACTTAGGGAGTGGATGTGGGTGGAGAGAAGACATTTGGGTGTTGATAGAGGAGAGGGATCTAATAGACTGGGGGGTGGAGAGGGGACCTGGTGGTCTCGTAGAAGCAATAGGAAAAAGGAGTCGAGGAAAAGAGTTCTCTGCTCTCCGCCTTGTCCTTATTGCTAAGAGGTTTAATAATAAGAAGAAGGCAGGGGATCAGCCACTCTGCCTAGACCATGGAAGCCACTAGAATAATGGAGTTATTGCACTGTAGCGAAGAGTAGACTCAACTGTGTATACAGATTCAAGAAAGAAATGTGTGCCTGTGTGTGTGTGCATGAGTATGTGTGTGTGTGTGTATGTGTGTGTGTGAGAGAGAGAGAGAGAGAGAGAGAGAGAGAGAGAGAGACTCTAACACAATCAAGAGAGCCAAGGTAAATGTGGCATCAGGGAGGACTTTTTTGAGACAGGGAACATTGTTGCCTATCTGTCTGCTGTTGGGAATAAGTCAGCAGAAGGAAACACGTTGGTGGCACTGAGGAAGGAGTAAGGAAGAGATGGAGCACACGGCAGCTGGCCGGGCCGCATGCCAGGCAGAGTCTCACCGCTGCATGGAGGGGAAGCGAAGGAGATAGTAGTGATGCAGCTTGATTGACAGGTGTGGGGAGTGGGTGGCAAAGCTGTTCTCTGATGAGCTGACATGTGCACTGCGTGAGCTGGGGAGACAGCAGGGGCAGCCATATATAGGCTGGACTGAAGCAGGGAGAATTTTAGGACGCTGCACAGTCGTCAGAGGTCAAGGCCTAGGCCACCAGAGGAATGCTCAGTGCTCCCTGGGAGAGGTAGAGAAAACAGGAAAACACTTCTAGACAAGAAATCTGGCCTGCAAGCTGTCACCAGACTACAGCCAGTGCCAGTGAGGCCTAAAAGCCCTGTAGACTTTCTATTTCATGTGCGTCTGTCTGTCCTCAAGGCCACCCATGCTCAGGCATGGGAGAGCACACAGTTCCTTCCCAGTACCCAACTGACACCTCAGAGATGGGACCTGAACAGATTTCCAAGTCAAGTCAGGGAACATGGTAACTTCTCTGCTGACCCTGGACACTGTGTGGCCTCAGACAAGTGCTTAGTGTACATATAAGCGTTAACTTCTTTTGTTTTTTTATTATTTTCCATATTGCATTTGTACTTTGCAAAGTGGTCCTTCCCCGACACAGGCTTTATAGCAAAGCCGTGCAGACGTGTGCACAGTGCAGAAGGGTAGACAGAGCTGGATGACAGACCAGGGTGATCAGGACATTGAATATCAGCTTGACAGTACCACAGCACCCACCCAAGCTTCCCCCCCCCCCAAGGCCAACACCTACCTCAACTTCCAACCCCAGAGGTTGGTTTTATCTGTTTCTATGGACTCCTACAGGAAGAATTTTCTGGATTCTTTTACTCTGATGTCGGTAAAATCAACAGTGGTGTCATCCATAGCATTTTGTTTTGTTTTGTTTCATTGTTTTCTGAGACAGGGTTTCTCAGTGTAGCCCTAGCTGTCCTGGAACTTGCTCTTTAGACCAGGCTGGCCTCAAACTCAGAGATGTGTCTGCCTCTGCCTTCAGAGTGCTGCAATTAAAGACATGTGCCACCACATTTTTTATACCTCTATCCTGTGTAATATTCCACAGCATGACTATATTACAATGTATTTAATCCATCTCCCTGTTAATGGAAATGTGGGCTGTTTCCAGTCTGGGGCTATTACAATCCATGATGCTAACTAAGAACGTGCTTCTCCCACTCCTGACTCGTGACTTCCTCCTTTCTGTTTGGTATGTGTCTAAGTGTGGAGTTTATGATTCAAGAGCACTTGACTTACTTCAAAGGATGATGCTACTGATTTAAAGAGTTTTCATGAAGATGAGATTTAAAAAGATGGAGTTGATCTAACACTATGCTTTGCAAATAACGGGTACTGGGCAGATAGCCATTGTGGTCATTTCCAGGCGAGCCCATCTTTGAGAGCAGACAGGGTACAGCCCTGTTCTTTGGTATACTCTGCATCCTTCTCCTAACCATGTCTTCTAAAAGTCAGCCACTTTCCTAAAGCTCAGGCTAGGTTCTTTTACTCTGGACTTTTTAGCTTTTCAAACCATGAAGATCTGAACAGTATCTTCTAGCCGGGCATTGTGGCAGAAGCAGGTAGGTCTCTGTGAGTTCAAGGCCAGCCTGGTCCACAAATCAAGTTCTTTGAAAACCAGAGCTATATAGTAGGGAAACTCTGTCAAAAAACAAACAAACAAACAAACAAATACCAAGTAGGGGCTGGAGAGATGGCTCAGGATTTAAGAGCACTGATTACTCTTCTAGAGAACCTGGGTTCAAATCCTGGCACCCACATGGCGGCTCCAGCTCACAGCTGTCTGTAACGCCAAGATTTAACACCCTCACACAGACATAAGACATGCAGACAAAACACCAATGCATATTTTAAAAAGATTTATTTATTTATTTATTTATTTATTTATTTATTTATTTAACATGTATGAGTACACTGTAGCTGTACAGATGGTTGAGCCTTCACATGGTTGTTGGGAATTGAATTTAGGACATCTGCTCACTCTAGTCAACCCCGTTCACTCCGGCCCAAAGATTTATTATTATTTTGGTGTTTTGTTTTGTTTTGTTTTGTTTTTGTTTTCAAGGCAGGGTTTCTCTTTATAGCCCTGGCTGTCCTGGAACTCACTTTGTAGACCAGGCTGGCCTTGAACTCAGAAATCCGCCTGCCTCTGCCTCCCAAGTGCTGGGATTAAAGGCGTGCGCCACCACGCCCGGCTTATTTATTATTATATATGAGTACACTGTAGCTGACTTCAGACGCACCAGAAGAGAGTGGCAGGTCTCATTACAGGTGGATGTGAGCCACCATGTGGTTGATGGGATTTGAACTCAGGATCCTTCGGAAGAGCAGTTAGTGAGTGCTTTTACCAGCTGAGCCATCTCACCAGCCCCCCCCCCTTTTTTAAAAGATTTATTTATTTATTTTACTTTTTTAAAAAAGTAAAATAAATAAATAAAAGAAAGAAAGAAAGAAAAAGAAAAAGAAAAAGAAAAGGTTTTCTACTTCTTGTCTCCTCCCCTTCCCGTTGCTTGCTCCAGTGTGGCAGCCCACTGTCTCCTCAGCTAAGTTTTCAAGAATCTCTTGGTTTAGTTTCCTCCTTAGCTTATGTCTGCGTTTTGAGTCATTCTAAACATTGTCCTCAGCTCTCAGGTTTGATCTTCTCCAATCTATTATTTCCTCGGTGTGGTGGGACTGTCAGTATCTCTAAGCCACATACGAACCTCCAGTCACTGCCATCCATGATCCATACCGGCACCTCAGTGAATTAAAAGCCCAGGTCCTCAGCTGCGCCTCCGAGCTGCCCAGGACGTTTTGTCATGACCCTTTCACTCCCGAAGGCAGCCGTGCTCTACGAACCATCTCTCTTTTCACCCTAAACAGATGACCTAGCCCACATTTCACAGAGAAACATGAAGCCAACAGGGAAGATGCTTGAAAACCTATCAGCACCCTGAATGCAAACCCTCCTTCTCTATCCTCCCATGGAAAGGGCTTCTTTTCTCCTGGCCCCGCCCACTTTAGGTTTCACTCCTGCCTCCACAAGGACCTTTGCTGCTTTGCACCCCTCCTTTGGGCTGCAGCATCCCTGACTGCTGTCCTCAGGGCTCAGCTCAGCTCTTTTGCCCCCTAGCCAGGCTACAGAAAAAAGCATCCCCCCTGAGCATCTACCTCAGCACCATGCTGTCAGTGTTGATGGCTCAGCCTAGGACCTCCATTGCTGAGTCTAGACCATCTGCTTTGGTTTTTTGAGACAGGGTTTCTCTGTGTAGCCCTGACTATCCTGGAACTCACTCTGTAGACCAGGCTAGCCTCGAACTCACAGAGATCCACCTGCCTCTGCTTCCTGAGTTGTGGGATTAAAGGCGTAAGCCACCACTGTCCGGCCATTCTTTTGGGGTCTTTTTGTTTTGATTTTACTTGTTAAAAAAATTATTTTAGCCGGGCGTGGTGGCGCACGCCTTTAATCCCAGCACTTGGGAGGCAGAGGCAGGCGGATTTCTGAGTTCGAGGCCAGCCTGGTCTACAAAGCTAGTTCCAGGACAGCTAGGGCTATTCAGAGAAACCCTGTCTCGAAAAACCAAAAAAAAAAAAAAAAAAAATTATTTTATGTACATTGTTGATTTGCCTGCATGCATTGTCTTTGTGAGGGTATTGGGTCTCCCAGAACAGGAGTTACAGACAGTTGTGAGCTGCCATGTAGGTGCTAGGAATTGAACCCGGGTCCTCTGGAAGAGCAACCAATGCTCTTAATCTCTGAGCCATCTCTTCAGCCTCTCTTTTGGTCTTAAAACACTTCTGTGGCACCAAGACACCACATCCACCAGGCTCTCCTTTTTTTTTTTTTTTTTTTTTTTTTTTCCTAATTATTCCTTCCTGGCTGCCAAGGGAAGTGATGCTCCCTGTAATGGCTGCCCGTCACCGTCTCCTCTGCAGTCTCCCCAGATGCCTTCTGCCCTACAGCCGCAGCTATTACCCTATGCTCAGTCTCTATCTATGGCCTAGATCTCTATTTTGGGTTCTAGATCATTCAGTTGCCTCTAGGATACCTCAAGTGTCTCAAATTTAACCCGTCTAAAAATAAATTAGTCATCGACACCCCACCTTCTTCCTAAACCTGCTTTTCCTCTACAATCTGCACTTTGGCAATAGAAGTACTGTCTAACCCAGAACCGAGGACACAACCCTAGGGGTTAGACAGCCCTCTTCTCTCTCCCAGTTTCCAGACTTGATGACTGATAGAATCCTGCCTGTTTTGCCCCTGTGACCTCTTAGCTCCTCTCTCTCCTACACATCCATCGCTTCTATCCACCAACCAGCCTCATGCTCTCCTGGTGTCTCTGCTCTTGACATTGCAACCTACCCATCCTGGCCTTAGCTGCCAGAGTCTTATTATAAGATGAAATCATGATCTCGCCCCTCCCTGCAGAAAAACCTTCAGTTGCTCAACAGAGCTTCTATGATCAAATTTACCCTCCTTAGCATGGCTTAGGAGGGCCTTGGTGAGCCAGCGCCTGTCACTCTCAAGCCACGAATACCCTTCTCCTTCACCTCTACCCTTTGCAGTAGCTGGAGCCCGTTGGTTCTTCATAGCTGCCAAGCCTTTTCCTGCTCTCTCCGTGCCTTTGAAAGTTCCATCAACTAACTGGGATGCTAAGTCTCTATAGCCCTTACTTCACTGGCATCCTCTTTAGAACGATTTCCTGGTCCAGTGGCGGTATGCCTTTAACTTCAGCACACAGTGGGCAGAGACTAAGTGGATCTCTGAGTTCAAGGCTAGCCTGGTCTACAGAGTGAGTTTCAGGACAGCCAGGGCTACACAGAGAAACCCTTCCCTGTCTGAAATGTTTTAAAAACTAAAAAACAAAACCAATCGACCAACAAACCAACAAAACGTTCCTGGCCTCCAGTCTGGAACTGTATGCTCCATTCCTGTGTTCACAGCAGCATCAGCACTGTCTGGCACTTGGCACGGCAGGAACACATAACATACCATGTTAGTGCTCCCCTCTGCTCCTCCCCAAGCTCCTCCTCCTTCCTTTTCCTCCTCTTCTTCCTCTTCCCTCATTCTTACTTCCTCCTCTTTAATTTCAGAAGATGTATTATTGTATGTGTATGATGTGTTTGTATATGTGAGTCATGTCACCTGTGTGCACGTCAGAAGACAGTTCAGGGGAGTCTTTTCTCTTCCACCGTGGATTGTAGTTGGACGGGGTCACCAGGCTCCACGGCTAGGCATGTTCGCTGTGCAATCCTGATGAGGAAGAGGACAAGGAAAGTTTTGTAAATGCCATTTTTATTTTATTTTACTTATTATCAGGGTGGGGTTGCACATGGTACCGCATACTTGTGGAGGTAAGAGGACAATTTGCAGAAAATGTTTCTCTCCTTCTACCATGTGGACTTAGGGAGTGAACTCGGTAAGTCTTGGTATCAGGCCCTCTTAACCACTGATCCGTCTTGTTGGCCCCAAGTACTGGTCTTATAAACTATCACTTCGTCTACAAAAGTTGTGATTGAGCGTCCCTCTTCTGAGATTTTTTTTTTTTTTTTTTTTTTTTTGCCTTTTCAAGACCAGGTTTCTCTTCGTACCCTTGTTGCTCTGGAACTCGCTCTGTAGACCAGGCTGGTCTCGAACTCTGAGACTTGCCTGCCTCTCCTTCCTGAATGCTGGGATTATAGGCATGCACCACCACCACCACCACCCGGCTTTCCTCTGAGACTCTTTGAAAATACAATTTTGTGTGCAAATTGTCAAATGAAGAGGCATTTGGCAGTGATATGCCACCCTATCCCAGTTTCTGTGAACAGTCAATGAAATCAGTCCAAACGTCATGTTCTGGCAAAGGCAAGATGTCTGGGAAGAGATGTCCCATTCTCTTCCTTCTCTTGTCTCTTTCTGAGCTCTGTAGGCATGTGAAATCACAGACTGACACTTCCAAGAAAACATGGTCAAATCCACCCATGGCCCTTAATCTGCTTAGGGCCACTGAAGATCGAGTGAGTGGAACTCACTCCCATCATCTAGGTCCCTCCTTAAGCATCCAGGAGCTTTGTCTTAGAACTAGCACAAATAGCGGGGGCTTCCCTAGAGAACTTACTACAAGCCTGTGTCCCTCGGGACCCTTCCCCATCCCCCTACAAAGAGTCAGAGAGGGAGCTGCCATCCCCACAGGACTCAGACCCGCCTCTCAGGGAGCCCAAGGCCTAGATATGTAGATCTGGGACCCAGAGAGGTCTGGGCAACCTGCTGCTGCTGCTGCTGCTGCTGCTGCTGCTGCTGCTGCTGCTGCTGCTATGGAAACATGTCTACTGGAGTAGCAAAGGAGGGCAGGGCTAAGATTAGGTCCTTATAGAGTCTACAATATGGACAACCCTCTGTCTTTCTTAGCCAGACTTCCACAAGAAAATTAAACCCTACCAATAAAAAAGAAAGAAATGACTATTTTTCTCAGCTCCCTCCATGTTACTGTAACAGGAAACCAGACTGGGAAATTACTACTTACTTCTTTTACTTTTTTGAGGCAGGGTTTTGTGTAGCTTGGGCTGGCTTTAAACTAGTTTATACAGTGAACCTTGATAACCTTGAACACCACATTCTCCTGCCTCCTGCTAATTTCTGGGATCAGAGGCACGCACCACCCCGTCTGATCAGAACTGTATTTGGTTCGTAGTTCTGGAGGCTGTGAGAGCTATGATTCCATGACAGAGGACTTTCATTAAGCATGGCAGAAAGTGGGAGGGGAGGCATGAATGGAGAGGAGTTAGCAGTCATGCAAGAAGGCGCAAACTTTTCTCCAGAAAGGCACTGCCACCACTGCTGCACCGCCACAGGGGGCTTAGGAGCATTAATCCATTCAGTGCCAAGACCCATGTGACCCTACCCTCCAACACCAGCAGACTGGGGACCGAGTTTCTAACACATGACTTTAGGAATCCCATTTCAACATACCTCTCACAAAGGTGCAGGACAGCCAGTCCTGTTCTCAGTCCATAAGAAGAAAATCATTATTTATAACGGATGCTTTGAGGAATTAATGGCTGGTATTTCCCGCTAGAATTCCATCTGCCAAAGGCTGGCATTAGGTCATTTTGCTTCTACCACATTTTCTGAAAATGGGTCATCTCACCTATCCCAATGGGAGCATGTCTGCCACTGAGCAATGGATGACACACCTGTCCCCTGTCCCCTGCCACAGCTAAGCTTAACTTAATCTCAGAATCGAGGAAGGATGTTGGTAGTGACCATAAAGTACTGGAGATGCAGCTGTTTCCGTGGTCAAGGGGGTCAGGCTGAAGTCTTCAGATGCGTCTCCAGGTCCTACAGTCCTTGCTTTAAAGAGCAGTGTGAGCCAGGCATGGTGGCACACGTCTCCTTTGTTTGTTTGTTTGTTTTTGTTTTTGTTTTTTCACAACAGTGTTTCACTCTGCAGCCCTGGGTGTCCTAGAACTTAGAGAGCCACCTGCCTCTGCTTCCCCAGTGTGGTACTAAAGGTGTGTCTTGTCATGCCTGGTTTATGTGGCACACGTCTTTAACCTCAGCAGAGGCAGGCTAATCTCTGTGAGTTAGAGGCCAGCCTGGTCTACATAAAGAATTCCAGGTTAGCTAAGGCAGCATAGTGAGACCCTGTCTCAACAAAACAAACCACAAAAAAGAGCAGCATGCTACTTCTGGCTGGCTTTCTTTAAAATATAACTTATAACAGGCAGTGGTGGTCCGTGGCTTTAGACTCCGCACTTGGGAGGCAGAGGCAGGCAGATCTCTGACTTTGAGGCCAGCTGGTCTACAAAGATCATTTCAGGACAGCCAAGGCTACACAGAGAAGTCCTGTTTTGATAAAGAAAAGGAGTATATATATATATATGTGTGTGTGTGTATTATAGGAAGTATAAATTTTCCTCTGTCTTTTAAAAGTTAGCATAATTATAATGCGTTTCCTTATGGTATTTTGGGGAGCAGTTCATCCTTTTCCTTTGTTTTTGTTCCTTCTTCCCCACCATGGCTCTCCCACGTACCTCTTGTGGAGAGTATGACTCTAACCCCCCCAGATAGCTCTTCCCTGCTTTCCAGTCTCATGCACCCCATGCTCTCTTCCTCCCCGATTAAGGATCTCTTCCTCCTTTGAGCAGAGACTTCTATGTTTTCCTGTTGTGCCTGAGATCACTTTGTGCACATAGACATTCCAGTAAGTTTTCTCTCCTGCTTATCCTATTAGTCATTTTCTCATTTCATTAAAAAATTCTTCCTAAACATCATTTTCAGTGGATGTCACCACGGCCCACTATATGGCAGTATTGAACCGTTTGCCTATATTTGGACATTTACACGGTTCTCAATAAATATACTTTCCAAGGCTCCAAACAGATCTCCAGAGCCTCCACACAAGCTCCTTCCCTTGGCCTCTGGCACCCATCCCCAGAGATGAAGCCAGCCGAAGTAGATGATAAATAGATCCATTAATGCACTCATCTCCCAGCTGAGTCTCCGCCGAAACGAAACTCCCAGAGGAGAGCAGAGGCTCCCTGGGTGCTGGAAACGCAGGACTGACAGACAGCTTGCAGGGCAGACATCCCATAGTGTGGGGAAACATGAGGCCACAAATGTTATTTTTCAGGGGATCAAGTTCCCAAAGTTGGACCATCTGCCAGCAGAGCGCTTTTCCTCTTCTTCAGCTCCCTGGGATACGCCAGGGTGTATGCACCACAGATACAGCAGATGCATGAAGATCCCCTCTGTCTTGGAAAGAAGACTTATTGCTACTTAAAAATAACCAGAGGCTGGGGGTGTGGCACAGTTGATATAGGACTTCCCTCTGGTACATGAAGCCCTGGGTTTGATCCCAAGTGCTGCAAAACAAAAAACCAAAACAAACCTACCAGCAACAACACAAACAACCAAACCAGAAAGCAGTCAAGGGTCCAGCCTTGGCCAATGTCGTGTCTAGAGAGGATATCAGGAAGGGGAACTAACTAGTCCATCCTCCTGCTTCCATAGGAGAGCACACCCTAAACGCGTGCTGTAGTGCTAGGCCAGATGCACACAACACCAAGGGAAGCAAGGGAATTTATGAAAACCTCAGAGAAGCACCGCACACCCGCAGACACAGAGGGAATACTGGCTGGCATCTTAAGAATCACATCCATGGCCACATTCATTCAGCCACAGTGATGAGTCTACTACCCCCTGTCTGTGTCAACCCTTGTGGGTTCCACATGTGTGTCACATGTGAGCCTCCTGTGTGCCTGGTGTGGCAAGATGACCTTTAACCAGATGACAGATGAGGAAACTGAGCCTTCCTGAGGTCATACAGCTAGTGCCCCAAGAAGGGTCTGAATTCTCTCTTTTGTCCTTAACTTGAAATAAATCATGTATAAGTTAAAAGAAAACAAATACTCTACTGTATATGTGTATGCATATGGTGCGTGTGTGTGCAAAAGACAGTTTTGTGAAGTCGTTTCTCTCTGTCCACTTTTATACGGGTTCTGATGTTTAACCCAGATCATTAGGCTTGCGTGACAAGCCCCTTTACCCACTGAGCCGTATTGCTGGATCAAATTGTGTGTAACTCAACAGAAAACAAACAGACCCAACCAACCTCTTTCCTTTGCTAGAGCAGAGAGTGAGCACACTTGCACGTTTGCATCCGTTAAGGCTAAGTGCTGCTGAGTCCTGGTGGCTGCCTCAGACTCCTGACCCTGTGCATACCCTAAAAACCACACTCTGAGACAGGTCTGGCCGGGCCTGCGCAAGCTTTGACAGGATGAGAAGAATGAAGAATGAAGCAGGGCAGGCAAGGTGGCACACGCCTTTAATCCCAGCACTCGGGAGGCAGAGGCAGGCAGATTTCTGAGTTCGAGGCCAGCCTGGTCTACAGAGTGAGTTCCAGGACAGCCAGGGCTATACAGAGAAACCCTGTCTCAAAAAAAAAAAAAAAAAAAAAAAAAAAAGGCACAATGCTTGCACACGCTTGCAATCCTTGGGCTGAGGAGGCAGAGCCAGGTGTCCTGGCTTCCAGTTCTAGAGAGACAGGGGTGGTAAAGGGTGGGGGGGATGCAGAAACAGGAAGCTGGAACATCACATCTTTAACTGAAAGCAGGAAGCAAGGGACGGAACTGTAGGGTCAGAGTTTAAGCTTTCAAAGGTCACCCGGTAATGAACTCCTCTAGTATGGTTATACTTCCTAGTGACTGCACCAGATACAGACACCACCTGAGGATCAAATGTTCACATGCCTGAGCCTACAGGAGAAATGTCTCATTCAAACCATTCCCCCATATACAAAGTATAATTTTGTAACATAATAACTATATATATATATATATATATATATATATATATATATATATATATATACATATGAGTGTGTGTGTGTGTATAATTTCACATTATATTTCCTTTGGAATGTACAATATAAGATGGTATTTTAAAAATATCTTTACAAGTCAGAGATAATTAGAAATTATTATCTCTTTTGTAGTCTCAAATGGAATTGAAAAACAGAGTGTGACCTTTGCTTAAATAGGATTTGTTAAGATAAATAGTGGTGCATGCTTTTAATCCCAGTACCCAGGAGATTGAGGCAAATGGATCTCTGTGAGTTTGAGGCCAGCCTGGTCTACAAAGGAAGTTCTAAGACAGTCATGGCTACACAAAAGCCCTGTCTTGAAAAACCCAAAAAAATAACAATAAAAAAAATTTTAGTCACATCACTTGGGAGGCAGAGGCAGATGGATCTTTGAGTTCAAAGCTAGCATGGTCTACAGAGCAAGTTCCAAGACAGGCAGGGCTACACAGAGAAACCCTGCCTTGAAAAACCAAAAATAATTAAGTAAGTAAGTAAGTAAATAAATAAATAAATAAAAGTTTAAACAATCTAAGAAATGAATCCAGTGTGGTGGCTTTGTGCCTGTAATCCCAGCACCTAGGACACTGAGGCAGGAGCGTCACTGTTAGTGATACTTTAAAAACTAAATAGAAAGAAATGAAGAAGGGAAAGATAGCAGAAGGCGGGAAGCGTGGGGCAGAGGGAAGGAAAGAAGGAATAGTAAAAAGAAAGGTTGTGGGGTTTTTTTTTGTTTGTTTTTTTGTTTTTTCTGAGACAGGGTTTCTCCGTGTAGCCTTGGCTGTCCTGGAACTCACTCTGTAGACCAGGCTGGCCTCGAACTCAGAAATCTGCCTGCCTCTGCCTCCCAAGTGCTGGGATTAAAGGCGTGCGCCACCACGCCCAGCTCAAGGTTGTGGTTTTATTTGCTGTAATTTTTCTATTATTTGTATATATTTAAGGCCAAGATTGCTTTCAATTGTCTTTTCTTTCCATTGAGATATAATTCATACACTATAAGATTCACCCTTCTGAAGTATGCAGTTCAGGCGGGGCTGTAGCCCAGTGGTACAGCATTTGCCTCGCTTGTGTGAAGCCCTAGGTTCAGTCTCCAGTACTGTCCCAAAGGGGTGCAGTTCGATGGACTGGTTTGTTTTTGTTTAACCATACTAAAAGAGTTGATTTTTAGTCAATCCAAAAAAGCAATCAACCATACTACTAAATTCCAAACTATTCTTTGATAACCTCCAAACCCTTTAGCAAGATGACAAGATGGCTCAGCTCATAAAGGCACATACCTCCAAGCCTGTGACCTGAATTTGATCCCTGACTCTCACAAGTTTTCCTCTGACCTCCATATGTGCACCCTGACACATGTGCCCTGTGTCTCCCACCAATCACTTACACTACTACTATTACCACAACAACTACTACTACTACTACAACTACTATTATGGACCCTTCCTGTAGTCCTTGGGTTCTGATTTCTTTTTTTTTTTTTTTTTGGTTTTTTAAGACAGGGTTTCTCTGTGTAGCCCTGGCTGTCCTGGAACTTACTTTGTAGACCAGGCTGGCCTCGAACTCAGAAATCTGCCTGCCTCTGCCTCCCCAGTGCTGGGATTAAAGGCATGTACCACCATGCCCGGCTCTGATTTTTTTAGATTATGTGATTTCAAGCTTCCATAATTTGGAATAGCACTTTGTTCTTTTTCACGGCTGAATAATTTTCCGTTGTGTGGCTAACGCACAGTTTGTTTGCCCGTTCATCAGTTGAGTGGTACCTGCTTCGAGACTGTTGTGAATGATGCTGTTCTGGGCATTTTCTGTGGGCTCTGCTAGTTCTCTTGGCATGAACTACTGGTTCTGTGGTAGCTTTGTGTGTGGCTTCCTGAGCTCCACACTGCTTTCTGATATGGCAGCACCATATATTCTTGTTTGTAGTATGTGAGCATTTCAGTCTGTCCACATCCTTATTACTTGTTACTATTGTCTGACACATCTAGTGGGTGTGATGGACACCCGTAGATCAGAAGGGAGAATGCAGAATAGGCATGGTAGCCTGTCTATAATCCCAGCGCCTCTCTCTTGACTACTCCTAAATGGCTTCCCCTAAGGAGGTTACCTCTGACTCTTGTCTCTAGTTATCATCCCACCACCTCACCCTGCCCCCACCCCAAGCATTCACACTGTGTTAAGGCCACTTAGCATCAGAGATTATAATGCCCTTTGGCCTGTTCTTTCACCTCTCAATCTTGACTCCATAGTAAGGGTGCCAAAGGCTGGAGGCCGGAGCCCATTGGTTCAGTGTGGGGCTGTCATTACTTGTTTAAATGTGATTAGGATTCTGCACACTTATTTTTAAATGCTTTTATCTTATATTGGGTAAGGTGGTGCTTGTTTGTAGTCCTGGTGCTCTGGAGGCAGAGGCAGGAGGATCACTTCTAATGCAAAGGCAGCCTAATCTATATAATGGTCTGGTTGACTGGTCTAGGCCAGTGAAGGCTTTGCTGTGAGATCCTGCCTTCAAAAACAAACAAGAAGACAGTAAGACAGCAAGGCTTAAGACTGCAAGGCTTGAGAGCCCCTGCTGCTCCTGTCCGTGTCTCCCCAAACACACCCTCCCACACCTGAGTGACTTGCATGGGAGCAGGCAAATGCAAAGCAGTCACAGACCAGGTCACAAAGGACCTGTGTGCCCAGCAGGAAGTCAGGACTTGGACCCGAGAACATGAATGCTCAGCAGAATATTGAACTTTGCGGCTGTGCCTCTGTGTTCAGATGGCTCCGAAGGGAGGAAGATAGGAGACAGGGAGGCTAGTTGGCAGGTGAGACATGACAGCCGTCCCAACAGCAGGGGATATAGAGGGATCAAACAGCAGCAGCAGTGGCCTTGGATAGTGAGGGAGCAAATGGGTGTATATGAAGGGAACATGGTGAGAAAGGGAGAGTCAAGGCTGAGTCCCATATGTGGGCCCGGGCATGGCATTCATTCCCTAAGATGGCCCAGCCAGGAAGGTGGTGATCTCTCTCCTTTTAATTCCACCCCTCCCCCAATCAGGCTTAAGGCTGATCACAGTATTTGCAGGACCCAGTGCAAAATGAGACTTGTTCAGAATTAAGACTTTCAAGTGAAGGCAGGAAGGAGTCAAGGTTGAGGTTGGCTTGGGCTACAACAGAAAAACAAATAGGGCCAAGAAGGAAGACTTGCACGACAGTCAGAGGATAGCATCAAAAGAAGGCAGTCCCTTCTGAGTCGGGGACCCAGCAGTGCTACAGAGGCCAAGTGCTGGTCCCAATTAGGCCATTGTAGCTGCTTTGTTTAGAAAAGACAGGAGGGTGGCTGGGTGGGAGCCAGAGCTCTGCTCAAACAGCTCCAGGCAGCAAGAGGACTGCATGTTCCTCCTGCCACCCTCCCCCCAAGATCCCCCGGGACTCAAGAGGGACCCAGCACTCTGAGACAAATAGCTTACTTTTAAGTAAATCTTTACAATGTTTCCAGGCTTGTGAATGATAAGGCAGAAAGTAACAAGCAAGCTTTTCCCAGAGTGCTCAAGTGGCTTGTTTGTCTCTCCAAAGAGATTTCCTGGTTTCTCCAAAAATGGGGCTTGCAAGGAGCTACCCAGGGTGAGTCATCAGACCAGTTGGCAAAACAATGGAGCTGCCCCTCCAAGGACATAGAAAGTCTGCCCCATAGACTGCAGGCCCAGGCTGCAACCCTTTCAGGCATCTCAAATGGAAATCAGAACAGCTGGCTTAAAGGGTACCAGAACAGCTGGCTTGAAAGGGTGCCAGCACAGCTGTACCTCACCTTGCACCTCTCACCGGCCCTAGAACGCCTAGAACTGCAGAGGCTCTGTGGAAGGAGGGAGGCCAGAGGGAGAGCACTTTCTCCCACTCACCTTCTCTTTTGGTGCCTCTGGCAGATTTGCCCCTCCAAGCCAGGACACCTCCCCCATTCAGCACTCAGTGACTGGAAATCCTGACTCCTCAAACTTCAAGCAGTCAAGGGTCCCCAAACCCTTTAGCAGAAGGTGCCAACAGAGCCGGGCGTGGTGGCTCACGCTTTTAATCCCAGCACTCGGGAGGCAGAGGCAGGCGGATTTCTGAGTTCGAGGCCAGCCTGGTCTACAAAGTGAGTTCCAGGACAGCCAGAGCTATACAGAGAAACCCTGTCTCGAAAAACCAAAAAAAAAAAAGAAGGTGCCAACAGATGACACGTTTTAAGAGCTCAGCCATCCAAGCTTGTACATCACATTCACTCCTGGTCTCTCCTAAACTACCTCTGCTCCTATCACTTCCAGAGGCAAGGCAGGCACAGATGCACATCTGCGCACATCTGGTCTCTTGCCCATGTGGCCAACGAAGACCATTTTTTCTCAGGATCCCACAGCATCCTATACCAGGAGATTACCTGGAAGGTGAAAACAAGTTGAATTTATGTTTACATCAGCTCCAACTGAGACAGGGTCACCGTATGTAGTCCAGGCTAGTCCCAGATTTGTGATCCTCCTGCCTCTTAACTACCAAGATTTCAGGTACATACTACCATACCTAGCAGGCTTTAGTTTTTAGATTTATGTTTATTATTTTTAATTATGTATATGTGTGTAGGCCTGCCCACATGAGTTCAGATGCCTTTAAATGTAGACAGGTGTGAACTAGCAGCCTAATGTGAGTTCTGGAAACTGAACTTTTAACCAGCTAAGCCATCCCTCCAACTCCTGAATTTTATTTTTTTTTTCTATAGATTAAGCTATCCAATGATAATTTTCTGTCTTAGCGAATAACTCAACTTTTTGTTAACGAGATTCCCCCATCATAAAAGTACTTCAGATATTAAACACCCATTGGAAAAGAAAGAGTGAGGTTGTTACCTTGTGTTGTGTCATATTCCAAAGTACTGCCCTGAATGACAAGTCTAGACTGACCCCTTCTCCTGCCAGCCAGAGCTCACCAGGGAGAAAAGGGAAGAGCTTGGGAAAGGGCAGGAAGAGCCCTGCAAAGGCCTAGCACCTCCAACCTGAGGCAGAGCAGAGCTGAGCTGAGGAGGAAGGACAGACAGGCCCTGACAGGGTCCTAGTCAGCACCAGGCAGAGAAGAGGCCAGGTGTCTACATCTGACCCTGAGGGCAGCTGGGCAGCCACTGAAATACTTAAGCAAAGAGGTGACCTGAGAGGTGTGACCTCAGAAAGGCCTAGTGGCTATAGTACCCTGTTCCTGGGGACAAGGCTGTCACCCTAACCCTGTGAGAGGAAGGATAGCCTGAGCCAAGAGAAGTGTTATGGAACATAATAGCTGTATGGCAGAGATGAGGGAATAAAGAGTTTTGGTATGAAATAGTATGGCCTTCCAGCCTCCTGCCTTTGGACCTCTGGTTGGGCAGAAGGGGAAATGACTACAGAGACCCACGTGACCACCAGTTCCCCTCTCCTTTTCTAGCAGAGCCTAACAATGGGTGTATAGAGGAACCCCACACCTACTGTGTGGGGCACACAGTAGGTAGGGAGGCAAGAGCTGATGGGTCCAAGCTTTGAGGTACTTAGGGAACACAGACCAAGACAGTCACTAAACTATTAAGTACAAGGTTCTGGATCTGTAGCGCTGTGTGGCCCAGAGACAGAGCTTTGTGAGGCATTGAAACAGAATACAAGTGAACAGGGGCTGGAGAGATGGCTCAGGGGTTAAGAGCACTTGTTGATTTTGCAAGGGGACCTAGATTCTGTTCCTAGCACAGGCATGGTGGTTCACAACCATTTGTAGCTATGTTCCAGGGGACTCAGAAATCCTCTTCTGATCTCCCAGAGATATGGCACATACATACATGCAGGAGAAACACTCATAAATAAAAAATGAAATAAATCTATCTATCTATCTATCTATCCACACACACACACACACACACTCACACACACACACATGACCTGAGGGTGGCTAAGTTACCAGGAAAGAAAGTGGGAATGTGAAACTTGATCAGGCAACACTGTTGTTAGTGTATCCACTAGAGGAAGAGGCTCCTTTGAGGGAGGCTGAAGAGGATGCTAAAGCAAAAGAAAACCATGGATGAGCCGGGCGTGGTGGCGCACGCCTTTAATCCCAGCACTTGGGAGGCAGAGGCAGGCAGATTTCTGAGTTCGAGGCCAGCCTGGTCTACCGAGTGAGTTCCAGGACAGCCTGGGCTATACAGAGAAACCCTGTCTCGAAAAACCAAAAAAAAAAAAAAAAAAAAAAAAAAAAAAAAAAAAAAAAAAAAAAAAAAAAAAAAAAAAAAAAAAAAAAAAAAGAAGAAGAAGAAGAAGAAGAAAACCATGGATGGAGATGCGGGGAAGGATACATGCTACAAAGAAGCTCTGGTCCCCGCCAAATGTTCCCCACGCAATTAAGGAAGGCAGGGAATCAAAGACAGAGATGTTGGGCCAGGGAGAGGGCTCAGCAGACACCTGCCAGGTGACCCTGAAGACTGAATCCCACCCCAGGATGTAAAGGTGGAAGGAGAAAAGCTGCTCCTGAAAGGTGTGTCCGCCCTCCTTGTGCGCCTTGGCCCTGGAGCCCACTCGCATCATTCGGATGTGCGCACACTATTAATAGTATTTAAGTAAGTAAAATAAAATCTCAAAGATGGAAACCTGCTTTGGCAACAAGAGGGGGAAGCGATCTGGCAAAACTAACTTCTGTGGTCCGGTCCCTCTGCCCCTGCCTGGGTGCTGAGGAGGAGACAGGACTGTGTTGGTCTTCGGTGAAAATGTGAGACTCTCTGAAGAAGTTAGAGGCAGGGTGGATCTTGGATAGAAATGTAGGTTGGAAATAGAATCCCGATTTACAGGGGGATGTGAGCATGTAAAAAAGTGAGAGGAGGAGCCAGGAGGAAAGGATTCGGAGGGAGGAGAGATGGTAAGCTTAGCCTGGGTCTCAGGGCAGGAAGGAGGATGGGGAGGGGAAGGAAGGGGGAGAAGAGAGAGGGGGAGAAGGGGGAGGAGAGGATGGATCAAGGAGGGGAGTTTGCAGGTGTGACACAGGACAGTAGAAAATCCTACAGTCCTACAGCTGGCTTCTTGATCCTTTCTGGAACATAGAGGAGATTGGAGATTCTCTGCAGGGGAATAGAGGGGAATGGGATTAAAGGATGTTATTCTGTCTTGAAAGAAAAAGGGAACAATGAGCTGACATTATGAGATAATCTCCTCCACTTAGCTTAATGTATGTGTCCTTCTTTATGTTTGGGACTTAGAGACAGGGTCTTGCTGTGTAGCCCTGCTAACCCAAAACTTGCTGCGCAGACCAGGCTGGCCTTGAATTTACATTGATCCTCCTCCTTCCCCAGTGTTGGGATTACAGCTTTTTTTTTGTTTTGTTCTTCGAGACAGGGTTTCTCTTTATAGCCCTGGCTGTCCTGGAACTCACTTTGTAGACCAGGCTGGCCTCGAACTCAGAAATCCGCCTGCCTCTGCCTCCCAAGTGCTGGGATTAAAGGCGTGTGCCACCACCGCCCGGCGGGATTACAGCTTTTAAGTGTTCCAGTGTACAGATTCCTCAACAACTAGAGTGTTGGTGATGAGCTGGGTGAGAATTAAGACTGAGAAAAGTAAGCTTTCTTTGGAAAGATGACATTTATAGAATAGTGTTCCAGAGGAAAGCACTAGAAAAAGTCACTAATGGAGGACAGAGCTGGGACAATGTGATGGTTTGTATATGCTGGACCCATGTGAGTGGCACTATTAGAAGGTGTGGCCTTGTTGAAGTAGGTGTGTCACTATGGGCCTGGGCTTTAAGACCCTCATCCTAGCTGTGTGGAAGTCAGGCAGCCTACAGATGAAGATGTAGAACTCTCAGCTCCTCCTGCACCATGCCTGCCTGGATGCTGCCATGCTCCCACCTTGATGACAATGGACTGAACCTCTGACCCTGTAAGCCAGCCCCAGTTAAATGTTGTCCTTATAAGAGTTGCCTTGGTATTAGTGTCTGCTCACAGCAGTAAAACCCTAACTAAGACAGACAAAGATCTTAGCCTGAAGCTGAAAAACCTGTGGTTTGGAAAACAAATTTGGCCTCTTTCCAGCTGTACAGTCCTTTGGGATAAAGTGGTAAAAATGGAGACTAAAATGGCCGTCAGCTCCTCCCCGGTCTCCCACTTCTGGCCCAGCGGGACAGGCTTCCTTGTTTATTGCATTCCTTTAAGGAACATCAGTGCTGGATAGTCTCTGGGGACTAGCCTGGCTGGCTTAGCTGCCTCTTGGCTTCTACATCCTTCCTCTGCTTCAGCCGTCTTCAAGGTTACAGGAGAGGGAAGAAAAGCCACAGAAGCAAGAAGGCTTCTCTTTGTGGACTCTAGAAAGTCTTAACACTGGGATATATCCTACCCTCCCACCTGGCATTGGGCTAGCGTAGCCCAAACCTAGATCCAACAGTTCAGCAGAGGTACAGACTGGGCCTTGAATGTCTGTCCTATGGACCTAAGCTTATGGGAGAGTGGGTGGCTGGGTAGAGTCCTGTATATCTCTCAGGACGAAGTGGAGTTTTGTTCTCCCCTGACCCCTCTGCCGGATATCCTCCTATCTTACCCCTTGGTTTGCCCTGGGCACACCTACCATACAAGTAGGTCACCTCTACCAGGCCTGACCAGCACCAGAGTGAGGCTTGGAGGTTGTGGCTCTGAGCCAGGACTGTGTTCCCAGCATTTGGAAGGCTAAAGAAGGAGGATTTTGAATTTGAGGTTAACTGGGGCTACGTTTCAAGACTCTGGACCAGGCTGAGAGAGAGCTAATGAACATGTTTTTTCAGATCTGCGGCCTCCCTGGGCACAGAGGCATTAGCATTCCATAGCTTCTGGTAGTCATTGACTTGTATTCTGGTTCTGAATTTCAGATTTTATTTATTTATCTGTGTCGGTTCTTTAAGAATTTCATTCAGTGAGTTTTGACCATATTCATGCCTCCCACAACTTCTGTCCCTCTCTTCTTCCTACCCAACTTCCTGACCTCTTTTGGTTTTCTCCACCCTTCAAGTCTGATTTGTGCTGAAGATTTTGCTGACTTTATTCTAGGTGTATGTGTGAGTTGCTGCACGTGCGTGTGAGTTGCTGCACGTGCGTGTGAGTTGCTGCACATGCGTGTGAGCACCGTGTCTAAGGAAGTCAGAAGAGAGAGAGTGTGGGATCCTCCAGAGCTGGAGTTACAGATGGTTGGTTGAGAGCCTCCATGTGGGCGCTGGGAACTGAACCTGGGTCCTTTGCAAAAGCTGTCATTTAACCACCGAACTATTTAGCTATCTCTCTACCCTAAAACCTTAAAAGGAAATCTCTTTTATTACATCTTATTTTATTTTTTAAAATAGGGAACAAATTTGCATGTCATCCTTGCGCAGGGGCCATGCTAATCTTCTCTGTATTATTCCAACTTTAGAATGTGTGCTGCTGAAGTGAGCACATCACATTTTATTTATTTGTGTTTTCTGTGTGAACAAGTGTGCTACGTATGGCATACATATGGAGATCACATAGGAACTCATGCAGACGACTTTCAGGAGTTTGGTTCTCCCCTTCTACCACATCCTGAAAATCTAACTCAGGTCACCTTTATCTAACTGGGCCATCTTACTGGCTTCAGAGTTTTTGTTTGTTTCTTTCTTTTATTCTGTTTTGGATTCAGGGTTTCTCTGTATAGCCCTGGTTGGTCTGGAACTTACTCTGTAGACCAGGCTGGCCTCAAACTCACAGAGATCCCCCTGCCTCTGCCTCCCAAGTGCTGGGAGTAAAGGCTGCACACACCCCCCATGGCCCAGCCAGCACTGACTTTAGTTTTTTATTGTACATTCTTTCTTTTCTCTGCGCTCTCTCTTCCCATCCCCTTAAAACCGTCTCAAATAGCACAGATAGCTAACTTAGAATTTGATATGGAGCTGAGGCTGGCCTTGGATGCCTGATCCTCCTGTCTCCACTTCCCAAGTGCTGGGGTTTTCGGTGTGGGCCACTGTGTCTGCCTACAGACTCTCTGGCCTTCATCCCCTACACTAATATCTGGCTTCAGTCAGTGGACATTATTCTCTCAATGCCAGAGTAGATGCTGTGTGTCCATGACGTGTGCTAGGCAGTCAGTAACTAGTAACGTGTACTTGGTGGCCCCGATCCATTGGAAGAGACAGAGAGGCTGAGAAAGGGGCTAATAGAAGGGAGGAAGGAAAGGCATCTCTGGGGCAGAGGTACAGGGGGAAGAGCCTGGCAGGGGTGACTTCTCCAAAACAGACCTCGGTTTATGCTCGCACTGACTCTGGGTGATGGGAAGGCTGAGACCCAGTGAAGGTGCACTGGGAAATGCCTGTGCCAAGGAGCAAAGTTGGAAGGGAGGGGTGCTGAGAAGGAACAAAAAGGTGAGGCCCAAGGGGGACCCCCCGCTCCACAGTGGGATCCATTTACCAGGCCTCTTTCTCCTCCAGGAGTCAGGCCCAGAGCCTCCTCATCACTAGGAGCTGTGCTGTCCTGCCAGCCTGCTTCTCAGCTCACCTGCGGAACCATCCCCATTTCCTGTGGGTCTCCTCTTGCAAGTCTGGTTTCCTCATTACAACTCTTTGCACTTTGAGCCTCAAAGCTCAGTGTCTCATAGAGAAACAGTGGGGAACCAACACAGGAACCTGACAGGCTAGGGCAGCCTACAGGGAGGACCTTGGGCTGTGGTTCCATGCCTGATGTTGGGGAATTAGGAACTCACGGACAACGTCAAATCCAGGTTTCCATCTCTGATGATGGCTGATTCCTCCCCTTTCCTCCTGGAAGGCACCTTCCCTCACCTAGATATGAAATCCAAAGGAAAGCTGGGTGTCTCTGCTAGAGCACCCGAGACTGACATTCATGCAGCACCCCCAAGTCTCTGCAGAAATCTGTGCCTCATCAAACTCCACCTACAGAGTGGAGAACACTGTTGCTCAAGTGGGCTGGCCATAGCAGGACACTGGGATGCCGGAAGGGTCACTGCTTTTCTCAGCCCCGTGGCCAGTGGTGGTTTGATCTGGACTGGTGAGGTAGCTCAGTATGGTAGCTTTTCTCTAGTATTTGTAAGTACCTGGGTTCCGTCCCCAGAACCTTGAAGAAGATGGTCTTCCTCATATAACCAATCCATGCCTGCCTCTCAGCTCAACATTTCTCAGGTAGGCAGGCTTACCTGGATGCCCAGTATGACCCTTCTGAAACCCTGAGCTTTTGGGAAGCTGTGTTCAATGGCCTAAAGCCTTTGGAGATAAAGAAACCACAGTCCTGTCCCCCACAAGTTATATGTGTCTTCCAACTAGGTACCCAGGGTGGGAACAGGCTGGCTAAGGCATAGCTAATCTCTGCTGTGGAAGGGTCATGTGTGGAGGGTCTGCCTGAGCCTGACACCTCCATTTATAACAGTCTACTGAGGACTCTCTGAGGATGGTGCCCTAGACTCTTATCAGCAGTAAGTACCTAGGGAGCTCTTAGGCCATGGAAGGGCCTTGCCAGGTATCTCCTACCCCTTCCTCTCCCATTCTTTCACCCTAGGGGCTGAAAGCTCCCTAGGCAAAAAGACCTCTGCATGCTCAGAAAGTACTGGAAGGGGCTGTCAGGGTAGCTCTGTGGGTAGAGTGTGCACAAGACCCTTTGATCTACAGCACACCCTGAGCCTGACATAGCTAAGCACCCAGGAGATAGAGTCAGGGGGAACAAAAGTTCAAGGTTGTCCTCAGCTACTCTGAGTTGAGATCAACCGGAACCTACATGAGACTCCATGAGAGAAAGCCAGTGAGAGGCAGCGCTGCAGCCCCACAGCAGATGATGACGAAGCTCACAGGTCAACGTGAGGAGTTCTGGTGAGGCTCTAATTCTCACAGGGTTTGCTGTATAGTTGGGGTGTGATGGTGTGTGTGTGTGTGTGTGTATGTATGTGTGTGTGTGAAACCCTTCCCAAAGCAACCTGGTCTCATCCCAGCTTCCTATCCTCCAGGTAGTCTCCTGGCATCTGAGACACAGTCATTTCTTTTTCTATGGAATAGTTCCCTTGGCCAGTGAGTAAGCATTCAGTTTTACCCACTATAAAATTCTAAAAACACTTTTGGGAACAAAAGGTCTCAAGAAGGACAAGGACAAGAGGATTGGACCCTAATGATGTCAGCATGGCTTCAGAGAGCCTCTCACTCACTCACTCACTCACTCACTCACTCACTCTCTCTCTCCTCTCTCTTTCTTAATTTGAGACAGGATTTCTCTGTGTAGCCCTGGCTATCCTGGAACTCACTCTGTAGACCAGGCTGGCCTTAAACTCAAGAGATCTGCCTACCTCTGCCTCCGGAGTGCTGGGATTAAAGGCCAGCTCCACCATACCTGGCTCCAGTGAGCATTTTTCCTAAGGCTCCCAGAACAGTCACATCATGTCTCTTTTCCAGCCCTTCTTGGCAGGGGAGCTTGATCTGAGTCCTGGCCCCAGCACATAGCCAGTTGAGAAACTAGGTGAGGAATCCCAGGGGACTCAGCTCTGTTGTGCATGGCACAAGAGGTTGGAGGGCCACACAACTATGTGTGTTTGCACATGTGGAGTTTGCACACAGGCCAACTGTATGCAGAACCAACAGGCTTCCATACCTCCAAAGACAGAACATTTCTAGAACAATCTGGAATTTTCCTGACAGCTCTGAGGGGAAGCAGAGTCTTTCTAAGACAGTAGTTCTACTTCTCAGAGTTGTGTAATGAGCTGCCTCAGAGCAGGGCACCCACAGGCCACCAATACACATGGGCCCTACTGTGTGCCTGGAATGCTACAGTCCCCAAATGGCAGGGGACCCTCCAGGAGCATCTGGAATCTTCATTGTCACTCCAGGTAGAATGAAGCAGGAACCTGGAAGAAGTTCACTCCCTCTGTCCCCCATAGCCCTGGCTAGGGTGTCTGTTTTGCCCTTCACACCAGCTTGAAAGGGAGCTGTTTTCTCAGGGGATTTGTGGCCAGCTCCTCTCTCTCCTCCCTTCTGCAAACAGATGGCACTAGCAGCTTTGGAAACTTGGACTGGGAAGTCGTGGGGCAGCTAGGGTCGGAGGACCAAGATTTGGGGTTCTGAGAGAATGTATAGAACCATTCTCTAGATAGATGGAGAGGTGGAGAGGGGTTTGCATTCTGCAAGCAGGACAAGGAGGCACTACCACATGCTTCTCTTGCTCTGCTGGTTAAAGAACAGTCTCGATCCTGGAGGAAGCAGCTGACAAGGGCCAAAGGCAAGAGGAGACCTGGCAAGCTCTAGCTCTCCACACTGAGACTGCCCATGCTGTGACACTCCACAGACCACCAAGGTCAACAGCAACATTGCTAAGACCTGGAAACAGTGTCCAACAAAGACAGAGCGAGAGACCCAGAGCCACTACTCCAATCTAGAGCGCAGGTTGCGGTCATCCGGTTGCTTCCAGTTGGAGAGTCTTCCAGGGCCGCCCAGATCCTGGAAATGCAGGAAGAGTGGCCCTGAACCTCTGAAGCAGGGTCACCTCAGACTTTCTGGGGAAAGAAGCAAATGTGTCTGAATTGGAGGCAGTGGGATCCCAGCTGGAGCAGGGCGGGGGGGGGGTGTCACTGCAGGCACCCCTGCCTCCTAGGCAAGGTGCTGGAGAGGGGACTCATAAGCAAAGACAGTTCCCTTCCAGCCTTCCTATGAGCAGCTCTCCAGGGACCATCTACAAACTTGCTCTTCACAGCTGTGTGGGGCTAAGGAGACTCCTCCTCATCAGGTGAAGAAAGAGAGAGCTAGGATAGAGTTAGCCTGAGCTAACAGGGCTCCACAGTGCAGAGCCCTTGGTTCTTGCCTTCAGTGAGCTCTCACTTTCAAATAGACAAACCTCTCTCCTCCTGTCCTCTCCTGTCCTCTCCTCCTCTATTGGCACTGGAAATGTTGGCATGGTGGCTTCTCTGTAATCAGATATGACTTTACAGGAAGTGGCTTCAAGAGTATCTGGTGATGGGGACAATGCTGTTTTGTTCACTGAAGTCCTCGGGGGCTGCTTTTAGCAAACAAGACACCATCACATGGCCACAGGCCTGGAGGAAACAGGTGAGGAGTTGTTTCTCACCTCTGACCCCCAGGAGAGGTCCCTTCGTGTGTCACAGGCCACCGGAGGTTCTCTATGGTCATCCTTTCCATAGTCTAGTCTCTGTGCATGACTCTAGCTAGACTCCAGACCCACCCCTCCAGGCTTCCTGTGACCTTTAAGCTGCTCCCAGAAGGGACAATCATACTACCTAGATCCCTCATCTGAAGGCTGATGGACCTTCGTCCTCTTGAGTTCTTTGTTACATTTAACCTAAACTCCTTTTGCTATAGATGATGAAAGGTCAGGTAAGGTCTAGAGATAGCCAGCACCAGAAAAAGAAAAACAAAAAAAAAAAAAACCTGTGGAGGCCATCACGGTGCACAGTATTAATCCTACAAACAAAATCAAGCCACCGGCCCAGACTCCCTCTCAGATAAGCATAAGGAGGAGGCTTGGCTATGTGCAAGGAGCTGGACCTTGCAAAATCCCAGGCCTGGGAGCAGTCTGTGCTCCTTCTCCTTTTAAGGCAAGGTCTGAGCTTCCAGAGCTGAGCTTGCTCCAACATGCCCCAGCCCCATTCATTCCTGCTATTTGGAGGAAAGCAGTGATTAATCAACCTTTCTCCACCCCCACTCAGCCTGGTTTACATTTGGTTCTTTTTAAAGCGTTGGCACACCTCTTGGTAGAGCTCAGTCGACCTAGACCCCAGGTCTGGGATATGACTGGAGGAGCGGCAGCTGGTGTCTGATAAGGTCAAAGATCAGGATGTGAGAGGTCTCAGAAGAGAAAAGGTTAAACTGTAAAGATCAAGTCTTACTTGAGGGGTTCTGAGTTAGGGGTGTGAGTGTGTGTGGGGGGTGATCTGTGAGGCTCTGTGAGTGGTGTGGCACTCAGGCAAGAGGAGTGTGGAGCAGGCAGGGCATGGCGGAGCCTGGGAAAGATCAGATACTCTTGTATTGACTTGATGGCTGCTATTGAAGTCAGTTGGGCCTGAGTTCCATATTACCTAAGCCTGCCCAGTCCAGTTGGTTGTTATCTCTGTGGATCTCAGCCTCCCTTGAAGGGCAAGCCTGCGAGCTGAGCAGTTTGGGCATTCTGGGGAGGTGTCTGAGCGGTGAACAGTGAGTAGATGGGCACATCCGGGGAGCAGAGAGAGAAAGAAGGTAGCAGGCTCTGTCCTTCCGGAACTTTGCTCAAGATGCTGTCTGAGCTAGCGCTCTCCACCATGTTCGTGCAACAAGAGGAGGATGTTAAGGGCCCAGTGAGATGGGATGGAAGAAGTGATTCCCAGGCTAACCCAAGGAGGTCTTCTTATAAAGGAGCACTAAATGGAAAGCTGCCCCAGGTAATCTGATGGGCCAGACGCAGCTCCCAGGGATCCAGAGTGACAATAAAGGGGCTCTGTTCACCACACAGCTCCAGTGACACGCAATACAGCTGTACACTCTCTGGGCTTAAGGTTGAAAGGGGCACAGTCCAAAGTCCTGACTCCAGCCCTTGCCTGCCTGTTGTGATTGTGGCAAAGAAGTAAAAAAAAAAAAAAAAAAAAAAAAAAAGGGGGCTGGTGAGATGGCTCAGCGGGTAAGAGCACCCAACTGCTCTTCCGAAGGTGATAAGTTCAAATCCCAGCAACCACATGGTGGCTCACAACCATCCGATCTGGCTCCCTCTTCTGGAGTGTCTGAAGACAGCTACAGTGTACTTATGTATAATAAATAAAAATAAATCTTAAAAAAAACAAAAACAAAAACAAACAAACAAACAAAAAAACAACCAAGCCGGGCAGTGGTGGTGCACTCCTTTAATCCTAGCACTTGCGGGGGGGGGGGGGGGGGGGGGGGGGGGGGGGGGGTGCAGAGGCAGGCGGATTTCTGAGTTTGAGGCCAGCCTGGTCTACAGAGTGAGTTCCAGGACAGCCAGGGCTACACAGAGAAACCCTGTCTCAAAAAAACCAAAAACCAAACAAACAAAAAACAAAAACAAAACCCAGGGCTGGTCTCTACTAGGGTGTTTGCAATGCAGCACAACCTCTTCTCTCTCCCCTTTGGGAAGGGTGGGGGTAAGAAAGGGCTTCATGGCCAGAGGGTACCATGGACTGTTGCTCTTCTAAACCCTGCCGCTCCCTCTTCCTACACTCTGTCGGGCACACCTGAAAGAAAGAAGCCCTTCCTGGTCTCTCTTCACGGAAAGAAAGAAAGAAAGAAAGAAAGAAAGAAAGAAAGAAAGAAAGAAAGAAAGAAAGAAAGAAAGAAAGAAAGAAAGAAAGAAAGAAAGAAAGGGAGAGAGAGAGAGAGAGGGAGGGAGGGAGGGAGGGAGAGAGAGAGAGAGAGAGAGAGAGAGAGAGAGAGAGAGAGAGAGAGAAAGAGAAAAACAGTGTTGGAAAAGATCTCAGGGGCATCCCTTAATGACACGCCCCTTCCTCCTAACTCTCCATCTTATGGCTAGTCAAACGGCCTGTGTCATCCATCTACTGCTCCCTCTGCTTCTTCTGTAGGGAAGAGAAGCAAGCGCTGTGCAATGGGCATAGACTTGCAACTCTGCAAAGGAAGGAAGAGGGCTTTGTGGAGGTGCTGGGTGGCCCATGGAGGTGCTGGTGGCCTGTGCTGCCTGAACACTCAAACCTCTACCGACTGAAGCTGATTCCATCTCAGGGTCTCTCCAGGCAACATCACAGCATCTATAATCAGAATAAAGAGTCACAGAGTCCTAGATCCTAACTGCTGTAGGCTGCCCTCAGTGGTTTCTGGGGCTCTGAAGGAGAGGGACTTGCCCCTGGCAAAGTTCCTCCTCCTCCTCCTCCTCTTCCTCCTCCTCCTCCTTCTCTTTCTCCTTCTCCTTCTCTTCCTCTTCCTCCTCCTCCTTCTCCTTCTCTTCCTCTTCCTCCTCCTCCTTCTCCTTCTCTTCCTCTTCCTCCTTCTCCTCCTCCTCCTCCTCTTCCTCCTCCTCCTTCTCTTCCTCCTCCTCCTCTTCCTCTTCCTCCTCCTATTCTTCTCCTCCTCCTTCTCTTTCTTCTTCTTTGGATAAGATTTTACTACGTAGCTCTAGCTAGCCTGGAACTCACTACCTAGACCAAGCGGGTCTGAAACTCAGAGATTTGACAGCCTCTGTCTCCATAGTACTAAAACTAAAGGCATGTGCCACCATGCTTGGCCCTATCAAAGTCCTTACTAAACAATAAAGATGACAAAACTGTGGACTGTTAAAGAAGGACACACATTTGATGGAACTATTCAGCTCTATTATGTCTACTTAATTAATTAGCTCCCTTTTACTTCAAGGATGTACATATGTATGTACAGAATTTAGAAATATCCTTGGTTGGTAAAATAAAATATTAGCAACACTATCTTGATCATTCCAACATTTTTCCCTTCTGCAAATGTATTGACTTTAGCTCGGTGGTAGGTACATTTGCCTAGCATGGTTTTTTTTTTTTTTTTTTTTGGTTTTTCGAGACAGGGTTTCTCTGTATAGCCCTGGCTGTCCTGGAACTCACTTTGTAGACCAGGCTGGCCTCGAACTCAGAAATCCGCCTGCCTCTGCCTCCCAAGTGCTGGGATTAAAGGCGTGCGCCACCACGCCCGGCTCACGCCTAGCATGTTTTGATCCTTAGCAGAGGTTTGATCCTTAGCAACACACACACACACACACACTCTCACACATATACATACGCAAAGCCCTTGACTCCCCCAGGGAGCAGGCTGGATTAGACAGAAGGATAGGAAACATTAATTATGAATGCAAAGGGAGCCAGACACTCAAGGAGTCAGCCAACTGACATTTTAATGTATCTCATGTGTTATAATTAGTGTGCGTGTGCTTGTGAGTGCACACACAAGTATGCACACATATGCTCAGAGGACAACTTTTAGGAACTTGTTTTCTTCACCATAGGATCTAGGGATCAAAAGATCAAAAGGCAATCATTGTGTGATGAGTGCCTTTGCCTCTGAGCCATCTTAACTCCCTCTTTAAGGTATATTACAACATAAACTTGGAGCTGAAGAAATGGGTTAGTAGGTAAGAGCTCTTGGTGCTCTTGGCTAGGCAGGCATGGTGATGCACACCTTTAATCCTAACATTTGGGAGGCAGAGACAGATGGATCTCTGTGAGTTTGAGGCCAGTCTGGCCTACAGAGCAAGTTCCAGGACAGCCAGGGTTACATAGTGAGCCGTCTCAACATCCAACCCCCACCCCTTTCCAAAAACAAACAAACAAACAAACATAAATAAATAAATAAATAAATAAACAAACAAAGGGCACTGGCTGTTCTTGCAAAGTACCCAGGTTGGGTTCCCAGCACCCACATGGGTACTCACAACCTTGTGTGACTCCAATTCCAGGGGATCCAGTACCCTCTTCTGCCTTCTCTGGGAACTGCAGGCATGTGGTATACTTACAAGCAGGCAGGCAAACACATATAAAAAATAAAAATAAGTTTGTGGTTTTCTTTTCTTTTCATTTTGTTTTTCTGGTTTTTTGAGTGTTTTCTTTTCATTTGGTTTTGTTGGCCTCAAATTCACCTGCCTCTGTCTCCCAAGTGCTGGGATTAAAGGTGTAAGCCAGGGCTAGAGAGATGGCTCAGTGGTTAAGAGCACTGACTGTTCTTCCAGAGGTCCTGAATTCAAATCCCAGGAACCACATGGTGGCTCACAACCATTCATAATGAGATCAGATGCTCTTCTGGGATGTCTGAAGACAGCTACAGTGTACTTATAATAAATAAATAAATAAATAAATAAATAAATAAATAAATAAATAAAGTATAAGCCACCATTGCCCAGCATAAATAAGTCCTTTAAAAAACATTTTTAGCTGGGCGGTAGTGGCACATGCCTTTAATCCCAGCACTTGGAAGGCAGAGTGAGTTGCAGAACAGCCAGGGCTACACAGAGAAACCCTGTCTCAAAAAAAATATGTATATATATTTTAATGGTATCTTATGTGTATAGGCATTTTCCCTGCATTTATTTCTGGGTACCACTTTCACACCTGGTATCCAAGGAGCCAAAGGAAGGCGTCTGAAGTAACACGTGGTTGTTAGACTCCATGTGGGTGCTGGGAATTTTTTTTACAAAAATATTTATTTATTTTATGTATGTGAGTACACTGTAGCTGTACAGATAGTTTCGAGCCTTCATGTGATTGTTGAGAATTGAATTTTAGGACCTCTGCTCGCTCCAGTCAAATCCACTTGCTCCCGTCCCAGCTCACTACAGACCAAAGATTTATTTATTATTATAAATAAGTACACTGTAGCTGTCTTCAGACACACCAGAAGAAGGCATCAGATCTCATTACGGGTGGTTGTGGGACACTATGTGCTTGCTGGGATTTGAACTCAGGACCTTCTGAAGAGCCGTCAGTACTCTTACCCGCTGAGTCATCTTGCCAGCCCCCATGGGTGTTGGAAATTGAACCTGGATCCTTCTTAACCTCTAAGCCATCTTTCCAGTCCAACAAGTAAGTCTTTAAAAAAAAAAAAAAAGATAAACGCAAACAAATCTATTGTGATAAACACTCAACACTATAAACAGAACAGTGGTTTTCTGGCAAGAGTGGTTTCCCTCAGTCTCCTATGTGTGTATCAGGAAACTAAATTTTCACCCGTGACTAAAAGGGTCTAAGATGCTCTGTGGAGGAGCTGATGTCTGCAGGTTTTCAGGCGCATGTGGCCCAAACCTGAAGCCACGAGGCTGATGTCAATCTACTCTCTTGAGGCCTGAACCCAGTCCTACCTCTACAGAACTCAACCGAGGAAGGCTGTCCACCTTCCCCGAGTTAAATGTCCTTCAGAAGGGCATTTAGACAAGCCCCTCCCTGGCTGGTCCGTGCATGCGCTCCCTCCCTCTGTGGCCAGTTCTATGTATTTATTTTTCTTTTCTGAATTCTTAGGAAAGCAAGCAAGTGGGGAGGAAGACAGATGCCAAGAATGGAGAGGAGAAGGGCAACGATGCCAGCAGAAAGGCCCCAGGCCCCAGACAGGACTCAGACCTGGGCAAGGAGCCGAAGAAGGGCGTTTTAAAGAAAAGCTTCTCCAGGGATCGAGAGGAGGCTGATGGCAGAGGGGGTGAGAAGCCCAAGGAGGAGAAGGTCATCAGGGGTATTGACAAAGGCAGGGTCAGGGCTGCGGTGGACAGGAAGGAGTCCGGGAAGGATGGCAGAGAAGAAAGGACAGCTGCTGTGAGGAAGGAAGAAGAGAAGATGGGGAGTGTCAGGAATGCAGGCCTGAGCAGAGACAAAGACAAGAAGAAAGAAGAGGAGAAGGAGCCCAGCAAGAAAGAGGAGGTGAAGCTGACAGCAGAGAGCAGGAGCCCAGTCGGGAGACGGGAGGACGGGAGGCTGACAGAGCCAAGCGAGGAGAACAAGAAACCAGAGGACATAGGCTCTGGGGGCAGAGACTGGAGAAAAGAGGACGAAAAAGTTAAGAAGGAAGAAAACCAACCTAACAAAGAAGTCAGGGAAGAGAGCAAGACCAAAGCCCCAGAGAAGCAGGCGTCCAGTGGCCCCAGCAAGCCCTCTGATGGGCAAGCCAGAGCAGAAGAGGAAGCAGCCCCCAGCATATTTGATGAACCTCTGGAGAAAGTGAAGAACAACGACCCAGAGATGACGGAGGTGAACGTCAACAACTCTGACTGCATCACCAACGAGATCCTGGTCCGCTTCACGGAGGCCCTGGAGTTCAACACTGTGGTGAAGGTGTTCGCCTTGGCCAATACTCGAGCTGACGACCACGTGGCCTTCGCGATTGCCATCATGTTAAAGGCCAATAAGACCATCACCAGCCTCAACCTGGACTCCAACCACATCACCGGCAAAGGCATCCTGGCCATCTTCCGGGCCCTCCTCCAGAACAACACGCTGACAGAGCTGCGCTTTCACAACCAGAGGCACATCTGTGGGGGCAAGACAGAGATGGAGATCGCCAAGCTGCTCAAGGAGAACACCACCCTGCTCAAGCTCGGCTACCATTTTGAGCTGGCAGGACCCCGGATGACTGTCACCAATCTGCTCAGCCGAAACATGGACAAGCAGCGACAGAAACGGCTGCAAGAGCAAAAGCAGGCCCAGGAAGCCGGTGGAGAGAAGAAGGACCGGCTGGAGGTACCCAAGGTCGGGGCTCTGGCCAAGGGCTCCCCCAAACCTTCACCCCAGCCATCTCCAAAGCCTGCTCCAAAGAACTCACCCAAGAAAGCGGGTGCTCCAGCAGCCCCGCCTCCCCCACCCCCTCCGCTGGCCCCACCCCTTATCATGGAGAACCTAAAGAACTCACTCTCACCAGCTACCCAGAGGAAGATGGGAGACAAAGTGCTCCCTGCCCAGGAGAAGAACTCACGTGACCAGCTCCTGGCTGCCATCCGTTCTAGCAACCTTAAGCAGCTGAAGAAGGTAAGAGGTGACAGGCATGGCTAGGGGTCCCGGACAGTCCTAGGCTTGCAGGAGAAGGATACAGAGGGATCACACACTGAGGAGCCCAGGCAGGGCCTCAGACTCCCAGGGCCTGCCAGTCATTCAACCTCCACCAAGCCACATCCTCTCTCTTAGAGGGAAGGCCTTTTGCTTTCTTTAAAGCTCTTCCTCTGGACTCCTAGTCCTCCACCTTCTCCAGCTGTAGTGATACCTGCCTTCCCCAGGAATGGAGAAGTGGCCTCTATATACGCAAGGATGCCAGAGGTCCTGGCATGCAGCCTTTCTTTTCTCCAGCTTTTCAAACAAAAGTCATCTTTGTTCTACCCTGGCCACTCTCAGGATCAGCCCGAGTCCATGGGCCAGTCTCTCCTAAAGGTCACTCCTTGAGAGTGTGTATTTTTTTTTTTTTTTGGTTTTTCGAGACAGGGTTTCTCTGTATAGCCCTGGCTGTCCTGGAACTCACTTTGTAGACCAGACTGGCCTCGAACTCAGAAATCCGCCTGCCTCTGCCTCCCGAGTGCTGGGATTAAAGGTGTTGTGCCACCACGCCCGGCTGAGTGTGTACTTTTAACTACCAGTGCCTTGGACACAGGACTGTCTCAGAATCTCTTGATTCTCACATCCTGGCCTTCCTGCAAGGCCCACATGAGTGACAGAGCGTAGAATCATTTGCCTCCTGACTGGACACTCGGCTTCCCGCACCAGCATCTGTGACTAAAGACCAGAACATAAAGGAGAAGAAGCCTGCTGGGATCCAGAGGCTGCTTGCTAACATCTGGTTTTCACAGAAAGAAAAAAATGTGCCCTTGGTGCCAATGTTGCATACACTAGCCCCATAGACACCATACACTTGCCCCACAGATACATACACTCGCCCTACAGACACACACACTCTCCCCAGAGACAATACACTCCCCCACAGACACATACACTCACAGTCGCCCCACAGACACATACATTCGCCCCACGGATACATACTGAGGTGTTTGTGTGGTGTCCTTTTGCAGGGAAGGAAAGTAAGTTAGACTCCAGGAAACTGTGTTGGACTTCCTGAACTAATCCATCTCTGCTTTGCCTTACAGGTAGAGGTGCCCAAGCTGCTTCAATAGGACAGGCAGCCGGGCATTGGTTCCGATGCAATGACTGCCCAGACTCTTGTCCCAGGGCTACACAGACCCCCGCCACCCCACCCTGGCTGAGCTGTTGCAGCTGTCCCTGTCCACCATGGGAGAGCTTGAGACCTGGACCACGCTCGAGGGAGGACACCTCATCTCTTCTCCCTTTCCTTTTCTTGTCTCTGAGGCCCTTCAAAAATTGATTTGAAACCTGGAGCTGAAGTGTCCGGACAAGAGGAGTCCTTTAAGCACGTCACAGAGAAGATGGCACTGCCCAGAGCCCATGTAGCAGGCATGCTGCCAAAGGCTTATGATGCAGAAAAGATGTGGGAGACCACATATGGACCCCAGCTTCACTGCCTCCAGGGCCAGGATTCAGGCCTCTGAGGAGCCCTTGGGGCAAAGTTGCTGGGACAATGGCACTCTATGGGACAGTGGTAGAAGGCTGGAGGGGATGAGAGTCCAAAGGCAAAGTAGGAGGGCAAAGGATGCTACAAACCCTCCATCCGATATGCCTGGGCAGCGGGCATGGTTGGACAGTGCCTGAGAGAGGGTAGGCTCCAGATGGGAGTAGAAAGACAGACAGACAGACAGCAGCTGGACCTGAAGGGTTGATGCCAAAGCAGACGGTTTTCTTCACATCACCTGCTGCTGTATAAATAGCTATATATCTGTTTTTCCATAAGATTTTGATAATATATACAAACCTTTAGCTTCGAGTGGCTATACCTCACCTTTTTTCATGTTAATGGTCCTAATGTTCACACTGGTTCCAGGTTCCCAAGAAGGCCTCCCAAAGCTCAGGGTCCCTGCCAAGCCATTCAAGATGACAGTAGACATCATCCCTAGAGTCCGTCCGTCCGTCCGTCCGTGTGCCACTGCAGAAAGGGCGGTATGGGGGGAAGCTTGAATTCTTGAGACAACCTTGTGACCTGGTGTTCCAGGTCTGTTCCTCAGCCAGTCAGTCTCTCTGCCTCGTATCTGTGCCCAGAACTGTTCTCAGGGGCAGAGAGTCACACAGGGCCCTGGGATGGCTATATTAGGCACGTCCAGGGATGATCATTCCGTGACTCTTCCTACTGCAGGCTCAGGGCCAGCTCTTCACAGCAGTTACAGGCAAAGGAAGGCAGAGTGAGTCAGAGTGACTCAGGGAAGGACAGCTCCTGCACCCGGTGTGACTTAGGGCCAGAGATACCTCTCCACCCCCAGCATCCCCTGCTGGAGGCAGAGCCACCACAGCCATCACTGGGGGTACATGGAGTACTGTTCCAACTAGGGATGAAACTCAGTGTCAGGTTCCATGCCCAGCACAGAGGCCCTGATTTCCATCCCCGACACGATCTCTTTCTGACTTGCTGCACTGACGATAACTGTGCCACCATGAAACTGCCACCTTGGTTCTGGGACACAGACAGGTGCTCTGTCTTTTTTGTTTTGTTTTGTTTCTTTTTTTTTTGTTTCTTTTTTTCTTTTACTTCAGTAGCAGAGAGCAAAGCCATTGGAATATGGGTGGGGTCCCACCTCCCTAAGGAAGTAGGATAGATGTTGTAGGTCTGTCTCAAATCAGAGAAGGCTAACTCATATCCCAGGGTACACTCTGATCCCATTCCTTCCCAACCCATCTATCTACCGCTTAAGTAATGGGCTGGCCC
>LR753366.1:1233709-1288709 GCA_902729485.2 Mus minutoides | reverse complement strand
ATCAAACTATGGGAAGCAGGCCAGCAAGTAGCACCCTTCCATGGCCCCTGCATCAGCTCCTGCCTTCAGGTTCCTGCCCTGTTTGAGTTTCTGTCCTGACTTCCTTTAATTAAGAACACTGATCTGGAAGTATAAGTCAAATAAACCCTTTCCTACCCAAGTTGCTCTTTTGGTCATGGTGTTTCATTGCAGCAATAGAAACCCTTAGCTAACACCTTGGCAAATGGTATCTGCTGAGCCACCTCAGTGAACCTTTGGATACAGTATTAAGATGTGTGGTACCGTTGCATGGTAATACCAAGATGTTAGAAATTCAAACAGAAGGACCAATACACAGAGGCTCTTGAGAAGTCCAGAATCCAGAATCAACTTTCTGGTGGCCTTTTGGGCCTTAGAAGGTCACTCGGGCATGACCACAGTCATGAAGAAATTAGTACCATTCCCTCTGCAGTGAGTTAGGTGTGTCGGGGCCCAGGTAATAGATAGGAAAGTCGGTTAAAGGTAGCCCACCTCATATGCTTGGCTTCTTCTGCACATACACACTTCCCCCTCTGCTCCTCTGCTGTGTCATGAGACAGCTGATGGCCCTCTCTGGGTGCTCTGACTGTCTTGTCTGGACTTCCTGTCCACTGTATGAAGCAGTGTACTTCATTATGGCACTTTCTACAAGTGTCATTATACTTTGTCCACATCTGTTCTCATCTCCTCGCTGGCCCGTGTCTTCTCTATCTCTACCAGTGCTGCTGTCCTGTTATAGCAACATAAACTAGATTAATGCAGGATACATAGTGCAGGAAAAGAATAAACGAAACTGACCTAATAAAATCTGCCCCAAAAGGGCAGCAAACATTTCTCCTTAATTACACTTATATCAGAAAATGCCTTCTGTAGGCTTTCATGATCATTTCCAGAGTAAAAAAATAAGCAGAGCAAAAATAAAATTATTAGTATTAATATTTTCGAAACTAGGAATGTGATATTTTCCCCAATTAGTCACAAGTGATAAATAGCTATTTCCTGTGTAGATCCAATGACTTCTTTCATTATTCTAGGGCAAAGAGCAATTGCTGTGTTTTACATCTGAAATCCAATCTCATTTATCAAAACCACATTAATTTGGAAAGTGAGACATAATTATTTCCATAACATGCTGACACAATGTTACTGTGCTGTCAGTTCTCATCATTAGTCCAGTGATGGAGTCACATCCAGGGATCTGAAACAGTAAAATATATAGAGTGGAAGACCAGAGGCTTGTCATTCTAATTATGGCTCATTGAGGTTAATAGTCCCTATCAGCACACTGGTAGCAAGGGATTCTGCTAAGAAGCATTTTTTGTGGCAAGGTCTGTGCTTAGAGTATTATAATTTACATATATCATGCATATATCTATTATGCATGTATTATATGCACATAAATATGTGTATATATGTATATGTAATGTATATAGAATACTTAAATTTATATATACATATATATGTATATTGAGAGTTGGCTGAGAGAGACCACACACACCCTTTGAAGAAGAAACGTCCCTAACTCAGAGCAAGGTAAATGAAAACTTAGACTCGTTGAAGGTAGAACTTAGAACCAGACTGTGAAAGGGCCCAGTTCACATTTCTTAGATGACATGGAAACTCACAGAGATTCCCCTGGGATGCTTGAGGTTATGAGGTAGGTTTAAGAGCCATCCTCACAGGACACCTCACTCTTCTGTGTCCTCAACGTGCCGCCTTCCTCTGCCTTCTCCAGCTAAGAGACCTGTTTCCAAATTCTGAGGGGATATTTTTTTCAAAAGTGTGTGTGTGTGTGTGTGTGTGTGTGTGTGTGTGTGTGTGTGTGAGTGTGAATGAATGCAGGTGCCTGTGGAGGCCAAAGGTATCAGATCCTCTGGAGCAAGAGCTCCAGGTAGCTGTGAACTGCCCAGTGTGGGCTTGGGGGACTGAACACATTTCTGAATTTATTTTTAAACACAGAATACATTGAAATCCAAGGTAGAAAACCAATTAGGGAAACTTTGGGTTGTTGATGCTTATGTTACTCCAGACACTACCATAGCTAGTAACCGGTGTCATGAGGCCCCCTTGAGACTTTTGTTCTCATTTGCAGGTATGGAAATCGAGTCTACAGAAACTGAATAATTTATAACGGCAATGATACATCAAAAGAAGAATTTAGGGGCAGGAGAGTCTCTGTGAATAAAGCACTTTCCACATGTGTGTGCAGAACAGAGGCTGGGTCCCAGCACTCACATGAGTGTAGGCCGGCCTGGCTGCCCTCCCCAGAGCAAGCTGCTTACATGAACTAGGCAATTCAGTGAGCTGACTGCCTCAGTGACTAAGATGGACAGTGATCAGGGATAGCTTCAGACATGAACCTCTGACCTCCACACACATATGTGCACATATGCACATGCATACACATATGCAAATGTGCATATATAGATGTAAGTACACCACACACGTGCACACACACGAACACGGGCAAGTGCGCGTGCGCACGAGCACACACACACAAACACACATGCGCACACAGAGATGGCTGGAGCACAGATACATGCCTCAGACACTTGCCACTATGGTTGGAATGCTTTTACTGCCTTCTTAAATATGCAAAATCAGACATATTTTTACAGTTCACTAGAATTGGCAATGACCTTCTGCTTGGGCCAGTCCTGAATCACAGCACTTGAGAGTCTAAGGCAGAAAGATTTTAGTTCAAGGCCAAACAGGGTTATATAGAGACCCCATCTGAAAAAGTCTAAATGTCCAATAAGGCAGTAAAGATTCCAGAAGAAACTATAAGCAAATGGAAAAGAATAATATCAAGGTAAGGATGCATGCTCTCAGCCTAGGTGCTAGAACATGAAACTCAGGTACAAACTTGGGCACATTACTCTCTGCTTCTCTGCTCAGTGCGTGGTTTGTAAAATGTAACCAAAAAAATAAGAAAAACTTAAATTTTTAATGACATGAATAAATAAGGGTGTCGTGAACAGCAAATGCAATGACAAATGGAAAGTGAGTTGCTGGTGCCGGGTGCACCACAGATGTGTCGCTGAGCTAGTACCTCTGCCCTCTAGGGGAGGCTTGTTGTCCCTGTGTGGACACCGTGTGTTATTTATTTATTTATTTATTTACGTACTTACTTATTTATTTGAATGTGTACCTTATGTGCATATGTAAGTGTGGGTGATCTTGGAATCCAGAAAAGGATATGGAATCCCCTGGAGCTGGAGTGAGAGGCAATTGTGAGCTGCCCACATGGGTGCTGAGAATCATACCCAGGTCCTCCAAAGGAATGTCAGTCACTCTTAACTGCTGAGCAAACTCTCTTGCACTTACAGCTTTCAAAACCAGATAGCACTGGACCCATTCATATTGACGCCACTGACTCACATTTTACAGCACTTACTGAACACCTGCCTGCCCATTTGCAGGACTTGAGCTAGCTTGGGGACAGAAAAAGACATGAGGACACGCTTACACATGGAAGCAGACGATAGATCTCCCAGTCACTAAATACTTCCCAGACACTTGAGCAGTCAGATATTGGCCTGGGAAAAACAGGAGACTATGACTCTACTTACAAACATGGCACACTTCATCAAAGTGCATCAGTCAGAACCACACAGTGAGGTATGGGTACTATGTGTGCAATCCATGGCATTGGACACAGAGAGACACCTGCTCTGAGAGCTGGTGGAGGCAAAAACTAAAGGCCTAGAAGAGTTGGTGAGGCTGAGTCAGAGGAGCCATGAAGAAAACTTGCCCTGGAATAAGACTCTGAAAGGTGGCAACCCCCCCTCACTGGCATGGTTCACTCTATTTGCTTAAGAAACACCCAAACTGGAATTGCCTGGGTGGGGATTACAGGTTTGGACTGGGAAGGTTCTGGCAGAGAGAGGAAACAGAGGAAGTCAGCCGGGGGACACCAACCCACAGGCCCTCTCCGCTGACATCACTCAGCTCAGCTCCCTCTGTCGATAGCTCTCTGAAGCCTTCTGTATGCCAGCATGGTGGCACTCATATGTTCAACACAAGAAATGTGTGGCCTTTTCCCCCACTTAACTGAATTTTATATGGTAATAAAACACCATTTCTTTTCCTTTTCTGTTTTTATATTTTTACTATTTTTAATTCTTTTGTACATTACACCAAGCCACAGTTTCCTCTCTTATTGTCTAGACTGCTCCCCCAAAAATATGACATAACCAACTCAAAAGAAATATAATTTATAAAAAGAGTAGGCATTTGTGAAACTGACCCACACAGAGACTTGTGGACTAGAAACACACTCTTAGCTAACTTTCTGGCAGTCTCTCAAATGAATTTTAGCTGTCCCCAGGTCTTGCTTACCTGGTACTCAAACCCTGTCTGAGGTGAGTGGGTTAAAGGGCAGTTTGTGGGTGTCAATCCTTGACTCCCTCCTTCCTTCTGCTGGCTTCTCAATCCCTCTTCCCCACTCAGTCTGGAATGTCCATCAAAGAAGGATGAGTCTGTCAAGGAAGAGTTGGAACTTGGCCTCTGAGGGTGATGGAGGCTTTTCTTTGCTCTTGATTGTTGCATTAGCCTTTTTTCTTTGTCCATTCTCTCTCTTCCAGTGGTGGCTTTAAAGGCCTCGTTCTGCATTTTAAATGATGAGGAGAGTTTGGGCTTAGATGTGCTCAGTCCTGCATAGCTTTCTATTTGGACAGGCTTTTCTGAGGGCTCTGCTATTACAGATCAGCTCTTCAATTACTGACTTCCAGATGTACTGAAAGAAAACACTTGAATCTTTATCTTCCTAAATTAGAAATTCTGCATCTAGCTAAATTGTTTCAAATGGAAACAAAACCACCTTCTGCCTTCAAAACCTGCTCTTTCTGACATAATGAAGCCTGTTGTTATGTATAATGAATATGTGCTCATCAAAATGATTTTTTAAAATGTTCTTTGATAGGTGTGATGGCTCATATTTATAATCCCAGCACTGGGGAGGTTGAGGCAGCAGGATTACCATGAGTTTTAACCTTGTCTCAAACACACACAAATAATAAAACCTGATCTTCTTTTATTTCCAACCCCTCTTCGCTGGTTACTATGATCCACTGTGTTGGCTGGCCTTTGGGGAATCAGCTGTGCTCCTTCCTGCACCTTACCTTGCATTGCCAGCAATGTGAAGTTGTTCTGATGTTATTTTACAATTCCTTCTGCATGGTCACTTCCTACCAGTCTTCCCTAGAACTCCCTCACTCAGACCTTTTCATAAAAGCTGCACCATTCCCCTAAGCACACCCATGCTCTGGTCTCCACCTGCTCCATCCTTCACTCGAGATGATCTATGTCAAACAACAGTATATATTCCATAAGGAGTGTCCCACAGCCTTCAGGATGAAGGTCAGGGGTCTCGGCAGAGCACCTTTTCTCTTCAGTTTCTTTGTCCACCATCCCTCGATTTTCATTGTTAATTTTAGGTACCTGACATGGTGGAGGTGCCCTGTGTACTGCCAGTTCCCCACCCCCACTCCTCCCACCCCCGCTGTTACCATTCTCACCTCAGAAGCCTTCCCTGACCCACCCACTTCCTTCTACACCTAAGAACTTCCGGTTCCCCACTCTGGACTAACTCATCCCTGAAGCCTGTTTGTCTGCTCCACCTTATGGGAACTGCCTTGCTGTCAGTCACTCAACAAGCATCTACCAAATACACCAAATGAAGGGTTGCTTGTGAAACATGTATCTTTAAATAGTTTTAAAGTCGGGTTTATAAAACACAATAGACAAAGTAGTAGAAAACAAAAATGTTTTTAAAACTTTTGCATGGCTTTGGATCCAGAGTACAGAACCAGCCTTTTGTTCTTCCCACAAACCAGTGGCATCTTGCCAGTACACTAGATTACTTTTGCTTCCAGAACAATCAGAGTAAACATCGATTGCATTACTTATTAAATGCAGGTGCTCAGTAGTGCACATGGATTGTCTTGTTTTGTCCACTGAACTAGCCTATTAGGTAATAACCATTGGAAAGCACTGGGGCTGGGAGAATTGGTAACATTGGTAGAATTTGATTTGCATTGTAGATGCAGACGTTGGTAGAATCTGAGTCTGACCTAAATGATCGGGGTGGGGGGGGGGGTATAGGGGACTTTCAGGATAGCATTCGAAATGTAAATGAAGAAAATATCTAATAAAAAAATTGGGGAAAAAAAAAACATGATCTTGGCCATTATGGTTTCCATGGAAGTCAGGTCAGAAGGTAGCAAGCTGGCTAGAGAATACAGAGGTTAGCTCCATTTTGGAAATTCCTTTTCATCAAACTCTGTATCTCTTCGACAAGGACTTGGAACACATTGTGAAGCTGACAGGTGGTGTTGGGAGTATGGCTCAGTGGTAGAATGAGTGTTTGGCATGGGTGTGGCCCTGGTTTCCATCCCCAGCACCCCCTGAAAAAGAACCATACTCTATGTCTGAATTCCCCAGACACAAGTCAATATCATTTGAATCTTCACTGGATGCCAACATTCATTTGATTAGTCTTTCTAACAATCATTTCAGTGCTGACATCATGGCAGTGTGATTTTTCACCTCTCTCAAGTATTAGTCCTGTTAAAATGAACAGCCCATGACTGGAGGCTGGCTTGGAGAAAGCCAAACCATCTCTCAGCCCCTGTACTCAAGTAGAAACCAATCCCAGGGATTACAGGGTGCAGATGACTATGTGCGAGAGTCACAGTCTATGTCCATAGAAACAGCGAGTCCCAGCCAGGAGAGCAAACTCTGGACATGGGCAGCATAGGGGACAACACCACTGAGCGAAGAGCACGCCTTCCTACGGCCTGAACCGAACGACAGGTCTAACAAAGCCTCCATCACTTGATGGCTACTCACTCTTGAGAGTGTGTACTTGAAAGCATGTGTGTTGACCATACAGACACAATGAAGGATTCCAGGCTTAGAACCCTCCTGTTGTCCTGAAGGTCATGGCATGTGAATTGGGCAATGATGTACATCTTTACCTTGAGTTTTCTCTTTTGAAGAAGTGTGCAACTGATATTCCTCCTGAGCTAAATTCCTTAAGCTGCAGGTGAAGGTGGTCTCTACCTGTCTCCTGCCACGCAGAGGTGGAAAACTAGTGCCTCAGTCAAAGAGGTACTTGCCACTCCAGAAGGAGGCCAAAGTAGCATGTGGGTGGTTCTTTTGCAAAATAAAGTGAATTCTGATGCCTTCAAGGTAGTAGATGATAGATAGGTAGATAGATAGATAGATAGATAGATAGATAGATAGATAGATAGATAGAAACATAGATCGATGATAGATAGATAGATAGATAGATAGATAGATAGATAGATAGATACTTTCTGCATTACATCAGAAAAAAATATATAGACCCAGCTGTAGGGAGCCTAGCGGCCGCGCCTTGAAGATGGCACTGACCGCCTCGGCCTTATCAGTCTTGCTGGCATAAATAACTCCTAATATGGCATTAGGCTGTTTTGGCAGTGACATGATTCTAAGCCTGAGAATATGAAGTTGAAGCCCGAGAATTCCTGGCGTATGAGCAGGAGCTACGTGGTATTCTGTGTGTGGCCAGGATAGGGTTTAATTGGTTGCTTCCGGTGGGGATAGTTCCAGAGAAGCAGAAGAAGAAGAGAATTCATTATTACGCTTAAGCTGTAACTGCATGCATAAAAGACTGAGTAAACAAACTTGAGTCGCGGAACCCGGTTCGTCTGTGTCTTCTTCCCGCGGGACGGGGCGGAGCGTGGATCACCCAGCTATTTCTACCAGAATAAACTACTAAATGAAATAGTAACAGGTTGTGGAAAGAAACAGAATAGGCAAACCAGGTCCCTGGTCTTGAGGAGCATGGTATTATGGGATAGAGGAAGGCTTTAGACACCATCAGGAGTGTATGCAGCCCATTTCGCAACATTGAAATGAGCCAAATGTGACACAGACACAAATTTGCTAGAATGTTCTCAAAGGTCACTATCTGTCTAAATAATGCTACCTGAAAAGAAGTTCATTCTCATACAAAAGTCTGGGAGGAACTGGGCATTTGATACAAACAGGCATGCATTCACCTTTTCCAGAGGGGTGACTGACCTCACCTTCTGTAATAGTTTGGCCAGCTGGAGGCTCAGAGTGGCATTTCTGGCTCAACTCTAGCAGTTTTGTAAGCTCAAATGTTCTCCACATTTTGTTATTATTTTCCAGCTCACTTGAATGTACACATACGCACTTCTATTCCCTGACCTCTCCAAGACCTTCCATATTTAAGGCAAGTACTCTCTCCTTGAACTACGTTGTTAGCCCTTGATTTTCTGAACCAATCTTACTGAATAGTCCAGGTTTGCTTGAATCTGTGGTCCTGCTGCCTTCACCTCCCAAGCATGGGGTCTATTAAAAACAAACAAACAAACAAACAAACAAAACAAAACAAAACAAAACACATGGACTGGAGGAGTGGCTCTTTGGTTAAACATACTCACATACTCTCTGTTCTTGTAGAGACCCAGGTTTGATTCCCATCTCTCACTTGCTGTCTCACAAACATCTGTAACTCCAGTTCCAAGGAATCTGATGCTCTCTCCTGAAGGTGTTTGTGGATTCTAGAAAAGGAGTGGACTCCATGATGTGACTGCTGGGAACTGAATCCAGGTCCTCCGTAAGAGCAGTGTGTGTTCTTAACCACTGAGAAATAACTAGCTTTCATATTTTTAAATCATTAAATAAAGAGCCAGCAAGATGGATCAGTGGGTTAAAGTACCTGTTACCATGCCTGAGCATCTGAATTTTGTCTCCAGGGCCCATATGCTGCAAGGGAAAAACCAATGCACACACACACACACACACACACAGAGAGAGAGAGAGAGAGAGAGAGAGAGAGAGAGAGAGAGAGAGAGAGAGAGATTTAAATTGTTAAATGCATGGGTAAAAAGAAAGAGCAGATTAAACAACCCAAAGCTTTCCACCATCATGTCAAGCCTATTTCCTGAGGTAGCCCCCGGCCACCACAGGATTAATCCTAACTTCTTGTCTCTAGAGTGCCTGTGTCATCCCCTCATGTCTGGAAGAGCTGGCCAGGGCCTAGCTAAAGCTCTGCACTGACAGGAGAAGGAACCTGGGGAGAATGGCTGACCCAGGAAGAGTTAAATCAGAGGATATAGAGATAAATGGTGTGGTGGGAAGGTCAAAGGTCACTGTGTACTGGAACAGCATCCTTAGGACTAGGCCCAAGTACAATGGGCAGATGACTGACATTGAGCAATAAGAAGGCAAATTTGGGGGATAGAGATCAAATGGAGGGAAGTGTGGCCTAAGGGCAAAGCAACTCTGATGGAGCAACTGGGGGTGAGAGAGAATGAGGAAAGTGACCAAGGGTACACCCCACAAACGTGACATACCCAACTGTCCTTTTATGTCCCCAAAGGTTTCCTCCATACCACACAGGTGCCATGGCAACTTTAACAACTGCTTTGCTGCAGGAGGTTTCAGAATGGGCCGCTCCTACTCAAACTCCTTGTACATAAGCAGAACCATAAAACTTCAGTTTGAATCTCCTCAGTGACTCAAACTTCTCAAAGTCCAATCTTCTCGTCTGCAAAGTGGTGCCAATGTTAATTGTTTCTATATGTGGCCTAACACCTGATATATAGTACACATTCTGTTCTTTTTCTTTCAGTCCTTTTTTTTTTTTTTTTTTTTTTTGGTTTTTCGAGACAGGGTTTCTCTGTGTAGCTCTGGCTGTGCTGGAACTCACTTTGTAGACCAGGCTGGCCTTGAACTCAGGAATCTGCCTGCCTCTGCCTCCTGAGTGCTGGAATTAAAGGCGTGTGCCACCACGCCCGGCTATTATTTTTTTTTAATTGTTTTATTTACTCTTCTCACATATATTACATCCTGACCAAAGTTTCCCCTATCTCCTTTTCTCCCAGTCTCTCCCACCACCTCCCCTCTCCTAATCCATTCTGCCTGTTTCCCCTCAGAAAAGGGCAGGCCTCCCAGAGATATCAACTAAATATATCAAGCTACAGTAAAACCAGGAACCTCCCCCCTCATATTAAGTCTGGACAAGACAACCCAAGAGGAGGAAAGGGGTCCCAAAACCAAGCAAAAAAAGTCAGAGACAGTCACCAACTCCACTGTTAAGAGTCCTACAAGAAGACCAACCCACGCAATTATAATATATGTGCAGAGGGCCCAGGTTAGACCCATACACACTCCTTACTTCTCAGCTCAGTCTCTGTGAACCCCCATGAGCCCAGGTTAGTTGATTCTGTGGGTTAGCTGTAAAGGATAATCATTCGGGTTACAAAGAAGCTGGGCTCTGAGTGCTTACTGGGGCCACCTGCTGGGATTGGGTTCATTCTCTTCTGTATCATTTCTTACTTACATCTTCAGCTCTTGAAGTTCAGGATAATTTTTTCCATTTGAAAATAAGGAAATGAAAACGTAGATAGACAGTGGGCTTGTTGAAGAACTGTAAAGAACTGAAGTGAGAGTTGCTGGTGCTGGAGCCCCAGCTCTCCACAGAATCACAGAATCATTGATCATGGATGGAGCCCTGCAGGATCACTGAATCATTGATCAACATCAGTGGTGGCTTTGCTGCTTTTATATTCATTTACTTCTTGGAAACAGGACTTCGTGGCATCCTAGCTGTCCTTGAACTCAAGATCCTCCTGCCTCAGCTTCCCAAGTTGCAGGGACTGCAGGTGTGCACCAGTGACCATGCCAAATTTTTCAGGGTTTATCTAGACACAGTTGCTTCTAAGGACATGAAACTCAACATAATGAAAAACTCTTGTGTGTTAGTAAATATATATGTCTATGTGTGTGTGTATATGTGTGTGTATATGTGTGTGTGTGTACATGTGTATTATGTATACATAATTTGTTGATTTATGGGATGAACTTTAACTGCTAAAGGATGACATCCAATTATATTTTGAATATTTCATTTTAAAGTTGAATGTTTGTCTTCTCAGACTTTGCCTGCATGTGCTGGAACCCAGCAGATTCTGGTAGTACTGATGTTTAAAACATCACTAACATTCCTGTCTTGACATGTAATGTTTGGATTGCTCCTGAGCACTGTCACCCAACCTGTATCACATCTTCAACATGTCCACAGATGCTCTGGGAGCAGTACGATTGAGCAAAATATATGTACTCCAGAAATAACTGAGTAGTGATGCCCCTCACAAATGCTGTTAGTATCTGAGCCTTGTACCTGACAAACCAATGAGAATTCTGAGTGGAAACATAGACATCCATTCATCTTAAAACTGAAAGAAGGGGTAGGACTCCTCCTAAGGGTCATTTAACCTTGCTTAACCCTGTTCCTCATAGAACATGCCCGTATCCAACCCCAACTGCCATCTTCATTGAGCTTATCCTTAAAATAGCCTAGGAGAATATAAAAGCCCAATTATAATTCCAAACTGTTTAGGAGCTAGAAACGGTAGGTGATTTATGTGCCTCCTGGGTGACTGGAAATGTTAGCAGGATGGATATATAGATACATGCGCTGCTAGCACTGGAGGAAACTGAGGCCCGCCAAGGTCACGGAACTAGTTAAGTCAAAATTTAAATTCTAGATTCCCTGGTCATATTAACTCTTTCTCTTATCACCATTGCCTGTTAGAAACAACTTAAAGGGGAAGAATGTATCTCAGGTCAGTTTCCGTCCATCACGAGGGAAGGCATGGCAGAGTATGTAGCTCTGAAGGTGTATGGAATAGAGTCCTCTCTTCATGGGAGGGCAGTGACAGAGTGTGTGGCCCTGGGAGCATGTGGATTTGACATCACAGAGTTCACAGCAATGGGAGTGTGGTGGAAGTTCCTCGTATCTTGGAAAAGAGGAGGCAGAGGCCGAGATTAGAACTGAGGCCAGCCTGTAGCTCTCAAAGACTAGCCTGCAGTGGCCCAACCTTAACCTCATAGAACAGCACCATCAGCTGGGGGCCAGGTATTCAAACACATGAGCCTGTGGGACTCATTGTAGATTCAAACAACCTCAAGTCTAATACATACCTCTCTTCCTCTTTTCCTTTTCTTGTTCAGTGCTGAGGATAAAACCAGGGCCTTGCTCAAGCTAGGCAAATGCTCCTCTGCTAGGCTATACCCTCAGCTACTTCTCTAACTCTCTTTCTCTTCGTGTGTGTGTGTGTGTGTGTGTGTGTGTGTGTGTGTGTGTGTGTGTTTGCACACTGCATATACTCATACATATATACATATACATGTATTATGTTAAAACAAACACACATATAAGTAAATATATTAATAAACATATAATAATTATATATTTAAACATATGTCCACTGTTGGAAGAAAAAATATAGATACAATTGAGAAATTATCAGCACCTGTCATTAGGGTAACCTGCCATCCCACTCAAAGAAACCTGCCCCAAGTGGCAGCCCTGTAAATGAGCAGTAGCACTTGACTTGTCCCAGGTGTGGCCTTTGCTGTTCTGGCAGTGGCATTTCCAACACACCTGCTGGGCTCAGGACTGACACAGTGCTACCCCACAGGGTCCCCTTTAGAGCATAATGACTCACTGCAGACACCACATGGCCCCTCCCACTCCCCAGCTCTCCCATGGTTATGTGCCACCTTTCACGGGTAGTTGAAAGGTGACATTTATTCTCTATTGGACTCTGAGGTGAGTCGGTGGACACTCCCATCCACACATTGCAGAAGTGAAACTGAGACTTGGAAGTAGGGATCCTGATTGTGTCCAGGGTTCCCACATCATAGCTGGAATTCCCTTGTCACTAAGCCTGGCCCCTTGTTATTTCCACCGACAAACAAACATGTGGAAACCCCCCCCCCCCCAGTGCAATCTAGCAGAGACTCCAAGTCTCTTCAGATGGCTTTAGAAGGGGGTGTAGCTTCCTTGGCTTTCATACCAGGACTCCAACTCTGAGACAACACCAAGGCCCCAAGGAAACAAGGTATATGGTGAAACCTCACCAGAGTAGGGTGGTCAATGAAGCATTTTCCAGATGAGAGGGGAGATTTTTCAGGCTAATGTATAGATCCACAGCCCTAACAACCAAAAGGGGAAAGTACCGTAATTCACAGAGGACTGAAGGGAAAACAAAGGAGGGAAAATTGAAACAAAAGCTATCTCTTTGACAATCTGCCATTTCCTAGTTTCCATTTGCCCCTCCCCCATACCTTGGGAAAACATCATCTGCCTCTCCTCTCACGCAGAGCATGTAGGGACAAGGGCTTGAGACACTAGATATGACGAGGCACTAATGTATTGTGAGTGTGCAGCCAAGCCACCCTCAGCTCGGAGGGCTGCCTGGTCCCTCCCGATCTGAGCGAGGTCTTACCTGGGAGATACTGCCACTTGATGACAGACAAAGACCAAGGGTTTTAGACAGGTTTTCTCAACTGTATTGCCTGGATCTGTATAGTTTTACTAAGAATATCTCTCCCCACTATTACTTCCACAAGGCAAAAATGATGTTAAAATGTTATTTAACAAAAAGGGACCAGCACAATGGTTTAGTAAGCTAGAGGTGCTTGCTGCAAAGGCTGACAAGCCAACCAGACTTGGGTCCCTGAAACCCACATGATGGAAGGAGAAAACCCTGTTAAACTGCACGGGGGTAGGGGGCGTTCCACATGTTTGTGTGTCAGTGGGAATAACATGGGGTCAGGCTTAGTGACATGGGAGTTCCAGCTATGGTGTGGAACCTTGGGCACAATCAGGATCCCTATATCTAAGTCTCAGTTTTTCTTCTGCAATGTGGGGATGGGAGCTCTTACTGTGCTCTGACTTCTTGACATAAGCTATGGCATACATACACAACGTAAGCTTTAAACAAAAATAAGGTTGAAACAAGCAGAAAACAGAAAAAAAAAGGAAACTATGCAGAGAGAAGGAAAACAAGCATGTGAGCACTCTCCTTACTTTTTATTTATTAATGTTTTGAATCTTTTTGTATGAGAAAAAAATTATTAGATATTTTCTTTATTTACATTTCAAATGTTATCCCCTTTCCTAGTTTCCCCTCCAAAAATCCTCTATCCCCTCCCCCTTTCCCCTGCTCTGCAACCCACTCACTCCTGCTTCCTGGGTCTAGCATTCCCCTATACTGGGACATAAAACCTTCAAGGGACCAAGGGCCTCCCCTCCCATTGATGACCGACCAGGCCATCCGCTGTTACATATGCAGCTAGAGCCATGAGTCCCACCATGTACTTTCTTTGATTGGTGGTTTAGTCCCAGGGAGCTCTGAGGGTACTGGTTAGTTCATATTGTTGTTCCTCCTGTGGGGCTGCAATCTCCTTCAGCTCCTTGGGTACTTTCTCTAGCTCCTTCATTGGGGACCCTGAGCACCATCCAATGGATGGCTGTGAGCATCCACTTCTGTATTTGCCAGGTACTGGCAGACCCTCTCAGGATACAGCTATACCAGGATCCTATCAGCAAAATCTTGTTAACATCTGCAATAGTGTCTGGGTTTGGTGGTTGTTCATGGAATGGATCCCCAGGTAGGGCAGTATCTGGATAGTCATTCATTCAGTCTCTACTTCACACTTTGTCTCTGTAACTCCTTCCATGCTCACTTTGTTCCCCTTCTAGGAAGGATTGAAGGTCTTCCTTCTTCTTGAGTTTTATGTGTTTTGTAAATTGTATCTTGGGTATTCTGAGCTTCTGGGCTAATATCCACATATCAGTGAGTGTATATCATGTGTGTTCTTTTGTGATTGGGTTACCTCACTTAAGATGGTATCCTCCAGATCCATCCATTTGTCTAAGAATTTCATAGATGCATTTTTTAATAGCTGAGTAGTACTCCATTGTGTAAATGTACCACATTTTCTGTATCCATTCTTCTGTTGAGGAACATCTGGGTTCTTTCCAACTTCTGACTATTATAAATAAGGCTGCTATGAACATAATAGAACATGTGTCCTTATTACAAGTTGGAGCATATTCTGGGTATATGCCCAGGAGTGTTATTGCTGGATCTTCAGGTAGTACTATGTCCAATTTTCTGAGGAACCACCAAGCTGATTTCCAGAGTGGTTGTACCAGCTTGAAATCACACTAGCAATGAAGGAATATTCCTCTTTCTCCACATCCTCGCCAGCATCTGCTGTCATTTTGACCTCAGCCAGTCTGACTGGTGTGAGGGGGAATCTCAGGGTTCTTTTGAATTGCATTTCCCTGATTATTAAAGATCTTGAACATTTTTTAGGTGCTTCTCAGCCATTCAGTATTCCTCAGTTAAGAATTCTTTGTTTAGCTCTGTACCCTATTTTAAATAGGGTTATTTGGTTTTCTGGAGTCCAACTTCTTGAGTTCTTTATATATATATATTGGATATTAGTCCCCTATTGGATTTAGGATTGTAAATATTCCTAATCTGTTGGTTGCCCTTTTGTCCTATTGACAGTGTTCTTTGCCTCACAGAAGCTCTGTAATTTCATGAGGTCCCATTAGTCAATTCTTGATCTTGCAGCACAGGCCATTGGTGTTCTTTTCAGAAATTTTTGCCCTGTGCCCACATCTTTGAGGCTCTTTCCCACTTTCTCTTCTATAAATTTCAGTGTCTCTGGTTTTATGTGGAGGTCTTTGATCCACTTAGACTTGAGCTTTGCACAAGGAGATAAGAATGGATCAATTCACATTCTTCTACTTGCTGACTGCCAGTTGAGCCAGCACCATTTGTTGAAAATGCTGTCTTTTTTCCACTGGACGGTTTTAGCTCCTTTGTCAAAGATCAAGTGACCATAGGTGTGTGGATTCATTTCTGGGTCTTCAATTCTATTCCATTGATCTACCTGTTTGTCGCTGTACCGGTACCATGCAGTTTTTATACAATTGCTCTGTAGAACAGCTTTAGGTCAGGGATGGTGATTCCACCAGAGGTCCTTTTATTTTTGAGAATAGTTTATGCTATCCTAGGTTTTTTGTTATTCCAGATGAATTTCAAAATTGACCTGTCTAACTCTGTGAAGAATTGAGTTGGAATTTTGGTGGAGATTGCATTGAATCTGTAGATTGTTTTCAGCAAGAGCCATTTTTACTATATTAATCCCACCAATCCATGAGCATGGGAAATCATTCCATCTTCTGAGATCTTCTTCAATTTCTTTTTTCAGAGACTTGAAGTTCGTATCATATAGATCTTTCACTTGCTTGGTTAGAGTTGCACCAGGGAATGTAATATTATTTGCAACTATTGTAAAGGGTGTTGTTTCCCTAATTTCTTTCTCAGCCTCTTTGTCCTTTGTGTAGGGAAAGGCCACTAATTTGTTTCAGTTAATTTTATATCTAGCTACTTCACTGAAGTTGTTTATCAGGCTAAAGAGTTCTTTGGTGGAATTTTGGGGGTCACTTATATATACTATCATATCATTTGCAAGTAGTGATATTTTGACTTCTTCCTTTCCAACTTGTATCTCTTTCGTCTCCTTTTGTTGTCTAATTGCTCTGGCTAGGACTTCAAGTACTATATTGAATAGGTAGGGAGAGAGTGGGCAGCCTTGTCTAGTCCCTGATTTTAGTGGGATTGCTTCAAGTTTCTCTCCATTTAAACTGATGTTGGCTACTGGTTTGCTGTAGATTGCTTTTATTATGTTTAGGTATGGGCCTTCAATTCCTGATCATTCCAAGAATTTTATCATGAACAGGTGTTGGATTTTGTCAAAAGGTTTCTCAGCATCTAATGAGATGGTCATGTAGTATTTTTCTTTGAGTTTGTTTATATAGTGGATTACGTTGATGAATTTCTGTATATTGAACCATCTCTGCATCCCTGGGATGAAACCTACTTGATCATGATGGATGATCGTTTTGATGTGTTCTTGGATTCAAATTGCAAGAATTTTATTGAGTATTTTTGCATCAATAGTCATAAGGGAAATTGGTCTGAAGTTCACCTTCTTTGTTGGATCTTTGTGTGGCTTGGGTAGCAGAGTAATTGTGGCTTCATAGAATGAATTGGGTAGAGTACCTTCTGTTTCTATTTTGAAGAATAGTTTGAGGAGTATTGGAATTAGGTCTTCTTTGAAGGACTGATAGAACTTTGCACTAAACCCTGAGCTTTTTTTTTTTTTTTTTTTTTGGTTGGGAGACTATTAATGACTGCTTCTAATTTTTTAGGAGATATGGGACTCTTTAGATCATTAATCTGATCCTGATTTAACTTTGGTACCTGGTATTTGTCTAGGAAGTTGTCCATTTCTTCCAGGTTTTCCAATTTTGTTGAGTATAGGCTTTTGTAGTAGTATCCAATGATTTTTTTTGGATTTCCTCAGTTTCTGTTATTTCTGATTTTGTTAATTAGGATACTGTACCTGTGCCCTCTAATGAGTCTGGCTAAGGGTTTATCTACCTTGTTGATTTTCTCAAAGAACCAGTTCCTGGTTTGGTTGATTCTTTGTATAGCTCTTTTTCTTTCAACTTGGTTGATTTCAGCCCTGAGTTTGATTATTTCCTGCCATCTACTCCTCTTGGGTGAATTTGCTTCCTTTTGTTCTAGAGCTTTTAGGTGTGCTGTCAAGCTGCTAGTGTATGCTCTCTCTAGTTTCTTTTTGGAGGTACTCAGAGCTATGAGTTTTCCTCTTAAGACTGCTTTCATTGTGTCCCATAAGTTTGGGTATGTTGTGGCTTCATTTTCATTCAACTCTAAAATGTCTTTAATTTCTTCCTTTATTTCTTCCTTGACCAAGTTATCATTGAGTAGAGTGTTGTTCAGCTTCCTCGTGTATGTTGGCTTTTTATTATTTATGTTGTTATTGAAAAACAGCCTTATTCTGTGGTCATCTCATAGGATGCATAGGATTATTTCAGTATTTTTGTATCTGTTGAAGCCTGTTTTGTGACTGATTATATGGTCAATTTTGGAGAAGGTACCATGAGGTGCTGAGAAGAAGGTATATCCTTTTGTTTTAGGATAAAATGTTCTCTAGATATCTGTTAAGTCCATTTGTTTCATAACTTCTGTTAGTTTCACTGTGTCTCTGTTTAGTTTCTGTTTCCAGGATTGTAGGGAGCCATTCAACCGCTCTTTAAAGACGGCATCGACCGATTCAGCTGTTCTAGGTTGTGTCAGCTGTTGTTTGAAGTAGCTGCTTCCAGGGAGGCTCTGGGCCGGCCTTTTGCCATTCGTCATGCACCATTGGCCACGTTAAGTTCCTGAGTAAACTGTCCTGAGGAGAAATCTGGTTTGTCCCGCGTCTTATTCCCACTGGACGGGGTAGGCGTGAGACACAGGATCTGTCCATTGATGAGAGTAGGGTGTTGAAGTCTCCCACTATTATTGTGTGTGGTGCAATGTGTGCTTTGAGTTTTACTCAAGTTTCTTTAATGAATGTGGATGCCCTTGCATTTGGAGCATAGATGTTCAGAATTGAGAGTTCATCTTGGAAGATTTTACCTTTGATGAGTATGAAGTGTCTCTCCTTGTCTTTTTTGATAACTTTAGGTTGAAAATCGATTTTATTCAATATTAGAATGCTTACTCCAGCTTGTTTCTTGGGACCATTTACTTGGAAAATTGTTTTCCAGCCTTTTACCCTGAGGTAGTGTCTGTCTTTGTCCCTGAGTTTGGTTTCCTGTATGCAGCAAAATGTTGGGTTTACATAGCCAGTCTGTTAGTATATGTCTTTTTATTGGGGAATTGATTCTATTGATATTAAGAAATATTAAGGTAAAATATCCGTTGCTTCCTGTTATTTTTGTTGTTAGAGTTGTGATTCTGTTCTTGTGTCTATCCTCTTTTAGGTTTGTTGAAAGATTACTTTCTTGCATTTTCTAGGGCATAGTTTTCCTCCTTGTGTTGGAGTTTTCTCTTTGTTATCCTTTGAAGGGCTGGATTTATGGAAAGGTATTGTATAAATTTGGTTTTGTCATGGAATACTTTGGTTTCTCCATCTATGGTAATTGAGAATTTTGCTGGGTAGAGTAGCCTGGACTGGCATTTGTGTTCTCTTAGGGTCTGTGTGAGATCTGACCAGGATCTTCTAGCTTTCATCACCTCTGATGAGAAGTCTCATGTAATTGTAATACATCTGCCTTTATATGTTATTTGACCTTTTTCCCTTACTGCTTTTAATATTCTACCACTTTTAGTGCAGTTGGTGTTTTGATTATTATGTGGCAGGAGGAATTTCTTTTCTCGTCCAGTCTATTTAGAGCTCTGTAGGCTTCTTGTGTTTTCATGAGCATCTCTTTCTTTAGGTTATGGAAGTTTTCTTCTATAATTATGTTGAAGATATTTACTGTCCCTTTAAGTTGAAAATCTTCTTTCTCATCTATACCTATTATCCTTAGGTTTGGTCTTCTCAGTGTGTCCTGTATTTCCTGGATGTTTTGAGTGAGGATCATTTTGCATTTTGTATTTTCTTTGACTGTTGTGTCAATGTTTTCTATGGTATCTTCTGCACCTGAGATTCTCTCTTCCATCTCTTGTATTCTGTTTGTGATGTTTGCATCTATGACTCCTGATCTCTTTCCTAGGTTTTCTGCCTCCAGAGTTGTTTCTCTTTGTGATTCTTTGTTGTTTCTACTTTCATTTTTAGATCCTGGATGGTTTTGATCAATTCCTTCACCTGTTTGGTTGTGTTTTCCAGTAATTCTTTAAGGGATTTTAGTGTTTCTTCGATAAGGGCTTCTACCTGTTTTCTTGTGTTCTCCTGTAATTATTTAAGGGATTTTTGTGTTTAGTCTCTAAGGACTTCTACTTGTTTAGCAGTTTAATGTCCTTCTTAAAAATCCTCTATGAACATCATAAGATGTGATTTTAAATTTGAATCTTGCTTTTCCAGTGTGTTGGGGTATTCAGGACTTGCTGTGGTGGGAATACTGGATTCTGATGATGCCAAGTAGTCTTGGTTTCTGTTAGTAAGCTTATTATGTTTGCCTTTAGCCATCTGGTAATCTCTGGTGTTAGATGTTCTAGCTGTCTGTGGCTGGAGCTAGTTCTTCCTGTGAATCTGTAAGCCTGTATCAGCAGTCCTGGGATAGTAGCTCTCTCCTGGCAAGACCAGTGCACAGAGGGCTGCGGACAGTCCCACCTCTTGGGTGCAGATGTAGGCCAGTAGGACTGTGTCCCAGAAGCTCTGTTGCTTCTGTGGCCCATGCTCTTCTGTGCAGACCCGCCTTAGAGAGACACTGAGAGAAAATGGAGATCTCCCCTGAGTCCAGGGGTCAGAGAACTCCTTGGAGGCAAGCTCTCCTCTGGCAGGGAAGGTGCACGGAGGACTGAGGATCAGCTCAACCTCCTGGCTGTTGATATAGGCCCATAGGCCTGTAGGATTGTGTGGAAAAAGCTCTGTTGCTTCTGTGGCCCATGCTCTCCTGACCCGCCTTCAATTTTTTTTTTAAAGACATACAGACATTTCTCTTCTCTGTCATTACTCCCTACTGTACAATATAGCAACTACAGGCATAGCATTTCTATGGCATTAAACATTATCCATCACCTATAGATGCTGTATAATCATGCATCACATAGCAATGGGAATAGGTCTGAGAAAAATGTTTTTTAACTAACTGCCTGTGCAAATATCACAGAGTATACTTACACCAATTAATATGCTGACAGTGTCTCAAGCTAGTAACATACTCTTATGGGTTTGTGTGGTTGTCTATGCAGTCTATCACTGATAGAAACATCATTCTGTGGGGCATGACTGTATAGTGAGGTCATCGTTTAACACAAGAGATGTCAGCATCATGGGGTCACCTTTTAACATAACAGATGTTAGTTAGCATCTACTGGGTTGAGTATCTACATACAAGTAGCCTAGGAATGATCTACTTCTAATATCACTTCTGGCCAGTGGGAACCAGAGTGTTGTTAATTCTAAGTGTGAAGTTACCTGGAAGGAGTTGGGGGCGGGGGGTGCCATCTTTCCACAGTCCTCCAGAATTCCCCTGTTTCTCGTTTCTCCACTTACTCTATAAATGTTTCTCTCTTTCTAGTGGCCTTCCTCTGAATAAAAATCTTGCCAGATGCAATTTATCTTCTGGGAGGCAGTCACAAAAGCCAGCAAAAAAAAAAAAATGTAATTGGGGTGGGCAGGAGTTCTTATTGAAGAGTTCACTCTACTCAAATCCTGTCTTCCCCTTGATACTGAATCCATCTCAAATAGAGCTGAAGCAAGCGGGGATTATGGGAGGTTCCAGGAGCACCGTGAGTTATGAGATCCCACTCTCCTGCTGTGTTTTCCATCCAAGGTCTCTTCCTTATCAAGGTCAGCCAAAGAATTAACCTATTCCTTGAGTATATTCAAGCTTTCCTTTAATTCCAGCAAATACTCATTGAGGTCCTCCTGCATGTGCTAGTAGAGAGAGCTAACAGGATTCACTGAGAGCAGGGAATATTGGCACCTGAAATGCAGTCACCTAACTGAATTAGGATTTGGCAAGGACATTGTTCCAATGCGTTTGCTTACCTCAGAGCAAGTGCGCAGCTGCACTGGGATGCAGGAGGTGTGCTGTGGTGGATCCCACACAACTTAAGGACAAAACAGTGGGTGACTGACTCTCTCTGCAAATCCCCCCTGAGCACTCTCTCTGAGCAGACTCTGGGTTATAGCTTTGAGAGCCAAGACAGAAAAATGACAAAGAATCTGTCCTCCAGACTTTAAACAGCCCAGAGGTGGGTGCAGAGAGCTGACTATGGAAAAGGAAAATCTGCTTCTTCAAAATGCAGCCAAACAAATGAATGAACCTTCCAGTGAGTATAACTCTTTTAGTGACTGATCCAAACCCAGAAGGGTGTTGTGGGCTATACATCAGCTACTGCGTTCTCCTGTGTTTCTGTCCCCATCATCTGTCTCACAAATAGAGTCTTCCAGGACACCAGCTCTGTGTGTCATCTTACAAGGGCTTTCTTTTGCTATGCCTGGGGGCTGAGTATTCAATGGCACTGTTATTCTGACAAAATTAGTGATTGTACTGACAATCCCATCACCAACAGATCAGGTTCATTCCCCACCTGAATTTGGAAGCTGATTTTTTATTGGTGAGTTGTTCCTGACATCTTCAGAAAACAAATGTCTATTCACTGTTTCTGAAACCCTTTAACTGCCTTTCAGTAGATCTAGAAAATGGCTATTGCTACACATCAACATAGACAATGCTTGTGCTGATCCAAAGTGTTTGTGCACAGTACCCATCATAGCTGGCACATACCACACAGTAACAGGAAGGACTTTTTGGTGGGGAGGGGATTTGCAATGATTAATTTTGTGTATTCTAGCAATTAACTAATTCAGAGCTTAGTGTCTTCTGTGTGGATGATAACAAAGGCATGTCGTTCATCTCTTATGCCTACCTTGCTACAAAGCACCCCCTCCACTCCATTCCCTACCTCAACTATGTGGCGATGCTCACTGCAGTGACTTCCCACTGTCAATCCATAGTGCCCTACTCTCTCTGATTTTAAGACTTCAATATCTGAATCAAAACAAATGTCTTAGGGCCAAGAAAGTATCTCAATGGGTAGAGTATTTTTCTAACATTCACAAAGCCTTGGGCATCAGTGCCTGACACTGAATATAACTGGATGCAGTAGTCCCCTACACCTACAACCTTAACACTCTGGAGGTAGAGTCAGGAAGATTAGAAGTTCAAAGCCAGCCTAAACTGTATCGTAAGTTTGAGACCAACTTGAGGTACATGAGACTCTGTGTCAAAATATATCTTTACAGCATTTCCTAACTGCCTTGATGAGATAATATGTGCCATGTGTCAAAAGTTCACCCATTTAAATGAAAGCCCATGGTTTCTAGTTTGTCACAGGTGGTGTGTATTTTCACAAGCTCCTGTGAAGTATTTTCAGTCTCCCTGTGATTCTGTTCACTACCAGTCACCACTTCTCCATTTACCCCAGACCTGAGCAAATCCTACTGTACTTTCTGTTTCAATATGCTTGTCCCCCATGGATAGTTCATACGGATGCAATCTTATTGCTGTTCTGGTAGTTCCCATCACTTACCGTGATGTCTTGAGGTGATATCACTTACCATGATAACCACGTGCATATGCTAGATTTCATTCATTTTAAATTGCTAGAAAGTATTCTACCCATATACCAATTTGTGGGAGCATGAGTTGTTTCTCCCCAGGGGCTGTTAGAAACTGTGTTACTGTGAGCAAACTGTTTGTTTGGGGCTAAGGAAAAAGAATCAAGTGCAGTAGCACATAACAGTAAATGTGGCATTTCAGAGGCTGAGGTAAGAAAGTCATGAGTTCAAGTCTAGCCAGGGATAAATGAAACCATCTACTGAAAGAAAATCAACTAAGGAGAAGAGTTTTAGACAAATAGGAAGATAATAATTCCAAAGTCAAGTCACTAAGTGAACACCACAAGCACCCTCCCCCATGTCCACATACACTTGTCCCTGTGAACTGTCAGAAGCAGTATCTCATTTAGAAATGAGAGGCTGGAGGGACAGGCTGTTATGGGACTGAAGTGAAGATGCTGGAGGAACACTTGTTCACAGAAGATCCCGAGTAAGTGGATGGTTAAGCTTGACTGACACCTTCTTGGGATATAGGTCACCATGGAAACAAATTTCTGGGTATCTATGAAGGCTGTTGACAGAAATTTTAACTGAACAGGGATGACACACCTGAATGTGGGTGATATTCATCATCCCATGGGTTGGAGCTCTAAACTAAATAAAAGAAGAAAAATGCAAGTCACCCACATTCATCTCTTTGCTTCCTGACTGTGGACACGATATAACCAGCTGCCTCAACTCCATCTGACATAATTTTTCCCACTATGATGTGGGAAAAATTCCCACTGTGTCCCTAGGCTCTGAGAGAAATAAATCCATTTTCATTATGTTGATTTTTGTCAGAAATGTGTCACAACACTGACAAAAGTAAATGAGATAGCAATGACTTCCTTGCAGTGAGCAAGTGAACTCTTGGCACCCACCGTAGCCACCCCGCAAGAGAAGTGAGCTATCCCAGGGTCCCAGGTCCTCTCTCTACCCTCCATCATGTTGACATTTGTTCTTTGGGGTGCTGAGATCTACAGTATTCTAATCCCACCCATACTGTTAGCCCCCAAGGGCACAGGCATCAGGGTTCTATAGTTTGTCACAGGGCAGACCTCTCAGGGATGCACTGGAAGCCAGCAGGATGACTTTTCTGAAGGTGAGGCATGGGCTCTCACACGGATACTAAAAATCTCACATTGGACTGGCTGAAGGATTCATCTGTCTTCTAATTCTCTTCTGGAGCATGTAGACACAGAAACACTCATGTGAGCTTGTCTCCAGAGCGTCCCAGGGTTCACCATGTGGATTGTGTCTCATCCCTTCCGGCTGATTAGACACGCCAAAGAACACTAAAGGAAAAGAACGCATGCTGGCTGCTGCTATTTAGAGACCCTGATAGGCTGCCTGGCCTCTGAGTGCTTCTTGGCCACCTGACCCTGTGTGCCGAGAGCACAGGATGACGCTGTCGGGGTGGATACCTTCTGTCACCCCAGAGGTTCAGGAGGTTCCTGGTGACAGCTCACAGCACACAGACCCGAAAATAACTGATTAGGAGGTGGATGCTATTTCTAAAAAGTACAGCCTGTTCTGTGGTGGATGCCAGTGGGTTACGTCACTTGGTTCCCATCACAAAGAGATGCTTTTCTGACCTGCCAGTTCCCAACACCTACTTCACTAGCCCCTGCATTTGTCTGGGCTAGGACTACCATCCAGGTAAAAGGTGGGAGTTTCACCTTCCATCTGAAGGGCCAGACTCGCAGATGCTTGTTCCAGAAAGAAGGAGGCATTGTGGTGCAGTGTAGTTATGGGGAGGAGATGGCACCAAAACCTCCAAACACTGGGTCTTGGCTGCTTTGGCACTGTCAGGCAAAGATGGCCAATCTGTTTCCCTCTGCAGAGGACAACTGACAAGAGAAGGATCAACGTCCAAACCCTCTGGCCCTATGCCAGGAGTGAGGGGTCAGTGCGTGTCCTTGGCTTTCTAGGCAGAGAGTGTGTGTGACCAGAGGTCATCAACTGCAAGCAGAGGAGCAATTCTGAAGCAGAAAAATGAGGCGGTGAGACTAGACTCTGGGCTATCTGGTTCTTAGTCTGGTTTCTGCCATTTCTTAGCAGCATTACTTATGTGCTCTCGGTGTAGAAAGGATGTTGTTGATGTCTATTGTGTGAAATCATTAAAAACTAAATGTATAAATATCATCCTTTTAAGCCTTATTAAGTGTCTAACATAAAATAAGCAACACACGGTGATTTTCTTTTAAGGCAGGGTTTTTCTGTGTAGCCCTTGCTGACCCCAACTTGCTTTGTAGAGCAGACTGGCCTCACCCTAACAGAGATCCATCAGCCTCTGTCTCCTGGGATTAAAATGATGTGCTATCATGCCCAGCTGCAAGATACAAACACACACACACACACACACACACACACACACATGCACACCAGGATCTTGTGTTTGCCAAGCTGCCCTTGAACTTCCCGTGTAGTAGATGGTGACCTTGAACTTCTGACCCTTCTGTCTTCATCTCTAAACACTGAGATTACAGAACTGCAAAACCAAACCTAATTTATTGAGACTCTAGGCTTCCTGCATGCTAGGCAAGTACTCTACCTGATCCTTGTCTATATCTGCATGTCCTCTGGAAACACTCTTTTAACCAGCCCACACTGCTTTGCTCCTGAGTCGGTATCTCAGGTCTCAGCCATTCTCAATCCCATCATGCATCACCAAATAGGTAAATAAACAAACAAACATGGACACCTGTAAAACAGGAACCTATTGTTATTTACAATGAAGGAGACGCTTTATTAAGATTTCTTTTAATTATTTTAAGTTATGTGGTGGAGGAGCTACTTCCTTGTGTGTAGATGCCCAAGGAAGCCAGAAGCATTGGGACCCCATGGTGCTGGAGTGAACTGCCTGACATAGGTGAATGTGGGAATGGTACACAGTCTTAAGCCCTGAGCTGTCTCTCCAGCCCGAGGATCATCGCAGTCAGCAGGTGGAGGGTGTAGTTCAGTGGTAGGAGGTGAGCTCACTGTGTGCAAACCTGTGTTTGGTGTCCAGAAATGAAGACAAAACAACAATAAAAATTGAAATAAAAATTTGGGGCAAATAGGGTAGCCCAGGCTGGCAAGTCTATATTCCCAGTACTCAGGGGCCTGAAGCAGAAGAATCATGAGTTCAAGACTACCTTGGGCTTAAAAAATTTAAAAAAAAATAGTGAAGAATAGGTAACATAACAAATATAGGCCCTGATTCCAAACACACTCTCACACACGTGCATGGAAGCAGCCTTGCCTCTGCCCCTCTGCTAATGGTCCAAGAACAAGGGGTATATGTGGTTTGAGCCCTTCAGATGGTATGACAGCTTCTAAATATTTCAAACCAACTGACAGATTCCAGTATGATCTTACCTTTTGTTGACACTGAGAGGCAGGAGTATCTTTAGCACCAAAATGTTAAATACCCATGAGGGGGGTGGAAAGATTTACTTGGAAAAAATGAAAGAGAGAGAGAGAGAGAGAGAGAGAGAGAGAGAGAGAGAGAGAGAGAGAGAGAGGATATATATATATATACACATTTATGATTAGGGTGATTCTCTGAGCCAAATTTCAACCCTGGGCTTCTAGGCACACCTGTAAAAACAGACTCTCCTACCTGTCACTGCCAATGCCTGCAGCTCAAGTGTCTGTCACCATCACAAGAAGTGTGGGAGGAAGGGGGGAAGGCAGGCCTGAGGGTGAGCATCCACCCACAGCTGGGGACAAGGTGGCTTCTTTATCCTGAAAAGTGAGCCTCAGACCAACAGTGGCTCTGACTAAAAAAATGGTACTTCCCGCCCTCAGCTTTCATTGCTATTTTTTAAATTATATGTGCAGAGCCACCTCTGAGCGTGGCCTGGCACCTGCCATGGGAATTTTCCAGACTGTGTGACATCACTGCAGGGTACACACCTTTCCTCCTAACTGTGCTCTTCACTGAAGAGCACACACGTCTCCTCCAGAGCGTGTGACTTCACTGCAGGGCACACACACCTCTCCCTCCTTTGTTGCCATTTTAGAAGACATAGATTTTTGACAGGAACAGGGAGGTGTGCTTTCTCAAGAGGAACCAATCATTTTGTAAAGCAAAATGCACATTGAATAAAGCTATCCAAGATTCAATTAACGAGCAAAGTTATGTTGAAAAAAATGACGAAGGAGCCAAGAGGAGGAGGAAGAGGAGGGGGAGAACACAGGATTAGGTGTAACCAGGCTAGCAAAGTAAATATTCGGTAGTATTTTTGTTTATTTTAACCAATGAACTTTAAAGGGTGAGCAGGCAATTCATTTACTCTTTAGCTAATGAATACCTACAGTCTACCAGTCAGCATCTGGCTATTATTATCATTATTACTACTACCATTATTACCATTATTATCATTATTTTAACAGGATTTCACTATATTATTCTGGCTGACTTGAAACTCACAATGTAGGTCAAGCTGGTCTTGAACTCACAGAGATCCACCTGCCTCTGTCCCCCGAGTTTTGAGACTAAAGGCTTGGCTGGCTGAGACACTTTCTAAGTCACAGAATCTGTAGGTCATGACCCCACACAGGTCATAGAGCTGAAAGTGACTCTCTCTCTCTCTCTCTCTCTCTCTCTCTCTCTCTCTCTCTCTCTCACGCACACACACACACACCTTGAAAACAGTAAGAGATTTCTGAAGAGGTGATGAGCAAGCCTGAGACAGATCTGCTGTGCTCACCGGGCTGCTTCCTGTCACTTCACTGAAGGCGCCATTCTGGACATACAGTGTCATCATCGCATCAGGTAACAAACTCTGGCTGAAACAGAATCTACAGCATCGTGAGAACTGTGTGCATACAACATTTTCTGATTTACAGAAACATGCTGGTTTACTTACCAAACACCAAAACTTTTATTGCTTTCCTATTAACTCCTCAGCATGAAAGATGCAGGTCAGTATATTTTGAGTTTGTGATGTGTTAGAATAACTGATTTTAAAATTGATGTTTGAGCCAGGCAGTGATGGTGCACATCTTTGATGCCAGGACTGGGGAGGCAGAGGCAGGGGCATCTTTGCATACAAGACCAATCTGTTCTACAAAGCAAGTTCCAGGACAGACACTGAGACAAACAAACAAACAAACAAAAAGTTTGAATTGCTGTTCTGAATTTCATGAGAAAAAAAAATTAGATGAATTTTGACTTGAACTTAGAACAGAATTTCCAGTAATTTCTGAAATGTCCTTATACTGTTCTCTACTATTTATGAAAAACAGCATTCTCAGCACTGGTGATTATATCATCAATCAACTCTGAAAAATGCTGAGAAAATTCTGTTTTTAGAGTGCCAAATAGTCATTTAAGATTCAGTAGCTTATTTGGAACTGAGCAAGCAGGAGATGAGGCTCAGCAGTGAGGAGCACCGGACGCTCTCACTGAGGTTGCCAGCTTCCTTCCCAGAAAAACGTGTTGGCTTATGACAACCTGTAGCACCAGTTCCAGGAGTTCTGACACCCTCTTTTGGCCTCCATAGGCACTGCATACACATGGTGCACATAGACACATGGAGATAAAACACCCATACATATAAAATAAGAATAAATACACCTTTGAAAATAAATAATTTTAAAAATCAACCATACATCATTAGTTTATAAATTTGCTTTCTTTGTATGGAGCAGAGACTGAATGTGTGGGGCAGAGACTAAAGGAAAGGCCATCCAGAGACTGCTCTACCTGGGGATCCATCCATCCCACATACAGCCACCAAACTCAGATGCTATTGTGGATGCCAGAAAGTGCTTGCTGTCAGGAGCCTGATATGGCTGTCTTTTGAGAGGCTCTACCAGACAAATACAGAGGCAGATGCTCACAGCCAACCATTGGAATGAGCTCAGGGTCCCCAATGGAGGAGTTGGAGAAGGAACTGAAGGACTGAGGGGGGTTGCAACCTCATGGGGGGATCAACAGTGTCAACCGGCCAGATCTCCAGGAGCTCCTGGGGACTGGTTCAAATCAAAGAGTACACATAGAGGGACCCATGGCTCTGGTCTCATATATAGCAGATGCCTTGTTAGAAATCAATGGGAGGAGAAGCCCTTGGGCCTGAGGGGGGTTCAATGCCCTAGTGTAGGGGAATGCCAGGGTGGAAAGGTGGGAGTGGGTGGGTAGGTTGGGGAGTACCCTCATAGAGGCAGGAGGAAGGAGGATAGTATAGGGGCTTCCAGAGGGGAGACTTGAAAGGGGGATAACATTTGAAATGTAAATAAAGAAAATATCCAATAGGCCTTCCAGTTTCTGTCTCTGCCTATAGCAGATCCTCTGCCACAGGGTTACATACCCAAATAGTGTTAGGAGAGAGTGAGCCTCCCAGAAGTGCAGACAGGACTGTGAGTTCAGGTAATATCACCACTGCTACTCAGAGGAACCCACCCAGAACCCTCAGGACACAGGAACTGAAGGGATGCCTCAGACAGGAGTCTTCTGGTTGCTGCCTGAGCCCAGAGCTGATTGTATGTCACAGAGCTACATATACAAATTCCTCTCAGAGAGAACTGGTATCCCGGGGGTTCCTACATACTTGTGAACACAGGTAAGACCACCACTTCTCTTCAAATTCCTGGCCCAAGAGGGACACTCACATAGTCATCAGGACACAGGAACCAAGGATCAGCTGAGGGCAGGATCCTTCTGGTCTCTGTCTGCACCCCAGAGTTGATCCTGTACCATAACTCTCCATACCCAAATTCCTCTTGGAGTGAACTTTTCTTCCAGGAGTAATGACACACAGGCTTGCAGGATGGACAAGCCAAAGTCAGAGACAGCAAGACCAGCTAACACCAGAGATAACCAGATGCAAAAGGCAAGCATAAGAACATAAACAACAGAAACCAAGACTTCTTGGCACCATCAGAAACCAGTTCTACCACAGTGAACCCTGCTTACCCCAACACACCTGAAAAGTAAGACTCTGATTTAAAATCACATCTCATGATGATGATAGAGGAATTTAAGAAGGACATAAAAAAATACAAGGGAACAGAGGTAAACAGGTAGAAGACCTTAAAGAGGAAGCACAAAAATCCCTTAAAGAATTACAGGAAAACACAACCAAACAGGTGAAGGAACTGAACAAAACCATCCAGGACAAACATAAAAATAACATCAATAATAACAGGGAGCAACAATCACTATTCCTTAATATTTCTTAACATCAATGGACTCAATTCCCCAATAAAAAGACTTAGACTAACAGACTGGATCTGTAAACAGGACCCAGCATTTTGCTGCATACAGGAAACACACCTCAGTGACAAAGGCAGACACTACCTCAGAGTAAAGGGCTGGAAAACAATTTTCCAAGCAAATGGTCCCAAGAAACAAGATGGAGTGGGCATTCTCATATCGAATAAAATCAACTTTCAACCAAAAGGAAGGACACTTCATACTCATCAAAGGAAAAATCTACCAAGAACTCTCAATTCTGAACATCTATGCTCCAAATGTAAGGGCACCCAGAATTCTCAACTGAGGAATACCAAATGGCTGAGAAGCACCTAAAAAAAATGTTCAACATCCTTAATCATCAGGTAAATGCAAGTGGCTCAGACACCGAAAATGGAGGTAGGTCCAGATGTCATGCTGTGCAGATATCAGAGGGCCGGGAAAATGGACATGTTGAACCTTTAGAGCAAGGAAATAATAGCCCAGGGGGGGTGGGCGGAGCTGATTCATGTGCCTTTGCCGTTTCAGTGCAGAACACATTATAGGTGGATATGAGGTAGCTCACAGGGTAGCTTCTACAGGAAGTGTGGATGAGACACAAGTGGGTGGATGTATAGCAGGGGGAAGACTCATTCCCAGAATGTCTGCCACATACCAAGCATAAGGACACAATGGGTATGATATAAAAATAGAAACCTCAAGATCACTTGCAGTGACAGCACCAAGGGTGAAGACTAGTATATCCCTTAGTTCTGCTGGCCAGCCAGACTACCAACTACCCTACTTGTTCTAAGTCCTGTCTCAGAAAAAAACAAAGTGAGCAGCTGAGATTCTCCACTAGCCTACAAATATGTGCATGCATGCATGCGCACGCGTGCACACACACACACACACACACAAGAAAAAATTCAACAATCAAAATAAAATTTATGCCAAACTAAATTTATTTTCTAAGGGAAAAAGATAATATAAGCAGAGATGGTAGAGTGACCAAAAATGGAATTACTTTCATTTTAAAAGCATAAGAATTAAGCTGGGCAGAGATAGCTCAGCCTTTAACTCCAGCACTCAAGAGGCAGAAGCAGGCAGATCTCTGTGAGTTAGTTGCCAGCGCAGTCTACATTGAGTTCCAGGACAGGCTACACTCAAAAACAAACAAACAAAAAATGGAGAGCAATAAAGGCAAGTGGTAGATATACAAGACCAGTCTCCATTTACACATACACATGCACACATGCACAATAAAATAACAGAGAAGAGAGATACACTGTAGCATAGACATAAACAGATGTGGAAAGGAATTATCCTAATGACCTAAGGACTGTTCAATGCTGTCAGGAGTGGGCACCCTAAGGGAAGGGGAAGACCTCCAACCTAGAATCAGAAAGACATTTCTTTCCCTTAGAACTGTTACAGAGTGAAAAAGAAGCAAATCACATGACAGCTAAATCTATCTTGTGTTTCTAGAATTCTGCTCCAAAAATCAAAAAGATATCTCTATAACAGTTGGTCAGACTGTTCATAACAACAGTTGGTAAGATCTGAGTACAGCTTTAACCCACTGTTGTACTGGTGGCAATACTGACTTTGTGCTCACTCAGTGGAGACGGAGGGAAATTAGAGGGATACATCACAGAATGTTTATAACTTAAAATTATATATCTGTCTTTCTCTCTGTCTGTCTATCTATCTATCTATCTATCTATCTATCTATCTATCTATCTATCTCATGACTGAACCTAGAACTTCAGACATGTTTTGTTCCCAGCTCCACATTTGATATAAAAAAGCAATTTCAAATCTAAGTTTATATTTTTAAAATTATAATGTTGCCTTACCATGCTTACTTAGATATAATGTAGGCATTTTAATATTCAGTAGTTATATTAGAAATGAGCCTCCTGTGGTCAGGGTACACAAAAGTTATATTTCTGAATTTCTAGGACACTAGAAGTTCCTCTGGAAACAGAACAGCTTTCTCTCTCTCTCTCTCTCTCTCTCTCTCTCTCTCTCTCTCTCTTCTTTTGGTACTATCTTGAGTCTTCTCTATACACTTCCACTCTATCAAAATAAGCCACTTAAATATAAATAGGAAGGATTTTAATTGTTTCCTAATCTGGCTTAGTATAGGAATAACAAGCAAGTTCTTTTGGTGTTTGTTTGTTTGTCTGTTTGTGGGGGTTGGAAGGAGAGTATTTGTTTGTTTGTTTATTTGTTTTTCAAGACATGGTTTCTCTGCATAGCATTGGCTGTCCTGGAACTCACTCTGTAGACTAGGCTGGACTTGAACTCATGGAAACTCACCTGTCTCTGCCTCCTAAGTGCTGGGATTAAAGGCGTGCGCCACCACAACTGGCAAAAGCTGATTTTTCAGATCACTATTTCTTAATCAAATTTGAAAACTGCAGAAATACATAAGAATCATTTGATGCAAAAATTTTGCCTTCAGAACAAAATAAAAACTGTGCCCACTTAGCTTCATTTCAGGAAAGCAAGGATTGCTATTTTATCAGCAATGACCTGATTTTACTGTTCATCCATCAGCAGGCAGAGCCCCTCTGAGGAGGTGGTCTGACTAAAGGTCTAAAGGAGATTGGCTTACTGTTCTTGGACTCTGCATTTTGTCTATGTCCATGACATTTGCTGTGGGGCTCTGTAGCTCTTCTCACTGGAAGGCTGTGTGCCTGTGCATGTGCTTGCACGCACACACACACACACACACACACACACACACACACGCACGCATGTTAAATTAGACATAAGAACAAAGTGAACTTTTGAAACTAGATACAGTGATATAATCTTAGTATTAGCTGTAACCTTAGCATTCAAGAGGATAAGCCAGGAGAACTGTGGTTTTGAGGCCAGCCTGGGCTACATAGAAAATTTGAGAAGACTTTGGGCTATGTAGTAAGATCCTGTCTCAAACAGCAAACAAAGAATTTTATATTCAATTTTCTTTCAAGTACTGGGGGAGAACTATGCATAAATGCTTATGCACAAAGCAGGGAGCTGTTTCAAGTATTTTAACACCTCTGATATGTTATAAGTAGCAAGGTCAATCGAACAATGTCATTATTGTCTTGTAGTCTGTAGTAGTTGAGAAAATGAGGCTGTGATGTTTGGGAGGGATTCGGGCAAATGAGAATGTTTCCTGCAGAGCTGAGGCAAGGCCAGAGCCTGCAAAACTCAAACGAACACCCAGGAGGAACAACAGTTAGAGGAAGCAATGGTGTTTACTCAAGAGAGGCGGCTTCAAGGGAACACAAAACTGTTTCCAAATATCCACAGCAACAGTGTGGAAAGGGGACTGAGTTTATTCTGCATAATCAAACAGGAAAACTAACACTGACTCCTGCTGTCTGTTGGATGAAAGATTGGGGATTTAGAAAAAAAAAAAAAAAAAAAAAACAGCCAGTGGTTGAAGCTTGCTAACACGAGCTTACCTGTAATCTTACAAATTACGGAGTCTGGCTTCTACTTCTTCACAAACATTGAAGCTTTGGAGAAATGATTCCTAAAACCATACAGACACATACATACACACATACACACACACACACACACACACACACACACACACACATATGATATGACAAAGCTTTTTCAAATCTAAGTTTATATCTCTAAAATTATGTTGAGTTACCCTGATTACTTAGATACAGTGTAGGCATTTTAATATTCAGTAGTATATTAGAATATTAAAATGCCTACACTGTATTTAAGTTTCAGAAATGAGCCTCCTGTGGTCAGGGAACACATATGTTATATTTCTGAACTTCTAGGACACCAGAATTTGAGAGAGGCCAAGGGGATGTTATTGAAGAAACAATTCCTCCTTTGGATCTTCTTCAAAAATTAGAAACTGAATGTGCTGGGCCCCATGATGCTTGCTTCCTGCTGCTCACCCTTGGCCCTGTCTGTCCTCATTGTGTGGACCAGCATCATATGGACCAGCATCATGAGGACCCGCATCCCATACTCTGTATGCTACCAGGTCTCAGAGAGGAGCTTATTTAAAGAAAGGAAATATAGCTGGGCAAGAATACCAGCTGTACTCAACCTCAGACCACCTGGTCAAGACTCCAAGCCTCCATAGGAAAACAGCTTTGGGCCAAGGAACAAGGCCTACCACCTTAGCTATGCTTTCCAGAAGGAAGCAAGACCCTGACTGAGGAAGAAGAGGGGAACAGTGTACACCCATCAAAGGGTCTTTTTGTTTTTCTCCCTTCCTCCCTGCCCCTTCTTTCCTTTCCCCTTCCTCCCTCCCTCCATTCCTTACCCCCTCCCTTCCTTTCTTCTTCCTTCAGTGGCAGTTTGGATCCAGGCTTTAGCTGAGCTCACAGAGCCCCACCCTGATGGACTGCAGCCCTCTGAAACCATGAGCCAAAATAAAGGTTCACCCTCATTGTTTGTGCCCAATGCTTTGTTACTGTAACTGGGAACACAACTTAGTGGTGGATCTTCAGCAACTTCCTTCAAAGCTCTGGAAGCAAAGGGTAGTGTAAACAAAAGAAAGCCGGCATAAGCAGGCTGTCTGTTTCCTGGATCTCTGTGAGTCCCTCAGTATATCTGTGGCTTTTTTTTCTTACCATGCCTTCCCCCAGGGCCTCTTCACTACCATAAATACAATTTCAAACTTTGGCTATGTGCTAGGCATGGTGGATCGTGCTTATAACCCCAGCACTTAGGAAGCAAAGGCAGAGGCAATCAGATCTCTGTAAATTTGAGACCAGCCTGGCCTACATAGTGAGTTCCAGGCCAGACAAGACTACATACTAAGACTTTGTCTCAAAACAATCAATCAATCAATCAATCAATTAATTAATTAAAATGTCAATCATGTTTTAAAATAACAAAAATTAAAATTTGGTTGTCTAGTGACCTTACCCACCAGGACACTTTGCCTCCCACTGTCTCCAACACCCCTGTGTCTTAGCCTCCTGAGATACTGTACACACCCAGCTTTTTAATCCACTCTCCTTTGATTTACATTGATACCACCGCTTCCCTCTATCCTTCGCTCCTCTTTCAAGTTGTCAGTTAAGTAACTCAGGCATCTATCCTTCCTTGACCCCTGATGGAGCTAAGTCTTCCTATTGGGTGCTCTGCTTGCTTCTGTTCAGGGGGCTCTCAACATACTGAATGCCCGACACCAGCCAGCTAGAAGAGGAACCCAAAATTTATACTGAATACACACTGAAACAAAATTTATACTAAACAGGAACCAAAAAGACCACCACCACGACCACCACCCATTCCAATGGGGCCATCAATAGTGAACTGAAATCTAAAACTGAGCTCCCTAATAACCTTTCCTCTTAAGCTAGTGAGTGTGGCTATTTTAAATGTCACTGTGAGAGAGACTGACTAATGTCATATGTTGGGGCCTGACTCTTCCCTCTGGATAGAGCATGCCCTAAGCAGAAATTCCGACTCTTCTCAGGACCTTGGAGCCAAGAAGAGTGCACATAGCAGCACTGCCTTGCACCAGCTCTGCATTCAGCCTACCTGACCTAAAAGGCCCAACTTCCTGACCACGCCTAGCTTCCAAGCAACTACTTTACATCCAAAGTCAAGAGGTAGAATGAGTGGCCTTTACTGAAATTACAAACAGCTAAGGAGATCACCAGCATCTGACATCGGAGGAGACCAAAGGCAGCGTGAAGCAGAGCATCCCGGTGGACTCCAGGGAGGCCATGGAGTCCTGAGACACCTGGAGGATTGACTCCTGAGCTGAGTGGATGAGGGCCAAAGCACAGGACAGCCCACCACTGTTGGCAAGGAAAAGGTTCCACAGATACCCAGGGACAGACCAGAGCACAGCTTTCCTTCGTTCCACTTAACATAGACAATCGAATTTAGCAATGTGCTATCACAGCAAAGTAATGGCTATGCAGAACAAGAGGGATGGAGGCTGGCAGCTTGACACATTTTGAACACTTGATACCACAAAAGCAAGAAGCCACCACAAGAGGAGATGTAAAGAAGAGAGTAAGAGCCGGATGTGGTGGCACACGCCTTTAATCCCAGCACTCGGGAGGCAGAGGCAGGCGAATTTCTGAGTTCGAGGCCAGCCTGGTCTACAAAGTGAGTTCCAGGACAGCCAGGGCTGTACAGAGAAACCCTGTCTCAAAAAACCAAAAAAAAAAAAAAAAAAAAAAGAAGAGAGTAAGAGAACTGCCCGGTGAAAGAAGATGGAGGTGGATGACCAAAGGGACAGAACAGCTGGCAGTCGGGGTACAGGGGTGTCAAGTCTAAAGCATCAATGTGAGTAAATTCATGTTTCTGGTATTAAGCAGGGCTGCCACAGGTTCCCCTGATGTAGAAGAGACCTGGAGGTAGCCTACCCCATCTCTAGCAGGTAAACAACTTAGTCAAAAACTTCCTCAGAACAACATTCAACCTTTCCTCCCAAGCAAAACGAATAACAATCATGCCAAAGACAAATGGGAGAGGTATTATGGAGAGCCATTCCTGGGATCTTAGAGGGGGAATGGTATTGTTTTCTCAAAGACACACAAGCTACAGGAGCCTGTGCTACAGGGAGCTCACAGAGAGCTTGAAAGGCTGCAGGACACTTTCCACTTCCTGCTCATCCTCCTGTCACCAGGATGTGGATGGGGCGAGGAAGATGAGAGACTTCCTGCAGCCTTGGCTCCCAGGCTGGGCTGGCCTATGCTGGAGGAGGCTCTGTCCAGCAGAGCAGGGAGGAGGAAATCTCGCTTCCTCTTTTCAGTCACTCAAGAGGTGGTACAGAGGGGCGTGGGAAGTCAGTTCATTGTTGTTGACGCCACAGCCCGGTTTCTTAAATCAGCCCTCTAATTAAGTTCAGATCGAGAGCAAGGAGGGAAGTTGAAAGGAAGGTTTCCTCAACCTCGAGGACCAGGCTCAGAATGGTCACAGGGTAGGTATAACCGATGTTATAATATCCAGAAACAGTGAACCCAGAGACCATTGACCCCCCCCCCAACCACAGGCTAATGACACCTCCCTCACACACTAAGCTGTATGCACTGCCAAAAACCATCAGGAGAAAAGAAAATCAAGTTTGGAGACCTGGCTTTCTGCAGCTCATATAGGGCCATTCAACATGTGCGGGAGGGGCGTAGGGAAGGAAGGCATTTGGGAACCATTGTTCACATAGAAAAAACCTCTCACACTATAAACAGTAAATGGCCTGGGTAATGTAGTTGCCCAAGATCCTGTTGAAAAGTTTTACTCATTACTCTTGTTATTGTTATTATCGGAGACATTCCCTCCTACACATCCTTCCTTGCTTCTGGCAGGAGATGAGTCTTGATCAAAAGCAAAGAGTATCCAATCTCCCCTTCCAATTACTAAGAACCAGAGGGAAAGTAGGCTGCCAAGGCTGATCTCTGCCATTAGTAATGGATGGGAATCTTGACAGGCATTAGCTAAGCCGAATAACTTCCTCCAAACAGCAACTCCTCAAAAGAGTCTCGAAGAGCAACTGAGGAACATTTTCCAGATAACAGGATTCCACACCTAGACAGATGTCCTTAAGTTCTCAGGTAAAAATTTACTGTAGAGATGCCTTGGCATGTGTAGGGTATTCACAAGTAGATTCTGAGCTTCTTCCAAATAACTCAGAGCTTGGGACACTCTTGCTTGGCCAACAGTAAGCCTCTGAGAAATTCATCCGTGAATGCTGACATCCAGGTGTCACATGACCAACCCCAGACTCCCCAATAACACCAAGTAACACCTCACTAGTTTCAATGCCCGTAGCCTTCCTTTCAAGCCCCTTGAAGTTAAATGCTAAGCCTGCCTCTTAGGTTTGAAACCTTGAACAATTTTCTTAACCTATCTAAGGTACAACATTTTTTATATTGTAAGAGAGACATAATGGTACTCCCTCTCTCCTTTGTTTTCTTTCTTTCTTTCCTCTCTCCCTCCCTTCCTTCCTTCCTTCTTTCCTTCCTTCCTTCCTTCCTTCCTTCCTTTCTTTCTTTTTTTTTTCAACAAATATTTATGTGTCATCCACAATTGTAAGTACTGAAGACAAAGCATAGCTTGGATGTGGCTCACTTGGTAGAGTGTTAGCCTAGCATACAGGAAGCCCTGGGTTTGGTCCCAGTTCAGTATAAAACTGGGCATGGTAGAGTACCCCCATGGACGTAGGAGAAACAGAAGTTCAAAGCTCCTTGTCTACATAAGGAATTTGAGGCTAGCCTGGAATACATGAGAACCTGTCTTAAAACCTAGAAATTAATAAACTAAGGGAGGCAGGGAGGGAGGGGAGAGAAGGAGGGAGGGGAGGAAGGAAGGAAGCAGGGGAGAGAGGGAGGGAGGGAGGGAGGGAGGGAGGGAGGGAGGAGGGAGGGAGGGCAGACAAAGCTGAATTCATCTAAGTGGGAAGGAGACACAATGAAGGTTCAGCCTGGCACACTGTAAGCATTAAACAAACATTTACTTAGTGGATTATCAAACCAATAACTACCTGGCTGAATATGGGATGTGAGTATCACAGACACATTTTTCAAGGTGAAATTATAGCAGTTGCTTTGGGAAGATTTATTCAGTCAGCATGCATCCTACCAAAGCATGCATCCTACCCTTCTTGAAGGGTACACTATTAATTCACTTCCCTAAGACTAGAAATTGAGTAGATTAATCTAAGGTTCAGCACTCTTTACATTTAAATGTTAAATCACACCCCAAAAACAGGATGGGAATCATCACAGCTCACAGCGTATCCTTCTGGTTGATAAAAATTAACACTTTCAAAACCCAGGGTCTTAGAGAAATGGCAATGAGATTTCTGGTGAAGGATTTTCTGTAGTTAGTATTGGAGAAGATGCTAGAAAAGCCTTCTGCCATCTCACTGCTGTGAAAGGAGAGCTCTAGGCATTTCTACATGCACAACGACCTTTCTACCTCCTCCGGGGGAGCCCTGGTTTCCAGTGTCAGGACTCTCCTTCATCAGTTCTTCACTGAAGAATCAATGAGGGTGTGGAGAGGTGCCTTCTTTTTCTCTGACCTGCCTCCTCTGCTGGTGCCAATTCCATTTGGAGGAGAGTCCCAGGGAACTGTTTGTGCAGGGAGTGGCCCTGCCTTCCCTTTCAGTCCCTGCAGCCACCCCCTCGCCTCTGATCTTTACCACCTAATTCCCAGCAGCCTGCTATGTTGCTGCAACAAGTGGGAACTCTTTCTTAATGCAGCACAGAGGTGTCTGTAGGCAGCCAACGATGGGCATCACTGGCCACAGCTGGTTAGATGTGGTTTTCCAGACTTGTTTGTACCCCTTTGTGACTAATACTTACCTACTAGTTGGCTGGGATGAGACTTCTCTCCTACTCATCTGGCACTTGGAACACTATCAGCCAGCTTCCCAAACTCATTCACAGGCAAGGTGGAGGGTCTGGATGAAAATGTATAGAAAGGCCCAGGGAATAAAGAGAAATTGAAGCAAGGACTCTAGAAGCACCAGGATGCTTGCTTACACAGAATGCTTACACCCAATCAGCTGATTGGATGATGTCACAGTGGTCCATGCAAAAAGCAGGAACTAGATAGGAAAACTTTTTGTGATCTCAACTTGTTGAACAAGTCTTTATTTGTAAGGTAATGCAGGTTCATTTACATTTAAATTAGTCAAAAACTAAGTTAATCTAGAATTATACAAAACATATGGCAAGCTTTGAACTTGAACTAACTCATAAATAAATAAGAAGTTCTAGAATAGTAAGAGGCTGGACCAATAAGACAGTCGACAGAAGCACAGTGTCTTTGCATTCTAGGAATCTATCTCTCAGCAAGGGGCAGACTGTGTAAGCCGCAGCAGTTTGTGTGAGAGAATATGACACTCTACAGCTATACCACAAGATGAGGCACCTGCATATATGTGGATCTGAAGATAGCTAGCAGCCAGGTGGGCTCAGTGGGCAGCCAGGTGGGCTCAGTGGGCAGCCAGAGTGGGCTTAGTGGCAGAGAGCATGACACCGACACGAGTACATGAGGCCTCAGCACTACAAAGGCTAAGTAAGACCCGTGTGTGTGTGTGTGTGTGTGTGTGTGTGTGTGTGTGTGTGTGTGTGTGTGTGCAAGTGTCTGTGTGTGTGAGTGTGTGTGCGAGTGTGTGTGTGAGTGAGTGTGTGTGAGTGTGTGTGAGTGAGTGTGTGTGTGTGTGTGTGTGTGTGTGTGTGTGTGTGTGTGAAGAAAATGCAGAGGCAGAAGAGAATAGATACCATGCCACTGCTTGGTGGTCTCGTTTGGTTCGTTTGAGGGTTTTTTAGGATATAGCAGTAACAGAGTTCCCCGATGATATTTTCATTCATACTTCTACCACATCCATTCCCATTTTGGCCTCTCTCCTTCCCCTCCCTGTTTCCCACTGCCCCCTGTCCTCTTCTTGAGAGGCCCTTCGTCTATTTCATGTGATATCTATGTCTATCCAGATTCTACATATAAAAGAAAGAACACACTTGTCTTTCTGGGTCTGGCTTTTGTTTTTCACTTAGCATGATGATTTCCAGTTTATCTACATTCCTATAAATGACATGATTTAATTCTTCTTTCATAGCTGAATAGAACTCATTTGCTTGTATTCACCACATTTTCTCCATTTTAAACTAAAAAGTCAATCATACATAGTATAATACCATTTCAGATACTCCAAAAATAATTTTAAAGTAAAATATCCCATATATGTATTCCATGTTTGTATACATGTATGTACGTGTTATGATGTTTCTAAAAGTTGTGAGACAGATTGACATGGATAAATGTATTTGTTGTCAAACCTGATAACCTAAATTTCATCCCCAGAACACACAAGGTAAAAGGAAAGAACCAACTCTTATAGTTGTCCTCCACACACCTGTAAGTGGCACATACAATCTCCCTACACACACACATAGGCACACACACACATACACATACATATACACATATGTACACATGCACACACACAGTTGTGTGAGAGGAACACAACTTCTGCTGTTTATTCTGTGTGTTTCTGTATGTCTCAAACACTTAGAATATGCAACTGATAATATATAAATGGGAAGGGTACATAGCTGGGTTTAGTCTCCAGCACCACACACACTTTAAAACAATAAATAAATAAATAAATAAATAAATAAATAAATAAATAAAAAACTAGTAAGCTAGCTCCAGATGTATTCATCAGAAGTATTCATTAATACACAGTATTAGCTTAAAAAGAAGGACACAAAATAGGATATATATTATGTATACATCTAAGTTGGTCATTGGCATACAAATGCCCAAATAGTTCCCAAAAGAGTTTATGTGGAATTAGCATTACTGTTTCTCTCATTCAGAGACAGTAGGTAGCTAAGCAATCGGTCTCTGGTGAATTTCCTTAACATGGTATTATGCTTTGCATATTTTATGTTTTTACACATGTTATGGTGACCATAAACATGTACTTTTTTGTCAAGTTCTTAAATTATTACTAACTGTTAAGATTTTTTTTTTACAATTATATGTATGGGGAAGAGGTACTATGTATATGTGAGCACAGAACTTCCTTGTTTATGCCAATAAATAATAAAGTCAAGACTACATCTTTAAAATATTAAGATAAATAAGATAAGCAGCAAAAATAAATAGGACTAAAATCCCAAAATAAATTAGATCACTAAGAGTTTCTCCTTTCACTTTCATGCTCACAACCCTTGTTGCAGACCAGTGTGTTCTCTGCTGAGCTGCTGCTCTTAGGACACACAACACACCCTCTTAAGAGACTGTATACACAGCAAGGGTCAATCCTTCCAATGCTGTGCCCAGGGAACTCTGCCCCAGGGCCATTGTTGAGGTGTAGCACGGGTAGGACTCTGAGAGGAGACATCTAGACATGCAGTGGGGTCCTGCCTTCACTGTCATTCTGTGACCTTCCTCCACCCACTTTGGGACCTAGAAGACCGCAAGGGCTCAAGACTCTTCATTGATTGTCCTGAGTTGGAGAAAGCTCAAAATGATCAGAAACTGTAAGCTACTGCAGACACAAATACCAACTTTCCCAAACTTTTTAAAAAAGTATTTTAATTACATTTAGTCTGTGCTGTGTGTGTGGTGTGTGTGTGTGTGTGTGTGTGTCTGTGTGTGTCTGTGTGTCTGTATCTGTGTGTGTGTGTGTGTGTGTCTGTGTGTGTGAGCTTGCTGAACATCTCTGGTTAAGGCCCTACTTTACTGAACTCTTGAATAGTTTGTTGGATGGGGTTGTGGTGTTACAAATGCCAAACTCCGGGTTGGAGAGATGGCTCAGTGGTTAAGAGCACTGACTGCTCTTCCAGAGGTCATGAGTTCAAATCCCAGCAACCACAGGGTGACTCACAACCTCATCTGGTGTATCTGAAAACAGCTATAGTGTACTTATATATAATAAATAAATAAATGTTAAAAAAAAAAACAAATGCCAAACTCCAATCATAGTATGAGCCTTATAAGAAAGAGTTACTAAATAAATCAATAACAATAACAACAACAACAAAACACCTCTGTTCTTCCTAAGTTAGACTGAAATCTCTTTCTTGGTTGCTGCTGTTATCTGAAGAACACTCACTGGACAGTCCACTAAGTAGTTATAAGCAGTTTTTGCTTTAAAATCAGATTTCCACCATCTCACCCACACAACCTAAAAAAGGTAGGAAACATGTCTAAAGATTCTGTGCTTGTCTTGATTTATAACTCTATAATTTCTATTTTTTTCTCAAGTTAGAGATGTGTTTTGCCACATTCTTTCCCTCTGCCCTCTCCAATAATCCAGGTGAGAGTTTTTATAGAAATGGTCTGTGTACAGTTGTAAAAGGTGACAGAAAAAAGGTACACCCTAAGTTCTTCTGGTTGTCAGGAAATAGTATCTACCTGTTAAAACCAAACTCCAAACATAGTATGAGTCTTACAAGAAATGGCTATCAAAAAAAAAAAAAGTTCTTCCTAAACTAGATTAAAATCTGTCCCTTGGTTTCTGTTGTTATCTAAAGGACACTCCTGGGACAATCTGCTAAGTAGTTATCAATATATTTTAATACTAGTATATTTGAGGATCAGATTTAGCTTTATTGTAGAGCATTTGGCTAGCATGTGTAAAATGCAATCCGCAGTATCATAAAGAAGAATATATTTAAATGTATTTTAATAATCAAATGTATTAATAGAATGTATTAGCAACAAATAGGGATACTTTGACTTCTTTCCTCTCTCCCTCTCTCCCTCTCTCTCTCTCTCTCTCTCTCTCTCTCCCTCTTTCTCTCTTCTCTCTTCTCTCTCTCTCTCTCTTTCTCTCTCTCTCTCTCTCTCTCTCTCACACACACACACACACACACACACACACACATCTAGCAAAACTCTCAGACTGAATAGAGTAGGCACCCTTGTCTTGTTTCAGGTTTGGTGGTCATGATCTGTTTTTCCCAATATTACGATTCCAACTGTAAGTTTTCTGTAAATAGCTTTTGGAGCATGTTTGATAGATTTCTGGTTTCCTCAGGACCTTTATCATGGAGGAATGAGTCTATGTTTAAAAAGCCCTTCAGACTCCACTGAGAACCTCTTCGATCTTACAGACAATTTCAGAAAAGGTATGGGAACAACAAAAATAAGTAGCTTTCACATACCAATAACACCATTGCTGAGAAGGAAATGAAGAAACATTGTACCCATGATAGCTTCAAACAACGATGAACAAGAACGGAGCTAAGCAAGGAAGTGAAAGGAGCCTGCAGCTCACATGGCAGGACCAAGACAAAAAGAAAGTGAACAAGAAAGGAGACACTGGAAAGGATGTTCACACTCCTGGATGGGCAGAACTGGGTTGTAAAAGATGACAGCATTGCCAAGAGTTACCTCTGAATCTAAGACACTCTCCATCAAAATTCCAGAAGCACTTTTCATAGAACTGAAAAAAAAAAACCTGCAATTAATGTGGAAGCAAGTAATAGCATTGCCAATGCTAACTTTAGCAGAAAGAACATGAACAGTTCTGGGGGTTCCATGATACCTGACTTCATTATACCACAGAGCCACAGTGACAAAGGCAGCCAGAGACTGGAACAAAAACAGAGATTTAGACTGATAGATGATAGAGGGCCCAGAATAAGCCCACATAGCTGTGGCCCCCAGATTTCTGACACAGTCATCCAGTGTGAGCACTGGAAGAGGTGCCTGTTCAATCATGGTGCTGGAGAAACTGGATGGCTGCCACAGAAGACTGAAACTGGAGCCACATTCTCTCACCAGCCCAGAAACCAACTCAAAATGGATCAAATTTAAAAGCTGAAACTGTTAAACAAAAACAGGGCAAATACTTTAAGATACAGGCATGGGCAAGAACTTTCCACACAGGACTCCAGTAGCACAGGAATTAACCCCAAGACCTGACAAATGTAATTACGTGAAATAAAGTTTCTGCACAGTAAAGGTAATGGGGAGACAGCCTGCAGAATGGGAGGGAATCTTCCCCAACTATATTTTGCAGGTTAAAGACCTGGAAAAAAATATATATATATATATACACACACATATACATATATATACACACACATAAGTATATATATATATATATATATATATATATATATATATATATATATGTATGTATGTATATATATATATATGTATGTATATATATATATGTATATATATATATATACATATACATATACATATATATACACACACATATAAGTGTGTATTTATACATATATATACACACACATATAAGTGTGTATTTATATGTGTGATATATATATATATATACTTATGTGTGTGTATATATATGTATATGTGTGTGTATATATATATTTTTTCCAGGTCTTTAACCTGCAAAATATAGTTGGGGAAGATTCCCTCCCATTCTATTATATATATATATATATATATATATATATATATATATATATATATATATATAAAATAAGACCCAGATTAATGTCAGTGGAGGGCAGAGGAATAGTTTAAAAATAAAACAGCAACCATTTAAAGCCAGGTATCATGGCTCATGGTAGTAATTCCAGCATTCGGGAGGCAAAGCAAGATAGTTGCCAGAAGTTTAGAGCCAGCTTGGGCCATCTTGGTGGTCCTGTCTCAAACAAACAGAAAGGAAAGAGAAGCATTATAGTCTGGGTGTGGTGGTTCACCCCTGGAAGCCCCATACACAGAAAGCACAAGCAGAAGGATCACTGCAAATTCCAGAGTAGCTAGAGCTTCAGAGAAAGACTCATAAAGGCAAAATGTGGGAGCTGGAGAGGTGTGTTGGCACTTCAGAGCTCTTGTTCCTGAAGAGGGCTAGAGATTGATTCCCAGCACCCACGTGTGAGTCAGCACCATGTGTAACTCCAGTTCCAGGGGATCTGATGCCCTCAACAGGCACCGGGCACACATGTTTGGTTTTTTGTTTTGTTTTTTAATTCAGTAAGATGGCATAGTAAAGATGCTTGATGACAAGCCTGGTGACCCAAGTTGGATCCTAGAACCCTCATAGTGGGAGAATTGACTCCCGCAGGTTACCTTCTGGCTTCTACATGCACAGTGCTCACGTGTGCCCCACCACACACACTTAAGAATAAGCACAATAAAAAGAATATTGAAGCAGAGTACCATCTGCGAGCCACCATAATAGTGGATTACTGGAGAGTCACCTAGTAGAGGCTTAAATGGGTGGGTGCAAGTTTCGTGAGGAACAGTAAGTTCCTTAGAGTTCCGTTACTGAGACAAAGGACTAAAACAATCAGTTTATATGGAAAGTTTACTTCGAATCATTATTTCAGAGACTTCTTTCCACAGTTATTTGGCCTCTGTCTTATGGGCTTGTGGCAAAAGTTCATTATGGTGTGGAAGTTCGAAGCAGAGGAAGACAGAAGCCAGGGCCATACATGTAGGGGCTGGGCTCAATGTCTCCTTCAATAGCAGGCTCCTAAGGATCTAACTATCCCGTCTCTAAATTTCCCATCACTTTCCAGTAGCGCCATAGACCGGCGACTGCAGCATGGTCAACACATGGGCCTTCGGAAGGAACATTCAAAACAGGCAGATATAGCAGGATATTCAGACAGAGCAAACAGAATATTGCCGCAATTCCTCACAAGATGTTTGACATTTATGAAGTAGAAAATGGAAGCTTTATAGCAGAGAAAACTAGTTGAATGAGGTGTCAGCGGTAGCAGCAGCAGTGGGGGGAGTGTGGGCGTGAACCTTCCTGGAACCACACCGCTGCTGAGAAGGAAGGGCCTGTGCCTGGGCAAGAGGAAATACCAGGCAGGCCCAGGGCCAAGCCTGCAGAGGGAAGACAAGTTCTCACTCTAGCAGAGGTCCTGGAAGACAAGGCAAGACCAAAGAACCGCCACAGAGCAGAGAAGACTGCACAACCTTGACAGCGGTACCTGCGCACAGGTGCGTGCATGTGTCTGGATTTCATCCAGGACAGGACAAAGAAAGGCAGTGGCCCTGTTGTTGGCAAAGTACAAGTGACAACTGGATGAAATGATATGACAAGGGTAAAAGTGACCTGGATGCTTATTTGCTGTGTCCCTGGGAGGCATAGAAGCCAGGTGATGTAGTACAAGCCAACAACTTGCTCTCGAAGAGTGCAGGGAAACAAGGGCTGGAGTGATGGTCTAGTAGTTTAAAACGCTTCTGCTCAAGCAGAGGACCCAGCTTTGGTTGCCAGCACCCACATGGTGGCTTACAATCATCTGTAACTCCAGTTCCAGGGGATGGCTCCTGTTCTGGCCTCCAAGGGCACAAGACACATTTACAAAATGCAGGAAAACATTCATACACATAAATCAAATAGATTCTTTAAAATTAACACTATCTTTAAGGTTCCAAAAAACAGTATGTGTTAATTATTTACACATGTATAATATCCAAAACTAGCTCTTCATCTGAAGAGCGAGAATAAGAGGTACAAGCAAATATAAAATATCAACTATTAGGAAATCTGAGTGAAAGGTACCCAGTTCTTCCAACTCCTGTAAATTTAAAAGTGTGTGTGTGTGTGTGTCTCTGTGTGTGTGTGTGTGTGTGTGTGTGTGTGGTGTAAATATGTAGATTTGTGTGTAGTAAGAGATGTGTGTTAAGGGATAGAAGAGCCTCTAATCTTCAGGAAGATGAAGGATCACGAGTTCCTGAGGAGCCTGGTCTGCATAGCAAGAACCTGCATAGCAAATTTATAAATTGACCAGTACACACTTCTGCACTTGGCTTTCAAGTCTGAGTCCGCCTCCAGGTCCTCACCGTGCAGGGGAATGCTATTCTGTGTGTCCTGATTTTGAACAATTTCTGCAGTTAAAATCAGGAAATAAGCATGCAAACATGAGAAGTAAAGACAAATGTCACCCAACCAAGGCATGTACACAGTCATGCATGTTACCCTGGGTGAGGGGTGGGGACAGGTCGGGTAAACCTTGTTGCTGCTACTGTAATCAAAGTGAAAGGTGAAGATGAGATGCAGGATTGGAGTGGTCATGAGGAACCTTGTCCTATTGTTCTGGTGTTTCTAGCACCTCCAAATGTGTCTATAGTTGAGCCTCCCCTATATCCCCAGGTACAGCCCCCTTCATTCTTTCTGGGATTCCCAGAGGCCCCCACTCATCTATCCCCAGGTTAGACATTTTCACTAGGAATGGAAGTAGAGCCACAAAAAGCAAAGCGTTTTGGAGGTTTGTGCAAATAGGCTTGATGGCACGTGGCCACTCTACACTCCTATTTCTGATGCCATGTGGTTGCAAGACTGGCACCTGTGAGCATCACAACTGAGTCCAAACTCTCAGGGGCCATCAGTGTTCCTCCAGGGAACAGAGTTCCTGTACAGACTTCTCAAAGAGAACAAATATGCCCAAAGCTCAGAATACTCCCTCTCCACAGAAGCTCTCCCACAGACCTGAACCACTGCACTGACCTGGTCATCCATCACCAAGAACAAGTCACATGAGCAGCACTCCAGAGCAAACACTACTATCTTCTGTACTGCAGATGTCAGGAGGTGAGCACAGGGTATCCAAATATGGGGAATGTGTGCTGCTCCGGTGGGAGGTGAGAGGAGGGTGCGTGTGAGCAACGTACAGTCATCTTTTTGGAGTTCTCTTTCATGAGTAAAGTTCAGTTTTTAGAGATCAAACCTGGTTGTAAATGAGATCTTTAAAACCTCAGAAGTGCTTTACTGCAGAGTTTATGATCTGTTTACTCTGAAGGCAAGGGGCAGGCCAGGGGGTAATCCCAAAGCCTTCAGTAGACATCTCTAAAGAAGAAAGGGGAACTCAGGCACAGGAATAAAAATACTTCCTTGTTCCACCTGTGATTTGTGGGTGCAGAATTCTCCCAAAGACAGAGGTCATGCCCCAAGAAAATTAATCCAACGGTCCTTTGCAACCATTAGATTAAGTCCCTGAGAGCACAAAAAAAAAAAAAGAAAAAAGAAAAAAAAGAAAAGAAAAGAAAAAAAGAAAAAGAAAAAGAAAAAGAAAAAGAAAAATGTTCTAAAAAACATACATTTGGAGATTTGGAAACTGTTGATGAGCAAATCTGAGACAAATGTCTCAGTGATTCAAGGTGTTACCAGCACTGATGTCCTTGGGAGCTAAGAAGCCATTGGTAACATGGCATAGGAGAGTTACTGAATAGAACCAAAATGCAACAGCAGCTAGTATAACACAGCAAAAAATTCCAAGAAAGAACCAAGTCCTAGTTTTTTGTAGTTTGATAATGTTTTTTGACACACTCCAGTTCCTATGCACATCAACTGTGGATTTTCTGTTCTGTAAGAAGGATATAGGTTACAAAGAACATGGCCCTTTGAGAAATCCTTGTTACTGCTCTAAATAACCCACAAAGATGAACGAGACATCCATGTCTTTTAGCCTGAATGGCATTGCTGAGCCTTGTGTGGGTACTAGCATATAGAGTCCCTATCTCCATCATGGTAAATTTCTGGATGTCCTTTGGAGCCTAAGGGGCACACTTCTCAAAGCCCACTCTATGGGTGTGTTTGTGAATGCTAATGACACGTTCTTGAGTCACCACCTCAAAGATGGCAGGACAGTTATTCGACCACTGTCCTGGATAGTTTATGTCAAAATTGATACAAGCTGAAGTCATCTGAAAGGGGGGAATGTCAAATGAGAAAATTCCTCTATAGATCAGGCTACACAAAAGCATGCAGGACACTTTCTGAATTGGTGATTGATGGGGATGGGCCCAGCACATTGTGGGTGGTGCCATCCCTGGGCTGGAGGTCTTCAATTCTATAAGAAAACAAGTGATATGGTACAGGAGAGTAGCAAGCCAACAAGAGCAAGCCAGTAAGCCGCACACTTCCACAGCCTCTGCATCAGAACCTGCCTCCAGGTTCCTGCCCTGTTTGAGTTCCTGTCCTGACTTCTTTTAATGATGACCAGTAATATGGAAGTGTAAGCCAAATAAACCCTTTCCTCTCCAACTTGCTTTTTGGTCATGGTGTTTTATCACAGAAATAGAACCCCTAAGAAACCCTCCTACCACCTCCTTTTGAGGAGCCATTCTGTTGGTCCCCCTAACCCTGGCTGTCCTGGAACTCACGGAGATCTGCCTGCCTCTGCAGAGATTAAAGACATGAGCTACCATACCTAGTTGGATGAGAGCTTTTGAAAGTCAGAAGCCAGATGCTGTGATGGGTAGGCATTGAACAATTCAGAAAACATTTTTTTTAATTTTTTTCTCTTTATTAGATATTTTCTTCATTTACATTTCAAATGTTATCCAGAAATTTCCCCTTACCCTCCTGCATCCTCGCCCTGCTCCCCTACCCACCCCCTCCCACGTAATGGCCCTGGCATTCCCCTGTACTGGGGCATATAAAGTCTGTATGACCAAGGGGCCTCTCCTCCCAATGATGGCCAACTAGGCCATCTTCTTCCATATGTGCAGCTAGAGACATGAGCGCAGGGGGAACTAGTTAGTTCATGTTATTCTTCCACCTATAGGGTTGAAGACCCCTTCAGCTCCTTGGGTACTCAGAAAACATTTTTATATAAATTGCTGAAACTAAGTTTTTCCCTTGAGATTACAGAAGTAGAGACAGAAATTATGATAAAAATATTATAAAGGAAAGAGACAGAAAGACTTGGGTCCTAGAGCCCATCCCCTATGCTTCTTCCTAATAGCATGCTGACTTTCAAAAGGTAGAGCTTACAGTGGACCTCGAATAGCTCACCACTAACAGGAAAGCACTAATACTATTGTGTGTTAAAGCTATGTGTGTTAAAGGGCAGCCCTCAGATGAGAAATGTTTGTTACTGATGGTGTGGGTGGCTGTGGTGTATGTTTTTGAAATGCACTGAACTGAGGGTGTGCATTCGTAGTACAGCATACATTTTCTGACTTGGGGCCCTAGGTACCCAAGTACCCAGGTATCTCAAGTACCAAGTAATCCCAGTACTTGGGAAGAAGTAGGGGATTCCAGAGTTCAAGATTAGCCTCACCTACAATGTGGTGAGTTCAAAGCTAGCCTGGACTGTATGAGGCCCTATCTCAAGAGAGAAAAAGGAAACAAGAAAGGAAGGAGAGATGGATGGAGGGAGGTAAGGCAAAGGGAGGAAAAGAGAGAAACTGAGACAAATGGTCTTCACATTAGTAAGAGATGGAGGGAGGGAGGTAAGGCAAAGGGAGGAAAAGAGAGAGGAACTGAGACAAATGGTCTTCACATTAGTAAGAAGAAAAGAAATCATCCATCTAGTTAGTCTTCAGCTAAGGAGGCCATCTAGGCGAGACATAGCAGAGACTCCGGAAGTAGAGGTAAGAGGACTGCAAGTTCAATGCCGTACATAGGCAAGTTCAAAACTAGCCTAGCCTGCTTAGCAAGTTCAAGTCTGTCCTGGTCTACACGGCAAGTTCCATTCCAACCTGGGCTGCATAGTGAGATCCAGTGTCAAAACAACAACCAAAGAACTGATGGTGGAGAGAAGAGGAGAAAGTGGGAGGCATGGGAGCGAACTGGGGAGGTCGCCACCTGTCTGGCTCACCTGACTAAGTGCAATGTAAAGCTGCTCAGACCTTTGACCTTCAGACCTTTGACCTTCAGACCTTTGACCTTCAGACCTTTGACCTTCAGACCTTTGACCCTCAGGTTTTAGGCATGAGATAAGCCACAGGCATCCCAGAAGTTTCCCAGAACTGAATCCTTGCTTCCCTATCAAGCTGTCTGCTAATAAGTAAACAAACTCAACTCTAAGAAACAACTGACCTCAGGACAGCTTTATAAACCGTGTGTTAGGTTACCTGAGATTAAGCAGGCAGATCTATTGTGAATTAACACTGGACCAGAATTAACTGGGGTTTCATTGGAAAGATTTTTCAATCATTCTACGCTCCTATCTACTGCCTTGGCAGCCATTCTCACAGGTGACACTTCCAGTGTACCGTTTAAAAGACAAAGTTAGAAATCTTTAACCATTGATGTAAAGAATCTGAGCAATAGCATTTGGTTTTCTACCAGGCTTCTTAAGTATTTAAGGGAGAATGTGTCAATGTTTAGACTAAACAAAGAAAGACACAAGCAAGCACACCCTATTAATTATAGGCATGGTCTCCGCTTCAAAAAAAGGTCTAGAGTGTATAGCCAGTATAAAGCTGCCCCAGTGTTAAGTCAGAGGAAATCCAGCAAGAAAACGCTTCAATCTACATATGTCTATTCTCACAAAGGTTCCTTGGAATAATCTAATATAAGTTATGTGAGGTGGGGCTGCTGGGAAAAGGCACTGCCAAGCCTGAAAACCTGAACTTGGTCCCTGAGCCCCACATGATAAAGAGAGAAGTGACCCCTGCAAGTTGTACTCTGAATCCCATTTTCATCCACAACAACACACATTGGGGGGCGGGGGAGGATTAGACATAATAAATAAATAAATAAATAAATAAATAAATAAATAAATAAATGTAATTTTTAAAATATTGTTTAAATTACATAAAGTAAGTTGGGTCCAGCCATAGAAAGTACATTAGGAACTTCCAGGCTCAAATCATATCAAATAATTTCAAAATGTAAAGGAGACAATGTGAATGGAAAGCTGCAAATATCATGCTGTATATACTAGGGTATCACATATGTTGATCTTTGGTCTGTAGTATGCTTAACTGATGCACAGTTTGCTTCACTGAAATTTCAAAAAATACTTAGAGGATAGAAATGACTTGTGACAGATATAAAATTCAGGCAGGATCAGGATGCTGTTTCTGGAAGCACACATCATTCATTGATTCATTCATTCATTCACACCTACTAGATAATCTGTCCATCTGTGCAAGGTGCCAGGTTCTTCCAAGACTTCAAAAGACTGAGTGAGACAAGGATGTTGCTTAAGCTAAAGAATTCAAGACCAGTCTGGACAACACAATGAGGAGCTGTTGAGGAAAAACCTTTTGATAAATAAAATTACTCAGAATGGATTGAAGGCTCTGCCCGCAACCCCAGCACTTGAGATGTAGAGGTAGTGTAAGGTCACTCTTGCCTGCTTAGTGAATCTGAGGTACAAGTAAGCGCCAGTCTCAAAACAAACAAACAAACAAACATCCTTGTCAGAAATGTCTACTCTACCTTCCCATCTCACTCCTTCATCCCAAAAGGCGTTCTGCCTCTTACAAAATTCCAACTTCTTCTTGCCTTCTTGTATAAGGCCAGTCACCCTTCACCATCTTGTGTTTCTGGGGTAGCACATTTCCAGTGTCATCACTAGGAAGACATTTTCCATCTAACAATATCCAGCAAAGGTCAGAAAATAGCTATGGTTACAGAAACAGTCCTCGTTCAATCCTACCATTGCTTTTGGAGCCCCTAGGAAGCACACTGATTTATCAAGCTCTTGTTGTTTCTCAGCCTACCTACCTGCCCCTTTTCCACAACGTCTGTACTTCAGTGGAAGCTGAGGTCTTAATGCCAGTGGTGCTGTCTAGTCCATCTGAGATGATCAGCGCTTCCATTGCCCTTGCAAAGGTATACTGTCAGTTATGGACTCATGACTTCGCGATGCTTGCTCTCTCCAACTGGACATAAAGAAGGAGTCCTAGCCCTGTCGACTATGACAATCACGTTCAAACCAAAGTAAAACAGCTGAGAGGCTGGCAAAGAGAAATGGTCACAAATATCTGAGGTTTAGATCATGTGTTTAAGATTCTTAGCATAAGCCGGGTGTGGTGGTGCACGCCTTTAATCCCAGCACTCGGGAGGCAGAGGCAGGCAGATTTCTGAGTTCGAGGCCAGCCTGGTCTACAAAGTGAGTTGCAGGACAGCCAGGGCTATACGAGAAACCCTGTCTCAGGGGGAAAAAAAAAGTTTCTTAGCATAAAATCAAACCTACCACTGAGGCCTAGTCATCTGACCAAATTCACCAGTTCCACTGGGAATCACTTAAAAGTCTTCATTTGGTCTCAGATATCTATTAACAATTACTAGTTAATGAAAGTAATTACTTTGTATGTTCTGAAATTTTAACCATTTTGGAGTTGGGATGGTAAATTTCAACGTGGAGCCTTAGGATCTAAACATTCTTTTATGCTTCATCTTCCATATTCCTAAGAATTAACTTTCTCACAGGCAGGGTTTAGACAAGCTTTAAAATCTTGTAGGTAACAGTGTTGAGTTTGTAGCTATTTGGTTTCTGGTGAATGCAGGGCTAAGGATGTCACTCAGTGTGAATATACTCTTAGAACGTGCAAAGCAAGGTGGGGAGGGAGGAAGAAGAAACTTTTAAATGTAATTCAGATGAATATTTTCCAATGTGAAAGAGAAATAAAAACTAGCTTGGTCAGGCTGGAGATGTGACTTAGTGGTTAAAAGCATGTGCTGTTCTTGCTCAGGACCTAAGTTTCTCTCTCAGCAGCCATATAGCAGCATACAACCATATCTAATTCCCATTCCAGGGGATCCCATGCTCTCTTCTGGCCTCCTCAGGCATCAGGCATGGACATTATGCAGACACATGCATGCAGACAGACACTCATAAAAAAATGTTTTTTAAGTAAAAAATGTTGTAATGAGATTAGTCAAACAGCTGTCCAGTAAATGGCAGCCCCTGGCCCACAGGAAGACACAGATTAGTTCTGGAACTATGCAGCAAACAGAATAATCAGAAGCTAAATCATAGCATAAAGTCATTGTGTCTGTGCAGACCAGCCCTTTAGATGCAAATGGCTTAGATCTTTAGCAAGGACATTTCACTTCCCTGAAAAATCCTGCTCAGAAACTACACCCCTGCTCGTGAGGGTCAGAAAGACTACAGAGGAACCAAGGGACTGGGCATTTGGGGTCTAGCCCAAGCAGAATGCACTCCTTCACTGCCCTACAACACATCACAACCCTTATCATGTGACTGTGGGTGGCATCACAGAATCTTAGGGCAGATTCACAAGGGTATCTCGATCAGCCTACAGTCTCCACTCTAAGCCCCAAGTCCTCTCTCAAGCCACTTGAGAACTCTTGATAACTCATCTGGAATGTGTTTCATGTTGTTCTTTCTAGGGCTCCAGGGGTCCATTGCTTCTGTGAAACGGTTCCTGATTCCTTGGAGACAGGACCTTACAGGCTCCCTGAGGGTACCCCATCACTCAGCAGCCCACACACTGCATTTACCATAGCACAAATGCTTTCCTCAACAAAGGTATTTATAATGGCTAGACTCCTTGAGGTCATGGATCAAGTCATTTAAATTGAACAACTTATGGCTTGTGCCTACAAGTTCAGCACTCTGGAGGCAGAAGTGAGCTGAAGCCTGGGATACATAGTAATTTCAAAGACACACACACACACACACACACACACACACA
>LR753366.1:1082662-1233609 GCA_902729485.2 Mus minutoides | reverse complement strand
TGTAGGTACCATGACAATATTCGACCTTTGACTTGTGAGTTCTGATTCATGAGCATCTTTTTAAATTTCTTTTTACATTTATTCATTCAGTGTGTCTGCCATCGTACATGTGTGGAGGTGAGCGCAGGAAAGTGAGTTTTCTCAGGTTGTCAGGCTTGACACACCTTTCTCTGCTGAGCCATCTCACTGGTCGGACATTGATACCATTTAAATGTTAAAGCAATCTTAGAAAGGAACTATCACAGAGCACCTCAGATAAGGCAGAACTTCTCTGGTAGTCAAGAAGCATCAGCATGCTCTATTCTCCTTTTACTGTTTACAGAGCTCTTTCTAGAGTATTGTCTGATTTTGATGATGATGCTGGAGTGTACACATTCATGATTACTAAACACAGAAGCTGGGGAGGTAGCTTGATAGGTAAGTGTATGAGGATCTGAGTTCAGATATGCGTTTGGATGACCATCACACACATTTAAAAAAAAAGCATAGTGGTATGTGCATTTCCATAACCCCATGCTGGGTGGGTGGGGCAGAGGCAGGTGGTTTCCAGGGCCAGTGTAGAAATAATGTGGAAGGTGACAGAGAAAAGACACCTGACTTCAAAGTCTGTACTGGGCAAGTGTGTACACGTATACACATGCACACATACGTGCACATGCGTATGCACATGCACACAGACACGCACATGCACACAGACACACACATGCACACACATGTACCATATTCACATCGACTTTTAAGTCACTTGTTTTTTTAAGGCAATTTCTAACAATGTTGGGAAGCCAAGTGTCTGTTTTTCAGGTCTTCTAGAAAGGGACTTGAAGCCATTCTCAGCACAAGCCCTACTCTCTAGCTCTACATGCAAGATGCCCACAGCCAGACTTGTCCATGGGGGGGGGGGGGGCAGTTCCCTTTTCCTGCCACCAATAGCAAAACAACATGGGTAGCTTGTCAGGAAACAGGACTCACTGCAGAGGAGACCTTTGTGACTCCTTGACCCTTAGAGAACTCATAAAAGGACATATCCTTCCTTGCCCCCTCCCCCACAACTTCTTTATTCCATTTAGGGTAGGAGGAAAGAACTGACTTCAGGAAGGAGTTGGGGGCCAAGGGAAGAGTGATTGCTTTCACCAGGCACTGCCAAGACTTAAGCCCAAGAGATGAGGTTCCAGCCAGAACCTGGACAGTGTCACAGAAGCATAACACTGCGGGTGTGCCTGCCAGCTCTCCAGGTGGTAGTCAGTTGCTGCCTTCTCCCCAAACACAGCCGCTGGGTGCCAGTTGGGAGTGGGAGGCAGAGAGTGGAAAGGCAGGTCAATCAGATACTTAGCCCTAGCCTGGTATGAAACACACATCCCAGGTGTGAGGCCAGAGGCCAGGTGGCTTCACATGAAAGAAAGGTGACGGTCTTTGTTTGTCAAGAAAATGTAAGGTGGGGGTGACATTCTCAGAAGACCAGGTCCCTTCTGCTGGGGTGTGTGTGTGTGTGTGTGTGTGTGTGTGTGTGTGCATGTCCCTGGCCCTGGTGTATAGCTGCATGCGCATATACGTGCACATGTGTATGGAGGCCAGAGATCAATATCATTTGTCTTCCTTAATCACTCTCTACCTTTTTTTTTTAAGACCAGGCCTCTCACTGAACCTGGAGCTCAATGAGCCTTTTCCCATGAATTCTAGGATTGAATTCAGGTCCCTTTGTTTGTGCAGCTAACCTAACCTTACCCTGACCCTCCTCGCCCTCATTCTTTTTATTAAAACTAAGCCTTATCTCCTCAGTCTTTGGAAAGAGGTAAGTTCTCAGAAACCTTGAAAGTATAACAGACTCCAGCTAATTATCAAAATCTTAATATTCTCATAACCACTAAGAGCTATAAAGGCTAGAAGGGTGAAGGGTAAGGTTTTAGGAGAAGCTCCTGAGAAAAATGAGAGAATATTGCAGAACACATTTTGGGGCTTCCAGACCTACACCCCCCCCCATGATCAGACTATGAGGAGATACAGCAGATTATTTCCCCTCATAAAAATTCCCAGTGCCAGGCTGGGGGTGTAGCTCTGTAGGGAGAGCTCTTGCCTGGCACACACACAGCCCTACATTCAATCCCCAGAACCATATAGACCCAGCATCAAGGCACACGCCTATATTTCCAGCACTCAGGAGATATAGGCAGAAAGATCAGAAGTTCAATCAAGGTCATCCTTGGCTACATAACTAGCTTGAGGTCATCCTGAACTACATGAGACCCAGGCTTTAAAGAGTAAATTCCAATACCTATAACTGTGATTGATGAATAGATTGGATGGATGGATGGATGGATGGATAGTGAACAAAGTCTCTGACCTCTAGGTGTTTGACTGTATGTTCACCTGAAACCTCTAGGTTTATTCTATGAGCTCTATATGAGTAAATGGAGTGTCTCCTCTAAACAGTATATTCATACTCTTTGATATTTAATAGTCAGCCAGTCTAAGACCTTTGGGGTATACTTACAAGCTTGTGTCATTTGACACTTGCTAGCTAAACAGAAGAGACTTAAATTAGAATTATAGGCTCCTGGGCTGGAAAAATGGCTCAGCTATTAAAATCTAGGCTAAAAGTTTGGGACTTCATTTCTAACCATTTAAATATAAGAAAGATAGTTCATAGAGTACAAATAACTGTAAATGCAGTGGGAGGAGGGGACAACATAGTCTAAAAATAGTAAATTTGGGTGTTTTAAATACTTTTTTCACTTCATTACACTAAACTATGCTCTTAGTTAGTCTTAGGTCTAGTACCCTAGCATGAGTTGCATCTAGATGATAATGGCTAATAGTTTAGTTATAACCCAGGGCTTCTTTCTTGATGGCCTATACCAGCTGTTCTTCCATCCTGAAGGCTACTGTCCTGCCCACTACTCAGCCTCCTACATCTGGTCCTAGGAATGAGCTTCCAACTATGAGGGACACTAATATCTATTAATAAATAGTATGTGGCCCCTCCCACATGCACACGTAATGCTTGGCCAGTGTGGGGACCATGAATGTGAATTCCTGGAAAGAGGCTATGTCTGTAGGGACTGATTGACTGGTTAAAACCACAATGATGTGGAGAGGTTGGAATGTTACAGGCGCAGAGGCTAATCGCCTTATCTTTGGTTAGCATTAGCCCCTAGAACAGCCACTTGCCCACCTCTGTGTCAGAATTAACATCCTGTGACCAACAAATTAAAACCTTTTGGTATCTATTAACTTAGCAGACCACTAGCCTCTAACAGCCAGGACCTTTAGAAAGCCTTCCTCATCTTCCGCACCAGTACCTTGTGGTACCCTTTTGATGTACCCACCAATGTATTTTAAACTTGCCTTGATTTATTACTCTTTGTTCTGTAAAGCTATAAAAATTCACGAAACTGCTTCTGTGTTAGAACATGGAATTTGGGGTAGCCTACATCTGTGTTCCAGGCCATGATCACTCTAAATGGCTCCAGAATAAACTATCTCTAAAAATTAAAAAGGGGAGGGGGTGGTGACACACCCCTTTAATACAGTACCTAGAAGGCTGAGGCGGGTGGGTTTCAAAGCCAGCCTAGCCTACAGAGTGAGTTCCTGGACCATGGTAGTGTAAACCTTTAAACCCAGCACTTGGGAAGCAGAGGCTCGTGGATCTCTGTGAATTTGAGTTCAGCTTGGTCTCCATGTGTGCTCCAGGCAAGCCAAGGCCATATCTCAAACAAACAAGCAAAAAGTCAGTATTAAAGGTTAGAGAGGTGGTTCAGTGTTAAAGAACATAACCTGTTCATCCAGGGGATGTGGGTTTGGTTCCCAGCACCTACATGGCAGCTCACAGCCATCTGTGAGTCTAGTCCCCAGGACTCTAATGCCCTCTTCTGGCCTCTGCAGGCAACAGGTATTTACAAGATGTCTAGTTGACATGTGGCACTGAAGTCAGCAATTCTTATGAATTCCTTGACATGAATGAATAAAGCCAGAAGCATCAAAGTCTATTTTCTGAAAGCCATAAAGAAGAGGCCAAGACATTCATACACATAAAATAAGAAAAAAATTAAATAATAAAATTCAGAATTAAGAAACAAGGTATTTGTTTGAAATATTGCATGCTAAAAGTTGCATGCTAGAAACCTTACTCAGGGTATTGGGATGGCTATGCAGGTAAAAATGTCACCTATTCTGATAAACAGAGTTCAATCCATAGAACCCATGTAAAAGAGGAGAAAACCAACTATACAGAGCACATATGTACACACAGACTCACACAGACATGCACACTGATGCACACACATATATGTACATACATGCACAATTTCAAGTGCAATGGCATGTGCACATGCCCACACACATGTAATTATGCACAATCATAATAAATAAAATACATTTTTAAAAGAAACTTCTTTAAAAGGGTGACATCTTTTAGTGGCCACTACAGTTTGTGGGATATACCCACTACTAAGTAAACATTTCCTGAAAGAACAAATCAATAAATAAATTAATTTGGATGCACTTCTCTAAGGTTGAATTTGCAAGCATGTGTGCCCTACTTGGGGTCAGTCACCTCCTCAGCTCTTCATTGGTTTATCAGCTTCATGGTAATGGTGTCATCAATGACCAGTGCCCCAGGAGCATGAGGTCACACTCTCAGAGAGCAAGGCGTGGAGACATCTTGTTTTGATTGAGGTCTGGTTGTTACTCCTTCTATGACTTTCAGAAAATGGCCTTTGATACTTTGGTCTTATCCATTTCAAGGAATTCAGTAGAATTGCTGACCTCAGTACCTGACGCCATCTAAACGTCTTAGAAAACATTAGTCATAAACTTGTGATCACTGTACCTAGAACTTCTGAGTGCTTCAGTCATAGAATGACATCCACAAAGTGGATAAGAGCCCAGACCTTCCCTTCTCAGGGACAAAGAACTGACGAAGATAAAAGCAGCCAGAAGCATGAGTGGACAACACAGCAAAAGCATGATCTGTACCTGTCGGTTGCTTAGGAACAGCACCAGAGACCAGGCTCACCTCTGAATGGCCACCTCTCACCCTGGCATCACAGCAGACAGCAGATTGGGAGCTAGCTCCCCCAGCACTGTACTCATCCTTCCCACACCCTCCCCTTCCTGAGGGGGTGTGTGTGTGTGTCCATGTCCATCAGAGGAAGACTTGCTGACGTTGGTTCTTTCCTCTACCATGTGGTTCCTAGGATTGAACTCAGGTCTTCAGGCTTGATGACTTGCACTTTCACGTGCTGAGCTATTTCCCTGGCCCGTATTGCTCCTCTTAAATTAAGTGAATCGACCTGATGCCGCTGAACAGTATATCTACAAGTGATAAACATAGCTAAATTTACTTATGATTCTATATAGTCTGGCTATGTGGATCTCAGACTTACTATGTATCCCAGGATAGACTTAAACTCCTGCATAGTTCTCTAAAAAGTTAAGATTACAGACACATGCAACCATGCCCAGATCTTAAAATGGCAAGGCTTATGTTCTGCATATTTTAACAAAATAAGAAAATGAAAATTGTGATTACCAGCTGAAGAGCAAAACCAACATCCATGGCACCTTACAAATCAAGCCAGGTCTCTATTAGTCAACATTTATAGACCCTTCACTCAGTTCTCCTTACACATTTAATATGTGTGATGACCTCATGTGTAGATATTAATAATAACCTCATTAATTTAATGAGACACAGAGAGATGAGTCCCCTTGTCTAAAGACACACATTCAAAGAGTAAATGTACTAAGAGACCAGAAACATGGAGGAAAAACAAGCTATGTGATTCCATTAAACAGTCTATTTAAATACTTGTGCCTCGGGCATGGTGATGCATGCCTGTCATCTCAGCCCTTGAGGGGTGAGCATAGGGGTACCAGGAGCTCAAAGTCATCCTCATCCGTACAGCAAGTTTGAGGTTGGCCTGGGCTACTTGATATCTTGTTTCAAAAACTCCCAAAATAAATAAACTTGTGCTTTATATAATAAATAAACAGTCTCCAAGAGACAGAGTGTCAATCAGTCCTAAGTCTGTGGGGATTCACTGGCAGTATCAGTATAGCTCTCCAGTAATTTCTAGAGCCACAGTAGCTCTCTACAAACATCTAGAAGCACTGTCTCCCTGCCCCAACTCATCAGGAACTCCTCACACACTCTTGAGAAGCCTCACATGTTGTCTGGTGGATGTTTTCAGCTCCATGGGCCTCCCTCTTTCTAGGTGTGTTTCATATGAATAGCTGAAGCTGCAGTTCCCCAGCCTCATTTATTGGCTATTTCAGAAGTGCCATCATCTCATGAGATTTTCACAGTCCAAGAATGATACCTACAGGCTTTAGGTATCATTAGTTATCTTAGTTAGGTATCTTAGTTAAGGTTTCTACTGCTGTGAAAAAACACCGTGAATTGAGGAGGAAAAGGGTTTCCCGCTCAACTTACACCTCCAGGTTAAAGTCAGTCACTGAAAAAGTTAGTACAGAAACCTGGAGACAGGAACCGATAGACCATAGAGGAGTGCTTGCTCTCCCTGGCTTGCTCAGCCTGCTTTCTGATAGCACCCAGGATCACCAGCCAGGAGGTAGCACTGCCCACAGTGGGGTGGACCCTCTCCTATCGATCATCAATCAAAAAAAAAAAAAAAAATACCCCACAGGCTTGTTCAAAGCTCAATCCATATGAGAGCATTTGCTTAATTGAGATTCCTTCTTCTCAGATGACTCTAGCTTGTTCAAAAGTTGGAGGGGGGGAGCTGGAGAAGAATTAGGACAAGATCAGACAGGAAAATGGACCAATGAAAGTGGATACATTTTAAATCCTAAAATGATCATCATTTCCTCATCAGAGAGACAGCAGTTATGACCTTGGATAAATATTTTCCATTGAATTTAAAATCTGACTCAATGACACAGAAGCCCTCAGACTTTCCCTTAGTCTTCTCCCAAGCTTAGGAGAGCTACCTCTGCCCCTTCTAAGCTGCAGCATTCAAGAAAGCAGGCAGTGCATCTCACCAGGACAGCGCGGCAGAGCTAACCCTGGTGCCTGGGAACACAGGTGAGCCAACCCGGAGAGGGAGAGCTCAGGAGAGATGGCCCCATCTGCTGTAAGATGGTGTGGATGTAGGGGTGATGTCTTGCCCCCTTTCCTCTCGCCACCTGCTGTGACAATAAAGAGAGTTGGCCCCAAGATCATGAGAGAGCAGGAGAGCCTCACCTGGGCAGGACACTAGAGCTGGCCCTGGTGGAGGGGGCACAGGTGAGCAGGCCCCAGGTGAGAACACAGGAGAGCTGACCCCACCAACTCCTCTGCCATGAGGTGGCCTGGGCAGCAGGGAGATGCCCTTTGCCACCTTACCCCTAGCCACCTAAAGCAGTCAGAGAGGATTCTGGGGACATGAGAGTAAGAGAGCTGGCCCTGCCCTCCCACTGTAGCACTCGGGAGAGCCGTCCCTGTACCTCACCTGAGCAATATGGTGGAGTTGGCCCTGATGACCAAGGTCCAGTGAGCCAGACCAGAGGGTGTGAGAGTGGGAGGGCTGACCCAGCTCCTTGAAGGCTGCAGCACTTGGAAAAGTGGGCACCACACTTTGGGCAGCACGGTGGAGCTGGCTCTGGAGGCATGGGTGCTGATGATCCAGCCGTGAAGGTATTTGAGAAGGAGAGCTGACCCTGCCTCATGGCAGTGCCGGCAGAGAACTCGACCTGGTGGTGAAGATAAGGGAGAACCTGTGCCTAGGGCTCACCAAAACCTATATCATCTGCAAAAGGTTATGCTGAAAGGGCCAGTTGTGCTGACCCAATGCTGCAGGATCTCCGTGACACAGGGCAACAACAGGATAACCAGGGGGAGTCCCCATAAGGATCCAATATTGATGGTGTCACAGAAGCCAGAGATCTCCAACTAGACCACCAATCACTCATTGCAAGGAACATTTGCAAGTAAAGATGAGAGTGGACAGAGGGATACACTGTGGGACACTGTGATATAGTACAGCTCCCATGATGAGAAGGTTTCTGTGTTTTGTTGTTGTTGTTGTTGATGATGATAATGATTGTATATGTGTGTGTGTGTGTGTGTGTGTGTGTGTGTGTGTGAGAGAGAGAGAGAGAGAGAGAGAGAGAGAGAGAGAGAGTTTTATTCAGAGTAGAGGGAGGTTGCAAGGGCAAAGGGTGGATATGAGGGGACGAGGAGATGAGTGGAACTAGGGTACATGATGTGAAATTCACAAAGAATCAATAAAAAGGTTTTTTTTTTTTAAAAAAAAAAGTGGATGTTAAGACATTCCAGTCTCAGCAACTGACACCACTGAAGGATCATCCTAGGGTATCTATCTGTCTGTCACTGCACGTCTGTGGCCCTGGGTCTAACTTGACAGCACTGAAGCTCCCTCCATGAAGCCCTGGTTCAAGTGCATCCCATCTCATTCAGCCTTCCCTCCTATGCTCGGGTGCTTTTCCCAGAACACTGGCGAAAGGTTACAGTCTTTATGGCGAAAACTTCCTTTTGTTGTTAGTCTTCCCAGGAAGGCCTCTCCTTTCTAGAACTCATTTTACTTCCCCAGAAAGTCTGCTCACATCTTCCTATAACACACACCTCTCAACAACAACATTGCACAGCTGCCAAGTGCCAACAGCAACTGTGTTGTCCATGGCACAAGTAAAGGCATAGCCCGTGCCTTGAGGGCTTGTGATGTAAGTTTGACAAGAAATAATATTTGAACAAATCATCGATCAAGAAGACGATAACTCAGCTGTGTGATGTTCGCTGCCACACACACACACACACACACACACACACACACACACACACACACACACCTTCTTTAAGGACTGATCTTCTGAAAGGAGCCAAGAATGAACAGAGAGATCACTCAGTGAGACTCAACCAGGTACAGGGAAAGAGAAGCTCAGTGGATAGGGGAAAGTGGGCTAAGAGAGGGCTGCCAAGATGGCTCAGTGGGTAAAAGTGCTTGCTGCCAAGCCTAAAGACATGAGTTCAATCCCCAGAACCTACACGGTAGAAAGAGAGAGAGAGAGAGAGAGAGAGAGAGAGAGAGAGAAGAAAGTGGAAAAATGAAAGAGAAGTGTAGAGGGTATGGGGGAGTGAAGCTCAAAGGGACTGAGAAGCACTTTCAAAGTTATATAATGGCTTGGAAGCACTGTGTGTCCCCTCAAGAGGACACAGGCAGGCAGCACAATGTCAGGATCTCCCTGAGTACCTTCTTCAATGGTCATTACCAAAATCTTCTTTAAACCCAATGTCAAAGCTTCTCCCTGAAAGGGTGAGGAGATGGCTCAGTCAGTGAAGTGCTTGCTGCACACGCATGAATCCAGTCCCCAGCAGGCAGTCAATGCGATACCCAGTAGAGAGGAGGTAGAGACTGTTGGATCCTGGGACTCACTGGGCAGCCAGCCTCTTTGAGTCAGCTAGCTCCTTGCCAGTGAGAGACCCTGTATCATAAATTAAACAAACAAATAAATAAGCAAGCAAGCGATAAGGAGCTGAGAGGTGGCTCCGTGGTTAAAAGCTTGGATTGTTCTTGCAAAAGGCCTGGGCTCAGTTCCAACAATCATGTCAGGCAGCTCACAATCACTTGCAACTCTAGCTCCTGGGGAATCTAACTCTCTTCTGAAATAGTATGAGTGCCTCTGTGGACATCTAGTCACACACACACACACACACACACACACACACACACACACACACACATACAATTTAAATAATAAATCTTTTAAAATATAAGATAGACAGTTCCTGAGAAATGACAGCTAAGGTGTTCTCTGGCACCCCACCTGCATACATACACACCTGCACACACATTTTATGTATATAGTGTCCTCAGGTGCACCACATGTGTGTCTGGAGCCTGAGGAGGACAGAATAGGGCATTGGATCCCCTGAAATTGGAGTTGAAAATGGTCGTGAGTAGCCATGTGGGTGCTAGTAATCAAACCTAGGTCCTCTGGAAAAACAGCCAGCACCCTTAGCCAGTGAGCCATCTCATCTCTCCATCCCTATATCATGGTGTGTGTGTGTGTGTGTGTGTGTGTGTGTGTGCCTGAATGAGCTTGGGTGCCCATAGAGACCACAAGGGGACATCAGACCCCCCCTGACAATGGAGTTCCAGGCAACTATAAGCCATCCAACATGGGTCCAGAAACTGAACTCAGATCCTCATGGAGCCACATCTCTTCAATTCCTGTTTATAATTTCATTAAAAAAAATAGGGACTGGATGCTGGAGAGATGGCTCAGCAGTTATGAGCACTGACTATTCATCCAAAGGACCCAGAGATTGGTGAGTGCATGACACTGGTCAAGTGGGAAGATGAACCTTAGGAGGACAGCAGACAGACAGAGAGATGTGTCCATACAGTGGGCTCATCACAGTGTGACAGACAGACAGACAGACAGACAGACAGAGATGTGTCCATACAGTGGGCTCATCACAATGTGACAGACAAGACAGACAGACAGACAGACAGACAGATGCATCTATACAGTGGGCTCATCACAGTGTGACAGACAGACAAACAGAGAGATGCATCCATACAGTGGATTCATCACAGTGTGACAGACAGACAGACAGACAGACAGATGCATCCATACAGTGCACTCATCACAGTAACAGACAGAGAGATGCATCCACACAGTGGACTCATCACAATGTGACTGACAGACAGAGAGATGCGTCCATACGGTGGGCTCATCACAGTGTGACATAAATATGCAATGTCTTGTATTTGTGGACAAAGACTACAAGATATGCACTTATTAAACACTGCAGTCAGCCAGGCATGGTGGCTTATGCCTTTAATCCCAGCACCCTGGAGGCAGAGGCAGGCAAATCTGTGAGTTTGAGGCCAGCCTGGTCTACAGAGTGTGTTCCAGGACAGCCAGGGCTACATAGAGAGACCCTGTTTCAAAAATAACAAAAACCAACAGCAACAAAAACATTGCAGTCGAGACACACATCTGTAATTCTGGTACTGGGAAGGTAATGGCCAGGTAACTAGTAACCCAAGATCACCCTATACTGCATAGTTAAGCTTCAAGCCAATTGGCCTTCAGGATGCCTTATCTCAGAAAAAAATCAAAAACCTCTAATGGTATTAGAATGGTGATAGAAAATTTATAACATATGGTAGATATTAAAGAGGTAGCTTCCAGGAGAAGCTTAAGGGGAGCCAGTTCCCTGAAAACAGGGAGCAAAGTCACAGGACCTCTATAACCTAGGTCCAGGGCTACCCACTCTTAGCAGAACCTTCACAGGTTACAAGCATGTATACTTAAGAGGCTGAAGCAGGAGACTAACTTGAGCTACACAGAGAATGGGACCGTGTATAAAAAAAAAAAAAAAAAAAAAAACAGGGGCAGGAGGAGAAAGGGGAGGGAGGCAGAAAGACCAACAGGAGGCAGTGGGGCACCCCAAGGCAGGGGAGGTATCACAGCTTCCAGTGCTGATGCCCAATCAGGCACCAGGAAGGGTGCAGTACTCCTCCAATCCACCCACCCATTCCTACACAGGCAGTGGCTGTCACAGGGTGGCACCTGAGTCACCCACACATCGACACCCTGGGCTTCCCTGGATGCCTCTCCCACTGCTGCTGCCAGATGCTGAGCTCATGCCTTTCCACAAAACACTTTCAAAGTCACCTCTGATCCAAAAGATCAAAAAGGGGGATGTCTTGGGCATTAGTGTCCTACTGGCCATCCACGGCCGTCCATCCTCAGCAAGGCTATGCATCCCATGTTCTGGGGGGAACAGACTTTAATGTTTTTATAACTTTTAGGGTTTCTCAGCAAACTGAACTGAAAGCACAAAGCTCCCCCACCCCACCAGCACAGCCCCTCCATGACCAACATCCTTGCAGCCTGTACTAGCGTGCTTGTCTCAGTGAGTCTTCAGGAATGTACCTTCCTCACCCAAATCCATGTTTACCTGAGGGCTCAGCCTTGGTGTAGCACACACAGTGACAGTCTGTTTTCAAGGAAGGAAATAAGCAGAAATCTAAAAACTCACGAATTATCAGCAAAACTCTCTCCCAACCAATGCCCTTCTGTCTATCTTTACTGTGATGGTTCTTAAACAAGAAGACAACATGTGGGACTTTTTCTTTCAAGGTCATCTGAACCAGTTCTTTCAACTGTTAGTCACACTGCATCCAGACTTGGCATTAAACGCTCCAGTGTGTGGTCTGAGCTGGCCCAACAAGCCTGCAGGTAATGCCATGCCACGGGCAAGGGGCAGCACTTCGAGAACTAGGTGCTACTTCTAAGGGGTAGGCACAAGACAGGGCTCTTGCCAGGTAGGCGAGGATGGGTTATATGTAGCTCAGCCAGTGGCCACATCCATACAAATGAGATGAAAATTCATGCCAATGAGATTCAAGGATAATAAAAGCAAAGTTTAAGTCAGTTTGTACCTTGCCTGCAATCCCAGCACTTGAGAGGCAGGAACACTGGGAGTTTGAGATCAGTCTGGGCTACACAGCAGACCCTGTTTTGAGAAAAGGGAATTGGGGAAAGGAGGAAAATACAAGAAGGAAGAGGAAAAAAAAGAAAGGAGATTATATTACCTACTTTTAGACAAAAACCATATATTTTGAAAAAGAAATCACATTGCTATTGCTAAGGACACACTTAGCAGAATCCCATAGCCCAGAGTTTTGAACATTGCCAACCGTTTTCTTCTGCTCTGGCTTTTGAAACAATAGCAAGAGCAGGGCTCATCCTTTACCTCCTCCTCCCTGGCCTTGATGTGCACTGAGTCAGCCTTTCTGTACCAGCATCATAGCCTTCACCCTAGTTGCCCGGTGTTAGATTTGGGTAAAACAGGTTCTATCCCAAGTTCTTCATTTTATGTAAGAAAACTGATTCTCAGCAAGCTTAGGTGATTTGCTCACAGTGACAGTCATAATTTTCTTAGAACCAGAAGGTGAGTTTCCATCACTTTCTTTCCTGTGCCATGTATAGATGTATAGCCAAACTTCTTGATGTTTTTTTCCAAAGTTTGCTATTTCAGAGCCCAGGGTTGGGGGTGTGTAATTGGTATTATTAGCAACTGTTGACTTTGGCAAGATGTTGTAATTACTGTTCACTAACATCATTATCCTATAAGAGAAAGATTATTTTTATACCCAAAAAATTGAAAACATATATATCTCTGGAATAAACAGCACTGTTATGATTCAGGTCTATTTAAAAATCTCAATAGTACCTTTATTTTTTTTTTCCTGTACAAAGCAGCCATCAGCATGTTTGATGGGTCTTGTCTCACTATGGGTTACAAGAGCCTTTACAGATCTCATGAAAGCAATGGGCTTTTCCCCTCAGAAAAGTTCACAGACATGATTATATGTGAGGTTTCCCCTGCTAGTCCAGTGGCTGATAGGTCAAAATCACCTGTTGTTAGGCAGTGACTTCACCTCTGCCTTTTTTAGCCAGTTGTATGGTATGTTCTGGTTCTGGTAGAAACAGAACCGGAAGCTTCTGTAATTCTTGGGACCCAGCTTCTCTGAAGTAGCAGGCAAGTTCACAGAGAAAAGTGAGAATAAGTTGTTATCCCCGGACACTGATGATGAGTGATATTGACAGACTTAGTAAGATTTTCCCACCTGAGAGCCTCAGAGCATCGAGTTGGATGTAGGACAAAAAGTCAACTCAATGATGTGATCATGAAAGATACTGAATAATAAGATGAAGATGAAGGAGAGCAGGTGGCACAAGGGACTCCATCTTGATCTCATGGCTACACCCTAAGCCCAGCTAAAGATGTGCTCTAGTCAGTCAGCTTGGGCTGCCAACCTGACACAGTCCCGTAGTCATTTGAGGGAGTCTGAAGTGAGGAATTGCCCAGATCAGATGAACTGGTGGCCATGTCTGTGAGGTATTATCTTGTTTGAGATTGACTCGAGTGGGCCTGACTCACTGTGGGTGATGCCACCCATGGGCATATAAGAAAGCAGGCTGAGTAAGCCAGGGAAAGTGATCAAGTAAGGTTCCTCTGTGGTGTCCTCAGTTCCTGCCTTGATTTCCTGCCCTGACTTCCTTCAGTGATAGACTATGACCTAGGAGTATAAGTTGAAATAAGCCCTTTCTTGCCCCAAGTTGGTTTTGGTCAATGCTTTCTCATAGCAACAAAAAGCAAACTAGAAAAAGAGGCTGGTAGAACAACCAGCTTAAAACTCAAGTGGTAGGTATGTGATGATCCTGGCAAGAAATGAGGGCTGGCAGAGTCACATACCATGATGCAGAGGGCTGATACCAATTACTGTGGTCTGTATGTAAAATGTCCCTAATAGGCTCATGTGCTTGAACACTTACTTGGTGGGTCTAGTTCAACCACACTTCCTGTGCGCTCTCTGCTTTCTAAGTCAGATGCAATGTGGTCATCCAGCCTCTTGCTCCTGCTGCCATGCTCTCCCAGCCTGGGTCAGGTCTGGCCTACTATGGTGGAATGATCCCCATTGAACTGTAAGCCAGAATTAACCCTTGCTCCCCTGGACTGCCTGTGCCATCACAGCAATAGAGATAGCTAAGGCTCCATCACAACCCACTTTCAGATGGTATGCTTAGGTGGGATGATCCCTTCCCATTCCCCTTCCCTTCCCTTCCCTTTCCCTTCCCTTTCCCTTCCCTTTCCCTTCCCTTTCCCTTCCCTTTCCCTTCCCTTTCCTTCCCTTCAGCTACCAGCAGTGGGCAGGCAGGGTGGCATAACACAGTCTGCCCTCTTCTACCTGCACCAGCTTGAGGCACCCAAGGCTGACCACACAGAAAGTAAGGAAATATTATACCATATCCTTCTGGAAAAGGCCAGGTAAGAAAGAAGAAAATTCCTTGGTGCAAACTTCAATGCCTGTGTTTTGGAGGGAAATTATACTCATAACAGACCTAGCCGTTCTCCTGTGGCAAAAGGAGTTGGTTGCTGCTTCCTTAACTGGTAATATTTCTGGCTCTAATATCAGCAGCATTTAGAGGGGAAAAAATAGGCAGCTAAACAGACCTCACTAACCAGAAGGGCCTCCCTGCAGGGGTTTCTAAGCCTTTTCACAGGAAGCAGTTGGGGAAAGTTCCTTACCAGTGGCTGGGGGAGAAAAGAGGCATTGAGGGAGCTGAGAATCCTTCAAATGAAAACTATTTCTTATCTAGAAAAGACCAAGGAAGGTGATAATTTGGCAGATTTAAATGTAACTGTGCTGTGAAATCAGACATTTGGCAGTTGGTTCGGCTCGAAAGCAGCCCCTTGTGAGAGATTTCAGACAGCACACTGTTCTGTGGCTTATGAATGCTCTAGTGCTATTCTTCAAACTGTACATATGGGAGAGATTTATGCTGGTTTGTTTTTACATATCATTAAAATTAATTATATGTTATCTGTAAGTTCTTTACAATAAAGTTTTAATTAAAAACAAAGCACCCAACAACAACAACAACAACAACAAAAAAAAAACTCTTTGATTTCTGTAGCCTCCTCTACTCAAAGCCAGAAGGGCAGCCTGCTGGCTCTGAGGGAGGCTAGCAGGTCTCTCCTCCCTCTTCTCTTCCTCCTCTGTCTTCCTTTCCTTTGTTTGGCTTCCTGTTTCCTGACCCTGCTGGAATGCGAATGTTAAACCTCCAAGAACAGAATTTGTGAACCAGCTCGCCCAACCACTTAGCCTCTGTTTGTTGGGAAACTATGCCAGCCAGGGGACCTCCTCCCCTAGACTGTCCAAGGGAGGTACAGACTGATGATCAAAATAGAACAAGCATAGCCAGGGGCCTTTAGAAAAGTAAGGTGCAAGTACGGTCTCACTCCGTGTAAGGAGTCCAGATAAGCTCAAGCTTTGGTCCACCTACTGAGGGTGATTTAGGGAGCAGAGTCTCCGGAAATAATTCAATCAGGTTATCCTTTATGTTTGCACCCTTATCCATCTGTCTGTATGTCCCTCCTTTCTTTTTTTTTTTCCAACATTTATTAGATAATTTCTTCATTTACATTTCAAGTGTTATCCAGAAAGTTCCCTATACCCTCCCCCCTCCCGGCCCTGCTCCCCTACCCACCCACTCCCACATCTTGGCCCTGCGTTCCCCTGTACTGGGGCATATAATGTCTGCATGACCAAGGGGTCTCTCTTCCCAATGATGGCCAACTAGGCCATCTTCTTCTATATATGCAGCTAGAGACATGAGCTTGTCCCTCCTTTCTTGACCACATAAATGAGAGCTGTCAGTCATAACAGATTACTTGGCATTCAATGTGGAGAAAGGGTGGAAGGAGTGACCAAGGTGACTTTCCTGCCAGGATCAGAGAGAATTGGGAAGCCTAGCTCCCTGGACTCGGGTAAAACCTGCTTTGTTGGAGCAACCGTGCTGACTGTAGGAAAATGGAGGTAGGTTGGAGGACCATGTTAGCACTCCCTGTTTACAGTAACCAAGGGAAGAGAACTGCAGACACTAGGGGAAGAGAAGGAGCTCAGTGGATATAGGCACCTGCCACCAACTCTGATGACTTGTTTAGTCCCTGGGACCTGCTTAGTGGAAGGGACAACCTTACTCCTACAAGTTCTCCTCTGTCCTCCACACTCATGGGCCACAGTACACACAAAATTAATAAGTGAAAATGTCACTTAAAGGAAAAGTAAAAGCTACGGCCTATCTTTTTGAAAAAGCAGCATAATTGGAGGAAATTGGTTAATGGCCATTAACAGCCACCTGGGAAAACTGGTTAGTGTTAATTAACAACTATTTAGGAATTGAAAGGAACCTGGCAGTAAGACAGGGTGAGTGCATTCTGATGCCATCCAGATAATGCAGCAGAGACTCCTTAGTTCCTGGCGCTCAGCCCTGCCTGGGTTAAATGTGAACCAGCCTCAGCCTCAGCCTCAGCCTCCCTCCCGGGAACCCTTACTATTCATTCCTGCTCCGCCTTCTGTTTTTATCATTATTTCTAAAACATAACTGGTGACGATGGAATGTATTTGAGATGTATGCATGAGAAGTGTGATGCATGTACACACTGTGGTTGGCATGTTCATCACCACCCACCCACTCCATGCCATTCTTAGATGATAGAGGGTCTTGTCTCCACAGCCCACCCATGTTTGCTGTTATTAAGGAAAGTGTGGCAGTGAGGGTGGCCCATGTGCAAAAGCATCATCACAAAGCCTTAAAGCCTGAACTGGACTCCAGAACTCAGTGAAAACAGACAGCTCCTGAGAGCTGTCTCTGACCTTCACACATACACAGCATGCTGTGCACTCATGTGTATACACTTACAAACATACACACCATACCCATACACATGCAAACTCATACAAACACACAAACTCACATTCATTCACACTAACATTTTTCAATTACTTATCATTATCTCTATTAATATTTTCTTTTCATTGTTTGTTTGAGGGTTTTGTTCTTTGAGACAGATTCATACTATGTATTGATATGTCAGGCTAGCCTCTAACTTGAACTCTTCCTGCCTCAGCCTCTGGAGTGCTGTTGTTACAGGGGTAGTTACAAGTTTCCTGGTTCTAGCCTGAATACTTTAATATAAACTAGGTGTGTCTGTCTGTGGGGTGTGTGTGTGTGTGTGTGTGTGTGTTCACACATGCATGTGAAAGCACATTTGTAATTTAGGTGTAGACACCTGTTGCTTGACAAATGTGTGGATATCAAAGGACAATTCTGATGGTCCTCTTCTCCCACCTCTATATTGGTTCTGGAGATCAAATTCTTGTGTGGCAAGAGCCAGACTTCGCCATTGCACCTACCCTAAAGATTGCACTTGTGATGGCATCTGTATATTTGTGTGTCTATAGATGGGGAATGTGGGGGAGAGGAGGGCTCCTGTAATGACTCCTTAATTCTACATAGAAAGCAGAGAGTACACCCTGTTTTTGAAAAGTAAAGAGAAGCACTTTGTGGTCCAACCCTCTCTTCAGGTGTGGTCTGCTCCAAGCTGACCTCACTTGATGTGTTTTATTTGATTTGAGAGAGGGGTTTGGGTTGGGGGTTGGGGTTTATTTGTTTTAAAAAAAAAATTTTTAAAGGCCGATGAGTTCCTTGACATTAAAAAAAAAAAATGAGCCTCCTGCCTCAACCCTAGTGCTCCAAATCTTGATAAAAATCCAGAAAAATTGGGCAGCTGGTGGGTCAGGGTCAAGGCATTTTTCCTTAGAGTTTCAGCTTAGAGACTATAGTCATTACATTCTGTAACAACTCTTTAAGACAACCCATTTCCCATTCTGAAAAGGAGAAAACTAAGGCCCAAGGCCTTAAAAATTATGAGCAAGTTCACACAGATAGTGAGAAAACCAAGATTTAAGTACAGATCTATTGTACTACAAAGCCCTGGGTTTTCTAAATGTTATAGTTCTAGCCTTAACTCTACAAAACAAACAAACAAAAAAAAACTGTGTGCTGAAGGCCCAAGCCCACCTTCAGTGCTGTTCAGAGACAATAGAGCCTTGAGGTTCCATTCTGGTGAAGTAAGGGGTTAGAGGAAAGAAGTTGAGGTGTTGAGAGCACACTCTTATATATGCTCAGCCCAGGGAGTGGTACTATTTGGAGGTGTAGCCTTGTTGGAGAAGGTGTGGCCTTGTTGAAGTAGGTGTGTCATTGTGGGTGTGGGCTTTAAGACCCTCATCCTAGCTGTCTGAAAGTCAATCTTCACTAGCAGCCTTCAGATGAAGATGTAGAACTCTCAGCTCTGCCTGCACCATGCCTGCCTGGATGCTGCCAGGCTCCTGCCTTGAAGATAATGGACTGAACCTCTGAATCTGTAAGCCAGCCCCAATTAATTGCTGTCCTTATAAGAGTTGCCTTGGTCATGGTATCTGTTCACAGCAGCAAAACCCTAACTAAGACATAAATTGGTACCAAGAGTGGGGTATTGCTGTGATACAGGCCTGACCATGTTTTTGTTGGAAGACTGTGGATTTTAGGTCTTTGGAAGCAATGGAATGCTTTAAGTTGGGCTTAATGGACTATCCTAGTAGGATTATGGAAGACTTTGTTGCTGAGTATGATTGAACTGTGCTGACCTGGCCCAAGAGGTTTCAGTGGAGAAGAATTTCAGAATGTGGCCTAGAGACTGTTTTTGTAGTATTTTGGTGAAGAATGTGGCTGCTTTTTGCCCTTGTCTGAAGAGTCTACCACAGTGTAAGGTAAAGAGATTTATATTAATTATATTGACAAAGGAAGTCTCAAGAAAGCCCAGCAGAAACTTCATTCTCTGGTTAAGTCTCGTGAAGAGGGCTGGAGAGATGGCTCAGTGGTTAAGAGCACCGACTGCTCTTCCTAAGGTCCTGAGTTCAAATCTCAGCAACCACATGGTGGCTCACAACCATCCGTAACAAGATCTGACTCCCTCTTCTGGAGTATCTGGAGACAGCTACAGTGTACTTACATATAATAAATAAATAAATCTTTAAAAAAAAGTCTCATGAAGAGCGTTTTGAACAAGAATAGCAAGCTTAGAAAGGAAAAATATAAAATACATGGTTCAAGTATTAAAGGGGTATCAGGAAGTGAAATGGAACTGAATCCAATGTTCTAGGAGATAACAGATTAAGGGATTTGTGGGCAAGATCATACTCAAGTTTAGATCCAGGCATGGTGGTATACACCTTTAATCCCAGGAGACAATGCCAATCAGATCTCTGAGTTCAAGGCAACCCTGGGCAGGTTCTAGATGAAGAAAAGCTTAAATTCAGGACCCACATAGTATAAAGAGGCAACCAACTCCAGAAAGTTATCCTCTAACCTACACACACACACACACACACACACACACACACACAAACACACACACACACAATAAAAATTAGAACAAAAAGATTCTCCAATTTTTGTGAGTCTTGGTGTCATGTTGACTTGTAACGTGGTTAATGAAAAAAAGGAAAAGGAGTGGAAGGGAGAGGAGGGGAAGGAAGAGGGAAAGAAGGAAAGGAAAGATCTAGGCTCTGGGTGTGTTTCCATAGTAAGGTGCCTACCTCTCATTCATGAGAGTATAGATTTTATCCCAGCACTGTAGAAAGAAAAGGGGAAGATTATCTAGACATGTGTACACACATCTGTAATCCCTGCACTCAGCAGGTGGAAGCAGAAAGATGGCTACATGTTTGAGGCCTGCCTGATCTCCATAGGAAGTTCAAGTTCCAGGCCAGACAGAGCCAGAGCTACAAATTGAGTCTCTGTCTCAAAAACAATAAAGTGCTATGAAAGGCCCCTTAATCACTCTTAATCACAGGAAAACACACTCAACCTCATCCACAACAAGATAAATACAAAATGAAACTCAAAGATACTAGAGACAAAGATCACAATGGTTGATAACAGACTCATTTGACTAAGAGAAAATAGACGTTCTTGCACACTGCCAGCAGGAGTTTAAACTGGGATAATGTCTGTAAGAACAACTTGGCAGAACTAGGAAAGGAAAAGTCTGGCGGGATGTGGCTAGCTTGGCTCACTGCCTACCTAGTGTGCAGGAGCCTCTAGGAGTTGAAGGCAGAGCATTAGCTGGGTACAGCTACACATGCCTGGAGTCCCAGTCTCAGAAGATGGAGATCATCCTCAGCTACATAGCACTTGTGCGGCCAGCTTGGGATAAAGGAGACCTGGCTTCAATGAACAGTCGAAACGCTTGCCTTGGCAACCCAACTTCTAGAAGTGCGTTTCACAGTCTACTTGCATGTTGTGAACCAGCAAAAATGGACTATCAATTTCAGCATTGCCTGAGAGCAAAAGACCAGGGAACGCATTAGCTAATGAGCACACTGAGTGCAAAGCGACGCCCAGGGCCTGCCTGACACCGCATATACAAAACTACGGCTTGGATGCTTTTATTTGCTTGCATGTGCATTGCCAGCCTATACACTTACTCCATGTGACAGATAAGATAGGCATGGTAGCTCACGCCTGTAATCCTACCACTTAGAAGGCTGAGGCAGTAGGTCGGTCAGAGCCAACATAGCACACAAACACACACAGGAGTGGGGGAGAAGGTGAAAACACGAAAGGAACTACAGGAACAAAATCAGACAGCGAGAGTCACAGTGGAGAGAGGAGCTGGTCGGCGGAAGCACGGGAGTGAGGGCAACCATTGCCCACTTCGTGTATCTCCTGACTTTTGTCTTAGTCAAAAATGTCAGAGGACAGGCATAGTGGTGCACACCTTCCGTCTCAGCACTTGGGAGGGATGCAGAGGCAGGCAGGTCTACCTGGTCTGCACTGTTAAGTTCCAGGTCAGCCAGGACTAAACAGAGTCACCCGGCCTTAAAAAAGAAACAAAATCACAACAAAAACTGTTTGTGAACATGAAGGCCAAAAAGTTCATCTTCCTTAGCCTCTCATAAAACCTGTAAATCCAGATGCCGAGGGGTGAGGGGGGACCCAGGGCCGGTGTGATCTTAACAAGTGCTGTGTAAGGTTCACCTGTGTGCAGCATCACTGGTAATACACAGTTAGCAATGTAATAATAGCAACAGAGATGCAAGCTGCGGTAAGCACTCACCAAGGAAGATGGAGCTCACAATACCACTGCCAAGAGCTTGTAGAAGTATCCTAGGGAAAAAAAAATATTTTGACATAGCAAAGCTCAGAAAGACTTTATAGTAAGGAGTTCTTTGTGCTTCCAGTGTTGGCGGGGAGGTGGGGTGGGGCACAGGTATTGGTTACAGTGTTCTTTACGTTCTCTGATGTTTAGTGAGAGGGAGGTGTTTGGGGTTGTGAATTTGGTTTCATTTGACATGGTTTGAGCTTTTTGAGACGGAATCTTACATATTGACCTCTAACTTGACATAGTTTACCATTTGTTTTGTTTTTATTTTTTGAGGCAGGGTTTCTGCCTTGAAATTTCCTTGTCCTGGATTCACTTTGTAGACCAGGCTGACCTTGAACTCAGAGATGCACCTGCCTCAGCTTCAAGAGTGCTAGGATTAAGGGCATGTGCCATCCACTAACCTTAAATTCTTGATCCTCTTGCCTCAACCTCCCAAGTGCCTGGACAGTGGAGCTGTAGAGATATAGGGTTCAAATTAAATGGAGGCTCTGGGGCCAGCCTATAGACCTCTGGGTGAGCCACTTTGCCAGATCCTCTGTAGGCACATTTGTAAAGCAGGAATCATGCCCCTAGTTTACTTAGTCTGAGATAAATTGGTTTATGTGCAGTACTTGGTATAGAAATAAGCATACAAGCTGGGAAGAGAGCTGGTAAGGTGAAGACCTGAGCGCAGATCACCAGTATCTTTATTTATCAAATAAAGCTCAGGTAGCTGAGTGTGTAAGCCCCACCATCAGACAGACAGTTAGATTCCAGAGGTTTGCTGGCTGGTAAATCCAAGTTCAAAGAGAGATACTGCCTCATAGCTAAGGATTATTCTCTAGCAATAAAGGAAGATGCCTCCACAGTATACACAACCATTGTACCACCTCCCACATGTGTGCATGCAACACACACACACACACACACACACACACACACATAGAAATCATCACCTTCAAAGCACCACATAAATTGACTGTTTCTCAGACTGGTCTTGGAGTGTTAAAAGAATTCACAAAACGATAGCTCAATAGGCTGAGGATAAATCCCATCAGGTACAGTGTCTGCCTGTTGTGCACAAAACCTGGGTTTGATCTGCAGCATCGCGAGCTTGGATTGGTGGCACAAACATGTCAATCCTAGCATCCAGGAAAAGAGGCAGAAGCATCAGGAGTTCAAAGCCAGACCACCACACAGACAATTTCAAACCATGAGATTGTCTCATAATTATAGAAAGTGCATGAAAGGGGCAGCACTTTGTGTGGAAGCTGGAACACAGCACGGGTTATCTGTGTAGATGCTTCTATCTCCTCAGTCTACTAAAGGAACAACAACCACAAAAATATGGACCAAGCCCACCAACACAGGTAGGGAGACAGGAAAGTATAAGGAGAGGACATGGGGTCTGGTGAGATGGCTCAGCGGGTAAGAGCACCAGACTGCTCTTCCAAAGGTGATGAGTTCAAATCCCAGCAACCACATGGTGGCTTACAACCACCTGTAATGAGATCTGACGCCCTCCTCTGATGCATCTGAAGTCAGCTATAGTGTACTTATGTATAATAATAAATGAATCCTTGGACCGGAGCGAGCAGAGCCGACCGGAGCGAGGGAGCGGGGCTGGCCTGAGTGAGCAAGGCCGAACGGGGATGGCAGGAGTGAGCAGGGCCGACTGGAGTGAGCGGGGCAGAACAGAGCGAGTAGGGTTGACCGGAACGAGGAAAAAAAAAAGGAGAGGACATGGGGGGGAAACAATGAGAAGTTGGCTGTTTCTAAGAAATAAAATACTCACTAAAAGACACTGATGAGCCAAGCAAAGCAAAGCTGTTTTTCCTAGTCATGCAGACCCAGTGACTGCCAGACTTTTCCACTTTCCTGTCTGGGTCTATATAGATGTGTGAATTTTCTGTAAAGGGCCCCAGACCTAAGAGGTTCAAGGTGAGGTCTTACCAAACCATGTTCTTAAACATGATAGGATCCATTTTCCCTGAACTTACTCTGAAGGTCAACGCCTGGGGTGGGGGACAAGAAGAGGAGCAGAACAACAGTCCAAGAATGCTCCAATTCCACCAGTTTCAAACCTGAGGACCACAAACCAGGCTGCAGGCCCACTATTGCCTCAGATATAGTCTACTGTTGGCACTGTGGGACACAAATGCAGATGGAAGGAACCCCTGAGGCTCAACCCCTGAGGAACAAGAAGCAAGTCATTTTAAAGCTTCAAGATGTCCAGATAATTATCTTAAAAGAAGTGGCCATTCATAACTAAAATGGATGCACTTCTGCTAAGCAGTTTATCTTTCATTGCTATAATTTAGCCATTTTTACAATACTTTAAAAAATAAGTAAATGGAAACCAAACCAAATAAAAATCTCTTTAACTAAATTAGTGATGTCACCCCTGTGTTAGCCACGGAAAAACAGTGCAGGTCAACTCTCTCCTGCAGATGTGGGAAGCACTGTTGGACTTTGGGGATCATGGGTGCTCCCCTGAGAAGATTCAGCTCTACCTGTGACAACCAGGATCCAGTTGTCCTGAGTCCCTGTGAACTTCCTTGAGCTTGAGCTGTGTTGTCAGCCCAACCAGAACTCTACTTTCTCTCTGCTCTGTGTCTAATGCCTTCTTGTACCTGACTCCCCACAGGGGGCCACAAGCCTGCTTGGAGATTGCCCATTGAACAATCAATCCATCCAGAAGCCTCAAGCAGATAGGATGTTAGGTGCCAAATTTTAAACAACAGACTGTTTGCAAAAAATTTGGGTTGAGGCTTATAACCTCAGCTACTCTGGAGACCAATACAGGAAGATCACAAGTTCAAAGCCCACCTGGGCAACTTAGTGAGACTTTGTCTCAAAATAAAAAGAAAACAAGACAAAATCAAAGAGAGTCTGAGGATGAGGGAGGGAAGAGCTAGCAGACAGATCCAGGAGAATTGGCTAGAGTGGTGACTCTCAACCATCTTAGTGCAGTTAACCACCCTTTAATACAGTTAACATGTTGTGGTGACCCCCCCAACCATAAAATTATTTCATTGCTACTTCCTAACTGTAATTTTGCTACTGTTATGAAATATCCGATATAAAGGATATCTGATAGGTGACCCCTGTGAAAGGACCAGGACTCATAGGTTGAGAACTTCTGGGTTGAAAGCCCAAGAGGCAGCTAGCCTGGATTACAGCTCACAGGGGAAAGAACAGAAGAAGGGGAGATCCCCATGTTTGTATGTACGCATTCACACAGCAACTTTTTAAAAGAAAGTTCTAAGATGGCTGCTGTGTCGGCACGTGCTTGAGATTTTAGCAGCTCATGCTCAACACCTCTACAGAGCGTGCTCGTGATGTCAGTGGCACATGCGTGTAACCTCAGCACGGAAGCAGAAGTAGTAAGATACTGGAAGTTCAAGGCCTATCGGGACAGTCAGAATACATAGAGACACTGTCTGAAAGGGGGGTTAGGAACTACAGTGTAGGTTGGAAGTCAGTGACAGAATGCTAGCATGATGTGTACAGGACCTCATGCTCACTCTCAGCGACTGCTGATGTGTATGTTTGTTCTAGCAACTTTACTAATATTTGTTTGCCACTTGAAATAATCAAACTCCAGCTAGCACCTCGACTTAGCAGTTTAAAAATACTTACTGCCCTTGCAGGGAACCCAGGTTCCTTCCCAGAACCACATAGCAGCCCACAACCAACTATAGCACCTGCCCCAGGGGAATCTGATGCCCTCTTCTAGACTCCTTCGGCATCAAGCACACACACTAAACTCCTTAACCTTCCACTCTGCACAGTACTGCCAATTGTAATACTTCAGCCCGGAGCAGTTCCATTAGGAATTAATGTCTGCCCTCTGCCTCCTCAGTTTCCCTGTACCCACTACTTCCTTCTTAAAGGCGCGGGGATAAACAGAATCCACAGATGCACATGGGACTAAATGCAAAGCCACGGCATCATCCTGGACTGGCACCTGGCAAAGCCACTTTTGACTATGTTACCTCCCAGGGGCTAATTTATCTGAGATCGGAAACTTCCAAATTGCCAAGGCCTGTGGAAAACATTTCCCTTGAGCAAGAAACTAATTTATTTGCCAGGAGAAGTGAATGGCTGCCTTTGCTTTCCTGACCCTCCCATAGACACCAGGAAACAACATTAAAGGAACCTGTAGATAGAGCCCAGACAGAGGCTCTGCTTGTATAAATCTAAAATCAGACAAGGGTAACAGGAAATAAATTCTGCAACCTGTGGTAATGGGCTCAGAGGCTTTGTAAGCTAAGGAGCAACATCTATTTAAATTAATTCCCTATTGAAAAATAATAAACTGGGCTTGGTAGTGTACACCTGTACTCCCAGCACTTGGAGGTAGAAGTACAAGGATTAAGAGTTTAGAGGCCAGCCTGGGCTACACAACAGATCCAGAGCCAGTATGAAGATTGTAGACCCTGTCTTTAAAAAAAAGAAAGAAAGAAAGAAAGAAAGAAAGAAAGAAAGAAAGAGGAAGGAAGGGAGGGAGGGAGGGAGGGAGGGGAGGAGAGGGGAGGGGAGGGAAGGGAAGGGAAGAGAAGAGAAGAGAAGGGAAAGAAAAGAAAAGAAAAGAAAAAAGAAAAGAAAAGAAAAGAAAAGAAAAGAAAAGAAAAGAAAAGAAAAGAAAAGAAAAGAAGACTGTGTCCATCTGGCTTTAGAAAATTGTGGTAAACCTGTACATTGGAAGCTAGGCACTTCTGTTCTGTAGCGTCACAATAAGACAGCATCATTTAAAGGCCCAGATGAGCACTACTAATTGTGCTAAAAAAAAAAAAAAAAAAAAAAAAAAAAAAACCCATACTGCAAAAAGCCTTGACCCTTTTCTCTGCCTCTTGTCATTTAGTCCATGTTTCCTAGAATTCCTTCCCCGTTATGAAGGAAGATCCGCAATTATATGACATTTCGGAATTGGAGAAGGCTTTATGAGATGCTCCCACCTCCCAAAGGTGATCACTGGGAGCTTATTAACTTATACTCCCATCATCTAGAAGGCACACAAAGTAATGAGACCTGTACAAGGAACAGGACTGACCCAGTGCCCGGAATGATCACTTAGAGCAGCCCTGATCTATAAAGCAGTTGGCCCAAGGTGGACTGAACTTCACACATACACTGCTCATCTCCACCATACCCCTGGGCTGGGGGTGAGGGGAGCCCCACACACCTCCTCTTTGTTGGTGGTTTGGTTTTGGTTCTTTGGTTGGTTGGTTGGTTGGTTGGTTATTCTTTTGGTTTTTCAAGACAAGATTCATTCCCTTGTGCAGCCCTGGCTGTCCTGGAATTCTGTAGACCAGATCTGCCTGTTCCTGCCTCCTGAGTGCTGGGATCCACAACCTTCTTGCCAACCTTCTTCAAATCCAAGTTACTACCATGTGACAGACACTGCAGTGGGAACAGTACATGAATTATCTCACAGAAACCCCAAGAGTTCCATACTGCTTGTTCTGCAGGCTATGGGAAGTGGCAGTTAGTTGGATAATCTATCACAGAACAGAACAGAACAGAACAGAACAGAACAGAACAGAACAGAACAGAACAGAACAGAACAGAGACTTGAAGCCTAGTGGTCTGTTTTTATACCTAGCATTCTTAGCCAGTAGGTTTAGCCTTTGGGGCAGCTCTGCTCCTATGAATTCCCCAAATATACACACCAACCCTGAGCACCTACCAGCACTGTCTATAGTTTTCTGCCATAAAACTTCATCTACCACACCAAGAATATATGTAAAAAAAAAAAAAAAAAAGTTCAAAATGCCAGCCATTCAAAGCATTTCCAGTTGTACTTAGAATTGCCTAACTTCCTAAGTAAGATCCACCCAACAAAGGTTGTCTGGTGGGTGTCAGCCCTGCAGCCCTGGAGGTACACTATGCAGAAAGGGGGTGGAGACCAGGAAGGAAAGTGTCCTGACTTAGAGTCCCAGAGTATAGTCATTCACAAAGAAGTCTAGAAGAACTGGCTAGCATGTTTTCAAGCAGTGGTCTGAAACAGACTGCTCATAATCTCAGACAATGGTGCTCCATAAAGGTCATATCCATTTATAAGAAGTGCTTCCAACTGGCATTCCATGTGCCAATTCCAAGTAATCCAAGGTGCACAATAGCCCCCAAAGAACAATTCTTTTAAATAAAGGTCTCAAGGCAGCTTGCAAACACCAGTGCACTTGTTCATTGTGACACTTTAGAGTCACACACAGCATTGAAATAAGATGAAAAGGAAGGATCTCACTGTACAGAACACAAAACAATACCCTTTTTATTTTTTTAAAACTCTGGTGAAATAGGTTTCCATATGATATCCCATTAAAAAAAATAATAATGTAAACCAACCTGTGGGTTAGTCACGCGGTACAGACTTCAAGAGTGTTTACAGATACTTAGAATATTTACAAATGCTATTCTTTAGGTAGTAAAGGTTTGTTGCAATTTCCAGCACTTTTTCCTCAGTAAAAGAACGGGGACTGTGTTGGTGTTCTTGTATAAAAATTCATAAATGGAGAAAAGGCAATTTCCTGAGAGAAGATTTGTTCTTGAAATCTTTTTTTTTTCTTTTAAACAATTGGGAATACAGAAGTGGGCTGTGGGTGTAAGAAGCATATGTCTAAAGTTAACATTTTTTTAAATTATTTTAAGTACCATTAAGTTAAAATGTTTACATTCATTATAAAAATGTTGTTAAATCTTATGCAAATGATTTAACACTGATTGCTGCAACGCAAATTGCACTTAAAAAAATTATTGTGTACATGGAAGAAAAATATCTTGTTTGCTACCCTGTTTACAAATTCCAAGTGACCTCAGATCAGCCACGTTACAATGAACGTTGAGATAAGTCAGTCAGTGTCTGTCATAATGCAATCTTGCAAATTAATATTCTTGTTGAGACCCCAGGAATGCACTCTGCCTCCAGGATAGATCGAATGGCTTCCAGTGCTCCTCCTCTCCACGAATGCTTGTGAAATGTGCATGGAGATCATGGATGAATGAATTCTGGGATAACCAAGGGTGATCACAAGAAGCACATGATTTGGAGCAATACACATAAACATTTTTTTTTTAAATCTCTCAATCTTCCTTAGCAGACAAGGCTCCAGTCATTGTCACAGTTTCTCCCACTGGTATGGGGTAGAGTCAGAGGCAGGAAGCAGCCCAGGCTGGCAGGAGCAGGCCACATGCCCACTGTGCTGGCCCTTCCTGCAAAAGCCCATCTCTTCTTATTTCAGTAAGCTTCTTGAGAAATATATCTCTTTTCAAAACAAAGGCACAGAAATCACGCATCGAAGGAATGTTATGTCTACATTTTTGCTGCCATCTGGACTGCTGGACAAAATCAGACACAAGTGGTATGAGGCCTTCAGAGCCCTCCTTGCCTCTTGGTAGCACCAGCTCAGGCCAGGGCCAGAGCACACCAAGAATCCTGTCGCACAGAGGACGTGACTTCGGCAGGGGAGGACAGACTGACACCTATGTAGAGGCCGTCTTGACCTGAATACTTGAGGTCACTGTTCTCAGGGTTGGCATTTTCTCCCACTGAAGACATCACTGATGCACCCACCTGGTGGAAGAAGAGAACAGAAGGAGGAGAGATGATTATACATCATGTTGTTAGATGGTCCAATCCTCCTGCCTCAACACCAGGGAACAAATGACATAGTCAGCAAAACTAAAGCCAGCCTTACACTTCCTTGCCCAAATCAAGGGGCACACACTGTACTGACCACTGTCATCCAGTGCCATCTGCCTGATTCTGGCAACATTCTTAGAACAGTGCTGTTACCTTTGGAACCCAGTGACCACCCAGCACAAAGCAGAGGTAGACAGAAAGGGGTTCCGAAAGACCGATTCCAATTTGTCAAACTTAAGAGTGGAAAGCAGAAACAAACCACGCGGGCAGGGTTCACGCTGCAATCGCTGTAGGACCAAACCCAAATAACTGGCATCTGCTTAGAGTTTAAGGGACCAGTCACACTTGCAAGGCTTCCTCAAAACTTCAGCCACAGCTATTCACTCTCAGCTATTCACACCTTTTTCCTCCCAAGACTCAGGCACCCTAAGTTCTCCCCAGCCTCTAGGGCTCCATTCCATACCGGGTATTTGTTTGAAACAGGTTATGATTCCTTAAAAGTTTTCAAATAATGCTTGGAAACATCACTCTGTTAAATTCCTCAAACATTTATTTTGATGCTCTGGCCATTATTTTGAAGAACCCCAGGGCACCAGAATCAGCTTGTTGAATGGGGGTGTCCTGGGGCTCTGTGTGTCCCATGGACTTCTCTCCCCAAGCAGGACCTGTATTTTTCTCCAGCCCTCACACCCCTGCACAAAGATGGAGTGCTTCTCCAGTCATGTGACTTGCCCCCTCCTCACACAAACTTTCCAACAAAACAGACCAAACCCAACTATCCATTTATCCCATCTTTCCCTTTGCCAACAAAAAATCAGATTGACAAAAACCCAGGAAGATGTTGGCCTGGTAGCAGAGGTCTGGATTCCTGAGTACTGAGAAGCTGAGGCAGGAGGATGAGAGTCCAAGACCTGGAGGCGGGCATGGGAGTGAATGCCTGTAACCCAGGACTCAGGAGACAGAGGAAGGAAGGTGACTGTGTGTCCAAGGCAAGTCTGAGCAACACAGTATGTCCTAGACCAGTCCAGATCGTAAAATAAGACCATGGAGAGAATGGGGAGACAAACAGATGCAGTTCATGCAAGATCAATCTTAGCAACACCCAAACTCAAAAGTAAATATGAAAAAGAAAAGGACAGAAAAGAGGAAGAAGCAAGGGAGGAAACCCCTAAACGCAGATTTTAATGTAAATATTACAAGCATAAAGACCCAAACTGACAGCATTATATGCATCAGGACAAACAGGGTTGGGAGGGAAGCAAACTTCACAAAGTTGTTGAGATATCAAGCTCTTTGTTTTTTGTTTTGGTTTCTTTCTTCTGTTTTGTTGTTGTCGTTTGAAAGGGTTTCTCAGTGTAAGCCCTGGCTAGAACTCACTCTATAGACCAGGCTGGCCCTGAACTCAGAAATCCACCTGCCTCTGCCTCCCAAATGCTGGGATTAAAGGCGTGTGCCACCATGCCCAAATCAAGATGTTTAAAATTGTATAAAGATTCTTGTGAAGTTACTGAAATAACTGCATTAATGCAGACAGCATGACCCTCGGAGCTCTGACAACTCCATTACAAGCACATAAGTCTGAGTGACAGAAAAACAGTAGCTCTGTATAGTGATTTCTGTCACGCCAGACTTCTTGCCAACCCATTCATTCCAGGTCTCTGGCTGTGTCTGATTTCTCCGAAACAAGGTGTCACTTCTGAGAAATTCAGAGAGTGCTAGGATTGCCCAGACAGCTGGAACAGCAGAGAGCTAGCCCAGAGCACCAGAATCATTAACAAGGCCCCTGCTGGGGTTTGTTGGGACTCCAGGAGAGAAGGCTAGCCAGCTCACAGCGTAAGACAAGTGATAGGCAGAAAGTCTCAGAGGCCAAAGGCTTCTGGGTTAGGATCTAAATCAGCCTGCTTGGTGTAGACAGGTTGAATTCCAAAGTTCTGGGCAGGTCACTTCCAGTCTGCACACAGGTTACCTGGCTTAGACTTGACTCAGCATGCCTCTAATCATGTCTGAATGGTGCCTTGCTGTGCAAGCATTCTGAAGGAGTAGTCACATGGCAGCTCTCCACTGTGACTCCAATTCTCCTGGATCTGACTCCCTTATGCAGGCAAGCACCAATACACATAAAATAAAAATAAATAAATAAAAAGATCTCTCTCTCTCAAAAAAAAAAAAAAAAAAAAAAAAAAAAAAAAAAAAAAAAAAAAAAAAAAAAAAAAAAAAAAAAAAAAAAAAGCCAGGTGGTGAAGAAGGCAACATACACCTTTATTCCCAGTGCTTGGGAGACAGAGAAAAGTGGGTCTTTGAACTGGGGGCCATCCTGGTCTATAGAGAGTCCCAGGACAGTCAGGGCTACACAGATACATAGAGAAGCCTGTCGGAATATAAAATAATTAAATAAAATTTAAAAATAAAATAAAATAGATATCTAAATGCACCTATGCTGGGACATCATTGTTGTTGTTAACTGTCATGTTTGTATATAAAGTTTCTACACTAAGTGCTAGACCATAAGTAAAGATTATACACATAGAAAGTACTGTTATTAAGTTAACATTGTTAAAATGCTCTCCCCAGTTCTGTCCTCAGCTCAGGACAGCAATCATTGTCCAGGAACAAAAGCAGTGTGAGTGAAAGCCAAGGGTAAGGCTATGCCTTTGTTTATTTGTCTGAGTGAAAGCCAAGGGTAAGGCTATGCATCTGTTTATTTGTCTGTTTGAGCCGCGGTTGACTACTTAGATTTGGGGTTGACTATTTACTATTTAGATTACGTTGGCCTCAAACTTACAGAGAGCTGCCTGCCTCTGCCTCCCAGAAGCTATGCATTTTAATTATAGTGACAGCTCTTCATAAAAAGAAATGCAAGGCATTCAGCAATCATTTCAAATGACCCTTGGCTCCTGTCTGTTTTGAAATGTGTTAAAAAGAAATCTTTGATCTGTTCACAACACTCAGGAGGCTGAACCTGGAGGAGTACCATGAGTTGGAAGCCAGCTTGGGTTACTCGAAGAGAGAGGCAGAGAGAGAGAGAGAGAGAGAGAGAGAGAGAGAGAGAGAGAGAGAAGAGTTCTGTCCCAAGAACCCAAGCATAGTGGTTTGAGTAGGTATGGCCACCATAGACTCATGTGTTTGAATGTTTAGCCCATAGGAAGTGGCACCATTAGGTGTGGCCTTGGCCGAAGAAGTATGTCGCTGTGGGTGTGGGTTTTGATTTAGGTCTCATGCTCAAGCTACACCCAGTGAAGGTCACAGTCACTTTTGCTGCCTTCAAATCAAGATGTAGAACTCTCGGCTCCTTCTCCAGAACTGCCTGCCTGGATGCTGCCATGCTTCCTGCAATGATGATAATGGACTGAACCTCTGAAACTGTAAGCCAGCCACAATTAAGTGTTTTCCTTTGTAAGAATTGCCTTGGTCATGGTTTCTTCCCAGTAATAAAACCCCAAGACACCAAGTAAAAGGGGGCTGCCTGTAACTCAAGATCTAGAAAGATGGAAACAAAGGAAGGCTCAGGCCTTCCCATTCACCACAATCCACACATGCAAACACACATGCAGGGATACCACACACTGAGCTACATCCCCTGCCCCAAGGAAATGCTAATGCTTTCGGTGTTGTTCTTATACCTGGAAAACAATTCCAAGTTTCTGAGAAATAACTCTTCTGTATGAATATTAGGCTTCACAGTCCTAAAGAAAGGCAACAAACCCCAAAGTGCAGGGTTCAAGATCAGCTCTTAAAGCAACAGCTGAGTCTCTCAGGAAACACAGAGAATAGTGTGCCAAGACTTCATCACCTTTTAATATGTGTGTGTGTGTGTGTGTGTGTGTGTGTGTGTGTGTGTGTGTGAGAGAGAGAGAGAGAGAGAGAGAGAGAGAGAGAGAGAGAGAGAGAGATCGGGGGATTAGAATAAGGTGTGTATATGCCACAGCATGTATGTAGGCAGACAATAACTTCATGGATTATATGCAATAATTATGCATTATTAAAAATAATCTTTCTCTCCCTCCTTCCAATTCTATATGCCTTCTAGGATTGAACTCAGGATGCCAGACTTGTAATAAAAGCACCTTTTGCCAGTGAGCTATCTAAGAATATGGTATTTAAACATAAAATACAACACAAGAAGCCTGGGACCTGCAGATGTCCCCAGTGGTATATACTTGGGGTAATAACAAGACTCTGTGTTTTCTCTCTCACCACAGAAGGAAAAATAAAATGTAAAGTCTTTATAACAAACACTACAAAAGGCTGGTGTCAAATAAACATGCCGGCCCTTTGTCTGTGGCCCATGAGGCTGTACTTTGGTTTTGACAAAAGTTATTAAAAAGGCAGTTAATAGTGTCCAAGGCCACTGAACTCAGTAATTCCACTTCTGGAAATGAATTAGAAGGAAATAATCCGAAAGAAAGGAAAGGTGGCACAAAGGAAGCCATCCATTACTGGACTCCTTAAAATAGTTGAAACCATGGGAACAATCCAATACAGAATGGTCTGGAAACCTGGGTCATCCGCTTCATGAACTATTATGCAATTATTAAAAATAATCAGATCATCTAGCAAGATGGGAAAAATCCTGTCCTACAGTGGTAAATGAAACCCAGCAGGGGGCACGGATTCCATATCCTGTGCATAAGGCGAGCATCAGGAGTGGGGACATGGGAGAGAACTGAGCCTAGCGTCCGGAGTGGAGACGTGGGAGAGCACGGGGCCTAGTGTCAGGAGTGGAGACATGGGAGAAAACTGAGCCTAGCGTCAGGAGTGGGGACGTGGGAGAGCACGGGGCGAGCGTCAGGAGTGGGAATGTGGGAGAGCACTGAGCCTAGCGTCAGGAGTGGGGACGTGGGAGAGCACGGGGCCTCCTTACCACTTACTTACTCCTCTGAGTATTTTCCTTTGAATACTCTAATGGAACAGGGAATTATCAAGGCTTTTGGCTTCACAAATCAGAGGCATAAGTTAAAGGTTCAGGTGATCGGAATGGGACCATAAGGTTAATGAAATGAGGGAGAGGGAGGGGAGGCAGGAGCCAGAGGGGCCCAGTACATCCCTGAAACCATCTCCATGCTGCTCAGCATAAACCCGAGCCGGGGAGAAACACAGCTCTGCTCTAGCCACCGAGCCCTGCGTCCTGCGTATAGTGACTCCCGCAGCTGGTTTTAATTGCAGAGTCACTAACTCTCCTGAAGAAATCTAGCTCATCACTGGTTTTAGTCTTAAACCCTTTCTCCTCAGAGGTTTTAATTCATGTATCATCTGAGGAGAAAAATATCAGAAAGCACTCATAATCTTGAAACCAGTGTGTACATACACATTCACCAAGCATGGAACGTTCTAGAAACAGAGGCAGAAGGAAGTGAACTGCATGGACTGTATAGTAAGACCCAGTCTCCTCCTTCCTCCTCACCCCCGAGAACATACACACACCTCTCTGTCTCTCTCTGTCTCTCTCTACACCCCTCTCTGTCTCTGTCTCTGTCTCTGTCTCTCTCTACACCTCTCTCTGTCTCTCTCTCTCTCTCTCTCTCTCTCTCTCTCTCTCTCTCTCTCACACACACACACACACACACACACACATGCAGGCCATAGTATCTCATACCTATAATTTCAGAGCTTAGGAAGCTGAAGCAGAGATTACCCTGGGCTTGTCTTAAAGGATTTAAAAAAAAAAAAAAAAAAAAGGTGGGGAGGGGGAGACCTGGGCACAGTGGTGAACATCTGTAACCCCAGCACTGCAGTAACAGGAGGGTAGGAGTTCAAAGCCATTCTCCTCACCTGCATACCGGCTTGGAGGCCAACTTGGATGATGATGAGACACTATCTCACACAAAAAAAAAGCAACAGCAATAATAAAAATGATCTGGTGAGAATTTTAGCTGTGGTGCATGCCTTTAACCCCAGTTTTTAAGAGGCAAGTGGATCTCTGAGTTAGAAACTCCAGCCTGATCTGTTTCCTTAGTTACAGGCCAGCCAGTACTAAAGTGAGACCCTAAGTCAAAACAAACAAATCAAAGAATTTCCAAGAGTTAACATTTTCCCACATCTAATTAAGTCCTTCAAAGGACTTTATCAAATGGTGGGCCTCTCAATATAGCCAAAGGCTCTTACTAGAACTGAAACAAATGTTCCAGGGAGAAATCAGAGAAGAGCACTTAGGGATACCGAGAGTCTAACCATCCTTCCTCCCTTCCCGGGGCAGACAGGCAGCTCAAACCAGGCAGAAATCCCCTCTCTCTCCCAGATCAAAGTGCATTGAGGGTGGAGTAGAAATCTGTTCTGTGTTTCCATTCACAGCTTATCTGCCCTCCACCCTCCCACAGACAACTGAAAATGGAGGCACTTCCTGTTGAAAGAATGTGTTATCAGCACCAGACTCAGCCTGGGCTTAGCATAGCATGCAAGCCAGGGTAGGTGGGAGACTGCAGCACAGCCAGGCGGGAAAATGCCCATGCAAAGGAAGAAGCAATTCCAGGAACAACTTGGGCTGCAACAGAAGGGAACATGGGGAAAGCCCAGTTTGCCAGTGAGGCACGTGCAGGTCATCTCACATCACCCAGCTGCTTCTCTTGAGAATAAACCATCTCTGTCTCTGAGTGTCACTGGTAAAGTTATTAAAGAATTCAGATTTGATACATTCGAGCAGTCAAGTGCTCAGAACAGTGTCTAGCACCGGCTGGCTCCCAGCAGTAATCTCCTCTTTCCTGCCCTGGCCTTCACATCTTCCAGGGATAGAAAACCGGGGAGAGCCTCCATAGGAACAGAATGTCCGAACACAGCAGAGAGAAGAAACACAAAGATAGCTCCGTGGGTAAAACCATGCACTGAGCAAACCTGTTCAATTTCCAAAACCAGGGAAAAGGTAGAAAACAACTCCTGAAAGTTTGCCTTCACAGGATGTGGGAGGTCGGTCTGCACATGTGCTTATACACACAACACATGCACTCGCGTGTACGTACGTGTATACACACACACACACACACACACACACACACACACCACTATTCTAATTGTGAAAAGAACAGAATGCCACCAGACATGGTGACACATGCCTTGGGGAGGCAGAGGCAGGAGGATCTGTGAGTTCCCAGGCCAACCTGATCTAATAATGAGACCCTATCGCAAAAAGAAAAGCAAAGAAAACAGAGCAAGAAAACAGATAAGGTTTTCTAGCTTATGAAATGATGTGTGCACATGTAGAAGAAACTCACACATTTGAAATGGGGCTGTGCTATGAGCCCAGGATAGCCTGGATCTCATCCACCATCCTCCTGCCTCCCTCTTCACAGGAGCTGGCATCACAGATGCGCACTACCATATATAGCATAAATTTTAATTTTGTAAGAAAACCCAAATGAAGCTATTGAAGAGATTGCTCAGTTGATAGAACATTGTCAAGCTGCACGAATCCCGAGCACCAAATACACCAGGCATGGTGGTGCTGGTGTAATGACTGAGGAGGTCAGAAGGATCAGGTCAACGCCACATCAGCTACACACCAAGCAGCAGCCAGCATGGGTGGGCTACAGAGGTCTTACATCAAAGAAACAGCACAGGACTCTGCTAGAGTGTCTGCATTTCTTCTACAGTTCCTCTCTGCAGGAAGGAACTGTTGTCTGTGCCCAGGAAAGTTATAGGGCGGGTAGTCACGCTCTGGGGTGGGGGTCTGAGCTTCAAGACACTGATCTGCCTCTCCATGCATCTGAGTGAGTCTGTGCTCATGAATCCTATGTGAGGGGAAGCCAGGCATTCCTCAGTCATGCTGTGCTTCTGTAGCCTCTAGGCTAGACTCCAGTGGGGCTCTCGCTAGCTCCCTTCCGCAAGAAAGAAAAAGACAAAAACATAGACATGAATCCCAGTAAAGGGGAAATACTCAAGTTTCAGAAACCTGCATGCCCACTTTAAAAGGCTTATTTTGATCCAGATGGAGGCAGAATAGGACAAGGCTCAGACTCAGTAAGCTGCGAAGGTGACGTGTGGAAGGTACACATAGTCTATGAGCACTAACTATCCTTACAGCAGAGCCGTCCTGGAGCTCTCCATAACAGCATGCCAATCTGAACTCCTCCACTCCTAAAAAGTGGCTAGTCCCCAAAACTGGCCTAACTCAGGGTTGGTTCAGATTCCTTCATGGAGAGTAAATGACTCTCTAGCCACAATCCATCCTGGACAAAGAAGCAAGCGGTCTTGCACCTGTGCTCCCCGAGGGGCATCTGGTAGGGAAGGCAGATAGCTCAGGGCAAACATGAACTGCCAGCCTAACTTGTCTGTGGGGTAACTCAAAGTCAATCTGGAAACATTCTGAAGAAAAGGTTTGTGAAATTGAGATGGATTATTTAGTGGTTAAATGAAACTGTATAAGACCCCAATGCAAAACCTTTAAACACTGTCACCATTTTCACATGCTTCTCAGGAGAGGGGTGAGGGTCCTAAACCCTGAGCTTCAGGGGAAAAAACACAACCAAGGTCAGAACAGATACTCAGCGGAAGCTAAGGAAATACAGACTATAAAAATGCTATGGGGAGGGGGGAGCTTGAAAATAGGGCTCCTTCATATAACACGGGAACTCCTTCACATTTCCCTTTTAGAAAGTAAAGATTTATTTCCACCCTCTGGGGGGGGGGCGGTCGGAGTGCTATTTGAGCTTCTATTTTAAGTGGTGGCTGTTCTTAAAGCTTCAAAGCAGTCTGTGGGCATCTCCCATTTACGCTACGCAATACTCCGAAGGACCAGATGGGAGGAATTATTCTTCCCTTGTAGGAGGACAAGTCTTGCCAGCTCCCTAAAGTCACAGGGAGCTTCAGCTAGCTCTTGGCTGCCTGAACCTGTTTCCTCCCGGCTGCTAATCTGTGAGCCCTAGAATAAAACTTAAGATCATATTCAAGCTTCCCTACAAACCAAGCACTAAATTTAATCACAACATCAAACAAATAAAGTTTGATACAATGAAATGATACAATAAAAATGGCTTGTAACACTGGTGAAAATTCTTGTGACTCTGGTGAAAGCTGACCATGCCAATCAATATATCAGACAGGCAGCAGGCTATGGAATTGGTCCCCTTGAAACACCAGATACTGTCTTGGAATTCTGTTTATCACATGACATGGGTGTGGTGGCAGATTCCTATCACTACCCTTAGGAGGTGGAAACTGGAAAAATCAGGAGTTCCTGGCTAGCCTCAGCTACAAAGCAAATCTGAGGCCAGCCTGGGCTATAGGAGATTCTGTAGCAAACAGACACACAAATTGTTCTAAAGCTGGATGTGACAGTAGCTGGATTTGAGCTGTTACGTCTGAACGACACCTATCTTTGAAGTATTGGTATATGGAGAAAGTTAGCAGGTAACCCTAAACACGAGCAAAGCTATCTGTCAGACTGAATTTAATTCGGACCCATTAAGTCTTCATTTTGCTGGTAACCCTTTTGGCAGACACCCATGAAATACATAATAAATTACTTCGATTCCAGTAAGGGAATTCATTTTCTTCAAAGACTCACTTAGCACTAACACTGCAGACCATCCTAAGCCGGCTTTCCTGTCTGTAGCTTTGTTTTCCCGTAAGATTATTTCATGTTTTGTGACAATTTTGTACGTGTTTTACAGGCGGGGATTAAAAAAAAAAAAACAGGTAAAAAAAATCTTTAATTTGGGGCTGTGCAAAAAGGCAAACAGGCTCTGCTGGCGCACTTGTTTTCTGACTAATTCCGCCTTTTAGAACTCTGCAGAGCAATGAATCACTTATTAGGTAAGCCTCAGTCTGTCGTAGCTTAGGTGGACACATACATTGTACTGTTTCCTAATGTATATTCAAAGCCATGAGATGTTAAGGAGATAGTGGATTTTCTTACTACACACACACACACACACACACACACACACACACACAAAATGAAAGTATTCAAAATCCTTATTTAAACATTCTCTGCTAGGGCGACTTTCAGATAGAATTACAAGTTACTAGAAAGGCTGTGAACAAAGAGAGAGGGTGGCTGGTACATGGAGAATGTGAAGATAAAATGCCAGCAAAATATTTATGATCATGGTTTGCAGCATGTGGCAAGTGGGATATTAATAACTGAGTTGATTAGCCAGCTCCTCAGGGTAGGGGTAGGGGTAACAGCTCTGACTTAGGAGCTAGGAGACCTCGGTTCCAGTCCCAATTCAACACCAGCATGCTCTGTGACCTTAGGGAGTCGCTCAGTGTCCTGATTTATCAATGAGGCACCAACAGTGCCTAAGCCCAACGCTCAGACCACTGTGAGAGAGTAACAGCTTTTAACTCTTTTTCTCATTCTTTAGACAAGAAAGCTTGGGAATATAAACAAAGAAACTAAAAATGGGCACTAGCCTCCTGGGAACTGTCTGTTTAATCACTTCATGAAATTGAGGGTTGGTGAGGTACTTGGTCGGAAAAGGCACTTGCTACCAAGCCTAAGACCTGAGTTTATCCACGGGATCTGTGTGGTGGGAAGAAAGAGAGAATGGACCTCACAAGATGTCCTCAGAACTCCAACACCAGCCATGGTCGCATATATGTACATGTTTATGGATACTTTGTCATAAAAGCCTGAAATAGTAATTATTATAAATAGCAACTTACTGCTTAATAACACTTTTAAGTTTAATCTTATAAATAATATGATAATTTCTGCCTCATATCTCCCTTACCATAGTACATTTTATTTTCTATATTGAGTTAATTTAGATTAAGAGGATGTGTTCATTGGTAAAAATCCATGTGCTGGAGAAATGGCTCAGCTAAGAGCCTTGCTGCTACATCATTAGGATCAAGGGTACAATTCCCAGAAACCACATTGTAAAGCTCCCCGACACCTGCTAAGCCCAGGCAGGACCTCCACAGACTCCTGTGCTGGTACCTGCACACCTGAGTATACACACAAGCAGATACACCTGTACATGTAATACAAATTTTAAATAGGGCTAGAGAGCTGGCTTGATGGTTAAAAGTACATACTGACCAAGTTCGATTCCCAGATCTAGATTGGACTGCTCAAAAATGTTTGACTTCTGGTCCAAAGGAAATAATGCTTTCTTCTGACTTCCATGGATATCTGAACTCACATGCATAAACTCACACACACCCGGCACACACATACACCTAAGGCCAAGCACATAATTCTTAATTTCAGGGGAGGCAGAGGTAGACAGATCTCTAGGAGCTTAAGACCATACTGTTCTGCATAGCAAGTTTCCAGTCATCCAGAGCTGTGTAGGCCAGACGTGGCTATACACAGGGACACACATGGTCACTATTTTCCCACCTATTTTAGTGGTAAGGTATTTGTTTCTTAAATTACTCACAAGACCAGTCAAATGTAACAAAATCTTATTTCTTTTGCCTAACGAAATCAGTGTTGTATGCAGTAGTAGTAACAGTGATTGCCCAAGCAATATACTCACAACATATTTATGTACCATATACATAAATAAAACAATCTTTAAGAAACCATAGCAGGCCTGGGTTGTTGCACAGTTTGTAAGTACGTGTTGAGCATCCTCCAGGCCCTGAGTATGGTCTCCAACACCACAGGGGACTAGAGGGTAGGAGAAGTGGTAACTTTCTGCCCCAGGGCCAGCAATAACGTCTTGGCAAACCCAAACTGATTCCAACACAGTAGAGAAAAATCTTCTAATAAAAATTTTCACATTGGTAACCCAAGCACTCAAGAGACAGGCAGATCTCTAAGTTTGAGGCCAGCATGGTCTACAGAGTTGAGTTACAGGACAGCCAGGATTATATAAGAGAAACCATGTCTCAAAAAACAAAAGCCACCATGCTTTCGAATTTCAACACAGATTGCAAATGTCCATATAGCAACTGGAGGGCCAAAACAGATAGGAGGATCAGAAGTTCAAGGCCAGTCTCAGATAAGTTTGAGTCCAGATAAGTTTTGAGACCATGTCACAAAAAATGCAAACAACGTCCCAGACTAGAGAGATGATTCAAGACTTCAGACCACTTGTTGCCCTTGCAGAGAACTGGGGGTTGGATTCTCAGCACCTACATGGCTGCTCACATCCATCACAATCCCTGACTGTAGTTCAGGGGTATCCCATGCCTGATTTCTGCAAGCACCAGGCACATACATACATGCAGGTAAAATACTCATGCACAAAAATTAAACAAGCCTTTTTTTTTAAATGTCTATGAAAAGAACTTCAAATGTTAACCTACCCACTTGATGCACTTTCTTCTGAAGGTTTCACAAAGCTTATTTTGGTCTATCCTAAAAAGTGTCTGTCCCTAAGTCACTGCTGCTGAGAATAAGCACTTAAGGGTGTATGTTAACTCTGTCAAATCGCCACAAAGCTCAGAGGTGCCTGCAGCAGGGAAGGCAGGCCAGTGTCTACAGAGCATCCTACAAGTGCTAGAAAAACAGAAACACAACACCTATTAAAATTCTGAAACAGATCCAAGCAGGGTTTAGACCATCGAGACCCAGACAGCATCGAATACAGGATTCTCACTCCTCTGCTTCCTTGTGTGTCATTAACAAGAAACACAGGTAAGGAAACCTGTTCCCCACCATAGCAGAACTCCTGTTTCTGTTGGGAGGTACAGCAGGGCAGCCCCCTGTGCTCCTCACCCTCAAGCCTGAGGCTGACAAACCTCCATGTAAGGGTGGGAGTTCAGCGTACATCTCGAGATTCCAGGAGAGAGGGAAAACATGCCTAGGAAACAGGCAAGCAGGAGCTTGCTGGCATTGTTTATTTTAATTATCAAAATACTTCCAAACAAAATTATATGGTAATTGTTGGAGTCCAACAGACAGAGAGAAAGCACACCTGTCATGGAAGCCAGGGTTAGCTAAAGTTCATTATTTACAAATGAACATAGTTTGGGCTTTACTTACTGCTGACTTGACAGGGCTTTGAAATATTTTTTAAAACTTGGAGTTTCTTTAAAAAAAAAAAATCTCATTCCTCCCTCTGGCTTCTAAACATTCAATCCCTGCATTCCAGCTACACCAAATTCAAACAGTCAGCCTTTGGTACCATGAACCTCCTTCCTGGATACTTCTAGCTACATTTTGATTTTAATTCTTAGTTACTTTATTGATTAGGGGTGCTTGCATGTGAATGACACTTTATTAGTGAGGAAGTCAGGACAACTCTGGGGAGATTTCTCTTACCTCTACCACCTGTGCCCTGGAACTAAATTTAAATCTATCAGGGCAGGCTATGGTCACCTTTACAAAAAAAAAAAAACCAAAAACTCATCAACTCTCGATCCCCATTTTTCTCTCCAAAAACCCTACTTAGCCGGGCATGGTGGCACACGCCTTTAATCCCAGCACTTGGGAGGCAGAGGCAGGAGGATTTCTGAGTTTGAGGCCAGCCTGGTCTACAAAGTGAGCTCCAGGACAGCCGGGACTACACAGAGAAACCCTGTCTCGAAAAAACAAAAAACAAAAAAAAACCAAAAACAAAAAAACCAAAAACCCTACTCAGTTGAGGAAAGGGTACACAAAATACATTATGAAAAATCTCAAATGACTAATTCTTTTTTTTTTGGGGGGGGGGGTTCAAGGCAGGGTTTCTCAGTATAGCCCTGGCTGTCCTGGAACTCACTTTGTAGACCAGGCTGGCCTCGAACTCAGAAATCTGCCTGATTCTGCCTCCCGAGTGCTGGGATCAAAGGTGTGTGCCACCACGCCCGGCAAAATTTTTTTATGAGAAAAAGAATCACAGGCGACTATTTAGGCAAAGGGGAACATGCCTGTAATCCCAACACATGCCAAGAACTCCCTGGTTAGGAACTCAGGAGTTTGGAGTCACCACTGGCTACATAGGCTAAGTTACATGACACTTAAAAGACTAGGGGCTAAAGAGATGGCCCAGCACTTAATGTTCTAATGGTCTAATGTTCCAGAGGACCCAAGATTCCCAGTACCCTCATGGAGAATCACAATATAACTGCACTTCCAGAGGATCCCACCTTCCTGACCCCCAGGCCACCTTGGGCATCAGGCACACACACACACACACACACACACACACACACACACACACACACACACACACAGAGGCAAAACACCCATCCATACACATAAAACAAAATATTTTTTAAACTAACTAAATATTACCGAGTTGCCTCGGGGTTCTGCTCTCCATAGGTTCTTTCCAGCTGCGGCCAGAGCGGCAAGCCCCCTCTGCCCTGTACTGCTTTGCTTATCCTGGCACTTAAGTGTGACCAGCAGAGAAAGACCATGTGTCTGCGTGCACGCCACTCCACCAGCACCTCCATATTACGAGCAGTTCCAGGGAGATCTTGTTTTCCTCCCCTGTAGAAGGTGCCTCCTATGCATCCACACTTCTCAACACCCAGCAAAGCAGAAGTGGACTAGATATTTACCAACGCCACAGTGCAGTGCTACAAGTTTAATAATGACTGATGACATAATCTCAAGTTTTTTAAGTAATTACTGATGCTATTTTTAGGCAGGCAAAATATGTTCATCAATTCTTTATGCTCACACATTAATTCTCTGTGCATAGCCCAAGCTGGCCTCAACCTAGAGAGTCTCCTGCCTCAATTTTTGGAGTTCTGAGATTACAGTTATGGGCTACCACTCTAAGCAGGTGAGTGTCACAAATGTATGTGTACACACACACACACACACACACACACACAGAAACACACACAGTGTTAGCCTTTGAAGTCACAGGGGAAAAGACTACTGACCAGATGTATAGTAAGGATCTAACAATGACTGAAACTGTACATGTTAACCTTTTACTCCTAAACAACAATAACAAAAAGTTTATATCTTGGTCAATACCTGGAATTCAAAAAAATATTTGTGTTTTTTGTTGTTGTTGTTTTTTGTTTTGTTTTGTTTTGATTGGTTGGTTGGTTGGTTGGTGAGGTTTTCTGATAGAGGATTTCTCTGTGTAGCCCTGGCTATCCTGGAACTCGCTTTGTAGACCAGGCTGGCCTCAAACTCACAGAGATCCACCTGCCTCTGCAGGTGTGTGTTCCCTTATGCCCAGCCCAAAAAGAAAAGAAAAATTAAGACGTGGTCTCAGTTTGTAGCCCCAGCAGACCTAGAACTCTTATGTTTCATGGCCTTGAATTCAGAGATCAGCCTGAATGCTGAGATTAAGAACTAGTACCACCACGTCCAGCAGATTTTAGTATTTTTATATGCCATGGAGAATAAATACCAAATTCTTCTGTCAATTAGGTCAATTAAGTGTTTTTCAATAAAAAAATGTAGCCATGGTAAGGCAGACTATTGCCAGCATACTTGGTAGTAAGCCATGCATCAACATGCATTCTTCTTAGTGACCCCAGGCTGCATGGTAGAGAACCTCCCCAACACTCCCTCAGTCTGTGAACCCCACACCAGCACAGCTTCACACAAGGAGAAACGGAGTCACAAGTGACCAGGTTCTGACTGGATGACTCACCAGAAGTCTTTCTTACTCTCCCAGACAAGGCCTTCATTAAAGCACAAGTCAGAGCTAGCACAGAAAGCTAGGACAGAAAAACAAGACAAAACAAAACAAAACAAAACAAAACAAAACAAAACAAAACAAAACAGTACAATGGCGCTTCAGAGCAGAAGTGATTCTCCAGGCTTCATGCTTGTAAGGAAGATTGATCTGGTCTAGCCAGGAATGGTGGCATTCAGGAGTCTTGCCTATGGTACACACAGAGATCAAGGCTAACCTAGCAACTTAGTAAATGACCAAAATTTAACTACATGTTAAAGACCACACATGGTGGTGAACATCTTTAATCCTAGCACTTGGGAGGCAGAGGCAGATAGATCTCTTTGAGTTCGAGGCCAACCTGCTCTACACACGAGTTCCAGGAGAGCCAGGGCTACATACACAATGAGGCCCTGTCTCAATATAAATAAATAAATAAATAAATAAATAAATAAATAAATAAATAAATAAATGAACAAATAGCCATGGATTTAAAGGGTTGAGGCTATCACTCAATGTATAACACTTGCCTAGCATCCACAAAGACCTGGACTCAAACTGCAAAATAAGAAAAAAAAAAATGTAAAGAATAGGCAGTAAGATGGCCCACAGGAAAACTGCTTGTTACAGAAGCCTAACCACCTAGTGTAATCTCTGGAACATAGTGGAGAGGAGCGATTTCACAAAGCTGTGCTCTGACCACTACACGCTCACAGAGACAGACAGAGAGGACTCGTTCCCATACCCCATTACTGCTGGGAAGGGACCTGGGGCCTGGCTCAGGCTATAGCAGTAGACAAGACAGCCTCACTCCAGTGTCCCTTGGCCAAGAGAACCCAAGAACCTGGTGCCAGTGTGAATGGCCCACAGGCAAGGAGCCCGCTAGAAATGACACCAGGCAGCCTGCCACCACTGGTCTCCCAAAGGGAGAAGAAGAACAGCATGGGGGCTGCTGTACCTGTGTGTGAAACAGTGTTTGATTTCCACCAAGGAAAGGTAGACATGTCACCTTGTCATCTCTCAGCAGAGGGATGGATGTGGGCTCCAGCCCTACCATCTGTGCCTGAGATTCCCTGACTCTGTAGTCCAGTCATCATTGCACCGCAAGTTCGAATTTCTTACTACACCAATCACAGGCAATGCTGGAAGTCAGTGGCTGGGAACCATTCTTGAGTGAGATTGGTGCCCTGAGCCAGTGAAGACACTATAGTGTAACACCAGACTCCAGCTTGTATGGGAACCTCATGTTTTCTTCAATTACAGTGAGACACAGATTCCACAGTGGATCAGTCAGAGTTAGTGGCTTGCCAGTAGACACTGAGACCCAGATGGGAAAAAAGACATACTTCTGTCAGTGCAGCCACCTATAAAAAGCACTTCCTCTGGCTGCTCGCAGGCTTTATAATCTCTCCACAGCCTTGGAGCTGATACACTGACCGTACCACAGAACCACAGACGTTCATCATGGCCAGATAAAGCACCAGAAAGTGCTAACGGCCAAAGAGGCATGAAAGAGCCTCCTTGGTAACAAGCTAGAGAAGGGACAAGCCGCCTGCAATTACTCTTCACGTGGGACAATATCTAAAGGTGGCCTAGTTCCTTTAGGAGCAGCTTCTGAGGACATCAGTGGTAGGGCTGCCCTGCAGGGAAAGGCTGCTCTTCTCTGTGGCAACCTGGTATTCTCTGCAGGAGGCTGGTAAGGAGTAGAGTGCAGAAGCAACCTCATCCAGGGCCAATGGGAGGTGATGTCACCCAGCTCTACCCCAGCTGCCTGGAGAGCTGCCACAGGCTCTCCTGGTCCCACGGAGATTTCAGAGCTAGGACCTTGAGGGTCTGCAGCCTTGTAAAGGCCTCTCCAGAGTCCCCACACTAAAGGTCTAACTGCGCTGTCTCCTGGTCTGCTTTTCCTCACCAGGTCAGATTAGGTTCCTCTTCCAGCTTTTTCCAACAGACTGGATTTATTAAGAGAAATTTTGAATTTTTATATCACAAAACCACAAGAGCCAATCTGACTACATTCACAATAGCACCATTCCCCAAGCCAACATAGGAAGCCTATGGCATTAACATTCAAACTAAGCTTTAGCCACACGAACTGGATACTACCTTCCTCAACAGTAACTTGGGGCTATCCACAGACAACACACAGACAGTGGCTCCTTAATACAGCAGAGAAAATAAAACACCATTTTACCCCATTTACCTACTACACAATCTGAGGACCTAAGAGTAACCAGTACCAAAATGGACTTACCACTCAGATACCTGGAGCTGCTTCAGCACTCTAAGTCATGAGTACAGGAGGCAGGGTGGATCAACAGGTCCAGGTACTGGCTGTCTGACTCCACAAAGCTGTCACCTGGTTTCTACATGTGTATGTGGCACACATACATAATAATACATGAATATCCCACATATGTAATCACACACACACACACACACACACACACACACACACACACACACACACACACATGCAATACACCACACACACACACACACACAAAATCATTCACATTTATGAAAGCTCCTTAACCTAACATTTGCAACAAACAGAACCAGCTGGAAGACTGAGCGTCATGGCACACACCTCACACCTTTAATCCCAACAAAGGCAGAGGCAGATGAACGTCTTTGAAGAAATTTGGTCTACACAGAGTTTTATGTCAGACAAAAAGTTTTTGCTACATTATTCTTTCACTATGGCCATTCAACAACTATTTATAGAAATGTATTATATACCAGCTACAATCTTTTTTAATTCTTTGACAATTTCATACATGTATAGAATAATGTTCAATAATTTCAATCTGTTTTCATTAAAGGAATTTTGTCCACAAAGAACCATCAAATCATCTCAAATATAGAGTATGTTTTAGTATGTTAATTTGGATTTGTGACTGAGGTGTGAGCAAAGCAGAGATAGAGAGAGCCTATCGAAGCTCCCAGACACCTCTAGCATGCTGCTTTCAGTTTCCCCTGTGGCTATAGTATGGAGACACAAGTTTCCAGGGCCCACACCCAGAAATTTTGACTAAAAACATCTAGGGTGAAGCTTAGAAATCTGCAGTATTTTTAAGTACCCTAAACAGTCCATGGCCCAACTATACAGCCAACAGCTTCTAGATAAACAAGGGTGTTATTCCTAGTGTAATCCTGGCTGAAAGGGAAGCATCTTGGCTATCTTCATTTCTAGAGTCCTGCCTGAGGGCTGGGGGTGTACCTGAAAGGATCTCTGTGGAACACAGGGCTGAAGGCTGAGGGAGACCAGGTGACCTGGATGGACCTTAGAGTGGGTTCCTATCACAGTTTGACAGAAATTGGCAGGTACTGCGTGTCATTGCTGAAATGACCCTTTGGGATTCATGACTGCTGGAAGGTGCAGGTCTCCCAGCAAGAGCAGTATGAACGACAATTGCAGAGGGCCTTGTCTTGATCTACGCTGAGACAGTAAATCTGCAGTTGATAGACACTTGGTCATTTTACTAATCTAGGTTAGGAATACATAGTGACTCTCACAAGCAAACAAGCAAGGAAGGAGGGACAGAGGGAGGGAGGGAGGGAGGGAGGGAAGGAAGGAAGGAAGGAAGGAAGGAAGGAAGGAAGGAAGGAAGGAAGGAAGGAAGGAAGGAGAGAGAGAGAGAATGAAGAAAAAAGCAAACACGACCAATCTGAAGCTTTAGCACTTCTTTCTTTTCTTTGGGCTAATCTAAGCACTAAAAAAGTTGGACCTTAATTAAGAGGTTTGTAAAGTATTTAAGTTTTGACTTTTTGTTTACAATCAAATATAATTTCTTCTGAAAAAATATTCTTAGGTACCAATTCACTAAGTTGTTGGTTCAGATTATTATACTGCTGATAAGATAAAATTTAAGATACTTTAATGCAGAACAACCCCCTCTGGAGTACCAAACTGCTTTCACACTTACCCCTGAGGCGGTAGCTTGTGTAGAAGGAGAAGTATTTTTGGTGCAGTCATCTGAATTAGAAGAAGAGGAAGTAGGAGTCATAGGAACAGAACCACTGCTGTTACCTGCAAGAGAAGAGCCGTGAGCCCGCCTACCTCCAGGGTCAAAGCCAGAGAAAACACTTTCCAAATAAAATGGCATTTTACCATACTTACCGGAGCAAGCTTTGGACTTATTTATATTTTTAGGTTTTCGTTTCCTGGTTTGAATTCCTTCTTTTTTCATAGCAAGTGGTCGAGGCACCTAAAAAATGTTCACACTTACATGTAAGATTACACTAAAGGGAATTTGGACAAAAGATGATTTTAGCACTAAAAGCCCTCATTTTAAAATACCCAGGATCTCGAAAAACCAAAAAAGTAAAAAATAAAAAAAATAAATAAAATAAAGTACCCGGGAATGTAGCTCAATGGGCAGAATGTTTATGTGGCCTTAGGTTCAATCCCCAGTACCACAGAAAATAAGTAATCTTTTCTTTTCAGTACTAAGGACTCAGATTTACCAGGGGAACATTACTGAGCTACATCACTAGCTTTAAACTAATTAAAGATGTTGGCAAAAATTTCATCCACATGTGTGTGGAAACAGAAGCTATCAGATATAACTTCTTCAGACAAATGCCTTTGCTAAATTTCTTAAAACTTAAGATTTATAATAATCATTATTTTGCTATCAATACACACACACACACACACACACACACACAAATATATATATATATATATATATATATATATATATATATATATATATATATATATATAGAGAGAGAGAGAGAGAGAGAGAGAGATTGTAAATGCATAAAGATTTCCCCTTTCTCCAACAAACAGAGATTCTTTCAGGAAAAACAATGTAGTTTATCATGGACAATTTAATATTTTCAACTTTATGTTTATTATTTGAAATAGCAATTATAGAGCAAATATTTCTTGTATGAATCCTTACTTTTAATATCCTTATTTAAAAGAGATGAAATACCTTCTCCCTACCACACAGGTTATTTACTTTAATAACTGATCATTATTAGCCAGTGGCTCATGTGGAAAATCCCAGTGCTTAGAAGACTCAGGCAGGTACTCCGCGGCACTATGCGCTGTGCGCTCAAGGTCAGCCTAGGCTATAGAATGAAACCTTAGCTAGAACTAGACAAACATATTGAGATTTACAATAAGTTCTGCAATCTTTTAATGAAGTGTAGATTCTAACAGAAACTATCAGATATAACTTCTTCAGACAAAAATGCCTTTGCCAAATTCTTAAAACTTAAGATTTATAATAATCATTTTTTGCTATCAATTTTGAAGTATACACTTTACATTTCTTTTCTTTCTTTTTCTTGCTACAGGTTTCTCCGCGTAGCCCTGGCTATCTTGGACTAAAGGCATGCATGGTTACACTTGGCTCATTTTCACATTTCTAAAATATAGAGATGTTAGTGCCGGATTAGTTGGTAGTGGGTTTTCTCTCCTGCCTCCTTATTGGCTCAACTGACTGGGTCACATTACAATTAAGAGCAGCTTGAATTCGCTACAAGGCATATGTACACACACATATTCACTTTTACACCTTTTTTTCATTTGTTGATTCTGTCTTATAATTAAAAATTTACAATTCAGGTGCTAGTTGTATGTAAGGATAAACAGGAGAAACATACCCCATGGAGTTTCATATAGAGCCCGCAAGCATTGCACACAGGCTCACCCTCAGCGTTTCTACGCCATAAGGTAGTGGTTGTGGTGTGACAGTTGGCACAGGACAGTCCAAGCCGCCGTGATGAAGGCTAAAAAAAAAAAAAAAAAAAAAAAAAAAACAGCACATAAGACGGTAAGTAGAGAAATGTGACCTTTACATATTTTAATGGTTGTATATGTACATCAACTTTCTATCTTCAAAACCACTTTTCCTGTTAATTATATGTAAAATGTCTTGTCAGGAAAAAAAATCAGCCAAATATAATTAGGCAGACTTCCTGGACTAGAAATCTTGAGGACTGCATAGTGTGCTTTCTCCCACAGGTAATTCTCTCCCCCAGCCTGTTACTGCATGGCACACAACAGCCTGGAAGCAATCATACATTGACCATGCTAAGCATGCACAGCATCAATGCCTGTGTCCAGAGTGACTGCTTCTCCAATAAGTCAGGTTTCTACACATTGCTGTTGGGGAATTAGATCTTAAAGTTGCCCCAAACAGAGCTAAATTCTAGAACATTAACAAGAATACAACCAACCACCAGGGTCTGAGTCCTGAAGCACAATCAAAGCCACTAAACGTGCTAAGTAGCTTCGGTCATTCGATAGAGCCACATCTATTTTACAGGCACATGTAGGGAAAAAAAAAATCACCCAGAAACCACAAAAAGATGAGTGAGAGTCTGACACAGGGAATCCTTAACCTCAGCACTAGGGTAGCAGAGAGAGATTGGGGGGAGGGGAGGAGAGGGGAGGGGAGGGAAGGAGAGGAGAGGAGAGGAGAGGAGAGGAGAGGAGAGGAGAGGAGAGGAGAGGAGAGGAGAAAAAGTCAAGATCTGAATAAAGAAGTACTCTTGGGATTGTCATCCTGGTGCTTAAATTCTGCTATATCTGTTTTACAAAAGATTCACACACATTTGAAAACATTTTTTTTAATACACTGTCTTGTATACAATGATGTTGACACACTTTTATTTGTCCCAATTATTCTTCAATATAAATAGTTGAGTTAACTGGTATCACCAGGGAAAGCCACATCTACTGCTGCCCTTTATGATCCTAACATTCTTAAAAGAATAAATTTCCTCTAAATCACTACAGGAGGGTGGGGTGTTAATATAGTCATCCCCCAAGAAGACAAAATATGATTTATATTTAGATTCTCAAACAAATTGTTTAAAATTATTAAAAACAAGTTGTGCTATGACCAGATACATATGTGTGTATATAAATATATATATAACAAAAGTCCAAAAGCTATAAAAAAATTATAAAGAATTGGAAAAGATATTTTGGGCATATATATTAGATATTTAAGAGTCAGAGATTCAGGTTCCAATTTCTTTGCAGAAAAATATAAATGATTAAACAGGATTTTTCATTTATAGTTCACATCTGTTCTATTAGGTTAGCATCCTTTACAATCAAGTTGTAAAAACAAGGACACAGTCATGAGCCCTTTAGCTCTGTACTGTTTCTAAGAACGCTAAAGCATATACATATATATGCTTTAACCTCACAGAGCAGCAGCAGGGGCTTCTTCCTCCTCCCCCTCTTTGGGACTCAGAGGAAGCCCAAATGAGCCCTCTTTTCTCTCCATAAATGTGAAATTAGTGAAGGACGGACAAAATGATCCGTTTTATAAATGAGCCATTTATGACAGTTTCCAGTGGAATTTGGAGCCGATGTGGAGCAAAATTGTTATCAGAATTTGCCATTATAACAAAGAGCTTTATGACTGTCAACTGCAGTTTGTTAAGTGAAGGCAGTCTCAATAAACATGTGAAATGAAGGTGAGCAGGTTGTAAAAGTTCCTTGTAACAAGCGATCTCAGTTCTGTTCCTCACTGACAAGGAATTCAAGTTACACCATAAATGTCTTATTTTGCAATGTAATACAAGTTCAAATTCACAGTGATTGGTTGTGTTCTGCTGGCTAAACAAACTGGGGCTCAATATTCTGTTTCTGAGAACTAAACCAGATTCACCATAAGCCCACAAAGAGAACCAATTGATAGTGGCACGCCCTGCAGTTGGCATCATTTATAACCCATTCACAAAGCATACGGCTGACCTTGCTTACTGCCAAGACACCTGCCACACGGGGAAAAAAAAAAACTAATTGATTTACAAACGTTTAAATTGGTTTTCTTATGGCTGACAGTTATTTTTTACCTGTGAGTGCATGAAATAAATGAGCTTTTTAAATATGGTTGTTAGTTAATCAAATGTGTAATTCAACAAGAACCTAAAAACTACCTCATGCACAGCAAGGTTTTGCTCAGTTTTGGAAAAAAAAAGTTAGCTTTCAGAGCTCAGCTTGGACTCTGCATGAATGTAGCTTTCCCTCTAGAAAGTAACGTTTCATTGCTCATGCTTTGTCTGATAAATGAAAGCAAGAACTTCCTTGGAATATTTTCTTTTTAATAAAAAAAAAAAAGTACAGGAGGATCTTGAAAGCCCCTGAGTCAATCACATCCTGAATTTAAGGAAACTCTTTAAAGAAAACCCTAAAGGGGGGGGGGGGGGGGGAGTTGTAACAAGCTTAAAGCACATTCCACTCAAATTAACCTCAGCTACTTTATTTTAAATGCATTAAAAACAAAACAATCATAAAACTAATTGCCTCTCCTTAAGGTGTCAGACTTACACCGTGATGCAATTTCACTCTAATCTATTTAACACAAACAACATGTATAGCGTTTGTTCTGCTAATTAGAGAATAACAATTAAATAAATTACCTGGGTCCTTAAGATGTCTGGCATCTAATTGCAAAGCATCTACTTTAAATGGCATTTAGAATACTATTAGTTGGGGCTAGACAAATGTTAGCCTTAAGGTGCAATTCATGAAAACTTGCCTCTCTCTCTCTCTCTCTCTCTCTCTCTCTCTCTCTCTCTCTTTCTCTCTCTCTCTCTCTCCTTTCCTTTCTTTCATTTCAAGCTTTATGTCCTAACAAATGATTGTATTAGCTTAATCATGGAAAAAAAATAAGAATTCCCATTCTTATTTAAAAGATGGTAAAAGCTTGAATTGGTGACATTGACAATTTGGGAAGACTCTACCTTCCCAAGTTCTGTGCCTATCTGCAACAGCCAGATTTCAAAATAACATGTTTGAGCAAATAAATCTTCACCATACTCGGGGCAATTTAAAAGGCAGGGGAATAGGGAGCTAAACCTGGTTCTCCAAGGAAGGGCAAACAGCCCAAAGAGGTAGATAGAGCAAATCAAAGCACTGCAGAACTAGGCTGCCCCTGACAGCTGACCCGAAGAAGAAGAGCAATTTCTGAGGTATCCCACTAGCTGATCAGGTATTGAAGCAGAGCCTGCTTTCTCCAAACCAGCAAAGAAGACATATAAGGCCAGACCTTCTTTTGGCTACTTTTGATAGGCAGATGTTACCTGCAACCCCAATTTCTTGGGTATCCATTTGTATACTGGCCAAGAATATCCCTTTAAGGTAAAATATGTGTGTGCTTAAAAAAAAATGAAAGGCAGCACCTGGGCTGATGGTGCAGTTCAGGAGCAGAGCACTGGCTTGCCTAGTATCGGTTCGATCCTGGTATAGGAAGTGGAAGGGAGACTGCTACCAGCTGCGCCTTGCCTTTCCTTTGCTTTCCTTTCCTTTCCTTTCCTTTCCTTTCCTTTCCTTTCCTTTCCTTTCCTTTCCTTTCCTTTCCTTCTTTTTTTCTTTCCTTCTTTTTTTCTTTCTTACTTTTTTTTTTTCCCCATTGGGGAAGGCCTTTGGTTCTCAACGGGATTCTGACGCGCGCTAAAGGAGGTGGGGGTGGGGGACGGAGTTGCTGCGAGTCCGCACCCTGCAGCGACACTTACCACGCGCTTCTGTGGCTTGATGAGGGGCCTGCTGAGGCCATTCATCTTGCTATAGAGACCGCATGCGTTGCACAGGTAATGACCGGTGCCGTCTCGTCTCCACAGTGGCGTCTGGATGGAGCCGCAGTTCACGCACTCGCGGCTCTCCGACAGGTCCTCCAACAGGTCTGTGGGGAGAGCATGGACCTGTGAGAACGCCAGCCCCGCGCACACCACACTCCACACCACACTCGAATGTGTGGTCAGGTGATCAGAAACTGGAGGCGCACCCCCAGGCTTGGTCGCCCTAGATCCGCTGGCCACTGTCCCACACTCTGGTGTCTCCCGGAGGGGGGGGGGAGGTCTAGTAGAAACCCCAGGGAAGTCAGAGGTCCTAAGAATGACAGGATCCAGAATCTGGGGGGCAGGGGGGGCGGAGGGGAGTTCAACTCTGGTCCCCTTACTGCTCCTCTGGTCTCTATGCTGTCTAAAGGTTTTTACAACCCGGGCCCATCGTAAAATGCAAAACGCCAAGCCAAACGCAAAGGCAGCGCATTAATATCCACTGATTGCTGGCCCCAAATTCCCAGGACTCGCTGCCCAGTCCTTGTTATCAAGTAATTTAAAGTATTGTCTGTGCTCATAACATTTCCTTCTTACATGCCTTTTCTTCAATTTAAAAAAAAAAAAAAAAGACAACCCATATTTAAAACGCTGTTCTTGGCACTTACATCAATTAATAATAAATAAGAAAAATATTTTCTCAGGGAGGGAAAGGCTCATTACTAAGCATGAAGACTGTATTTTACTTTTCATGTCATGAGGATCTAACACAGAAATAGTCTGATTTCTATCTAAAATCTATTTTAAATGTTTGTTCCCATCTTTCAGATCATTGCTTAGCATTTGGGATTTGAAAGTAACCTAAAGCTTAATTAAAAAACAAATCCAAAATAATTAACAAAATGATAGCATTTGCTGCTTCTCCGAAAGGAGGTTAATTATAAAAGCACATCGATTCTCTAAACTGAGACTAAATGTATCACATATGGACTTTGTAAAATGAGAACCCTTTCTGTTTCAGAGAGTTTGAATGTTCTAATTTGACATTCTTCAAGAAATACTTGAGTCACTTTTAAAGTCACTTTACACTTTAGCATTTTATTTGAAGACTACACTGCCAGCAGTCAGCACCACCTTCGTGTTGACAGTCAGTAATCTGGTAAAAATATTTAAATATGGTTTTAGCATTAAAATGCTTATAGCATTAATTTTTACCTTACCAAAAAAACAGTGCCCTTCATTTCTAGAATTATGCCTTGAGATATAAAGGAAACCAACACACCACACAAGTGAGTTCAAAGTTATCCTGGGGACACTGGAACTTACAACACATCACAAAGATTTATTCTTCTCTGCCCTAAAAGCCACTATTGACCACAGCAATCAGTAAAAGACTTCAAGGACTTCAAGGACACTGAAGTTAAACGAGGCTTTTGCCTTTGTTGTTGACTTTAAAATGTTACCTATCAGAGAGCTCCTCTACCAGAGTGGGGCATTCCCTGGAAGCCCTGGCCATAGGAACAATAAAAAGACTCCCTGGAGAAGACTGGGTGAATGCCTCCAGGTAGAATTTAGTCCTCTGGAGTCCCAGAGACAAAGTTTGAAATTCTAGGAAGTTTTTTTTTTAATTAAATAAAAATTCTTTAGTTCCTTTCTGTCTCCCTGCAAGAAGAGCCAGACAGCAATAATTCTAAAATGTCAAAAGAAAATAGATTTTAATTATAAAATCTGGTTGTGCTGAGGGGTTGGCACCTCTGTCCTAAATGATTTCTTGGGGTGTTCCTGGGAAGTGAGAGACTCCATCCAGTCAGGTGTGGTTCCCTGAGTGGAGCTCTGCTCAGTGGGAGAAAAGGAAGCCAGGAGATCAGGGCCTAGGGGGACTCAGGCTCATCTCAGTGTGAACAACTTCAAATCCACTCTCCAGTCCGGAAAGGGCAGAGAGCAGGCTTCTTACTGTGAAGGTTGCTTACTGAGCACAGCACTCAAGTTTTAGCCTTGGTGTTTGCTCAAGCCACTTACACGGTCTACCTCCAAATGTGGTTTTAAATAATAACTATTATTAATATTATAATTATAATTGCAGAGGCAGGAAGATGGCTGCAAATTCAAGGTTAGCAAGGGAAACAGGGAGACCCTACAGAGATGAGGGAGGGAAAAATCAAGGTAAAGAAACAGGTATGTCTGTGCGATCAAACTTGGGTCTACACTCCTAGCCAATTCTGCCTTAGTTGATTCTTTTCTCAGCAGACTGCAGAATCTGGATAGTCCCAAATCCCTCCACTCCAAACCCCCAGTTTAAAAATCTGCTTGAGTCTACAGAAGAATGTTCCAACTTTGCAATGCCCAAAGACTGGAAAGGAAAAAAAAAAAAATCAGGTAAAATATAAGCTAAGTTCAAAGCCAAAAGAATCTTCTATTGTGCCTATGACAGCCTTTCTCAAACAAACCCATTACTGTCAATGTCTAAAGATGGAATTGTCTCTGCACAAGCTATCTTCTCAGTCAAATAAGATGGTTAGTGGTTCAAGGCTAGAGGAAAAAAAAAGAATTTAGAGGGAATTTGAAGGGATGTCAAGAAACAGGCAGAAATGGGGTAGACTCAAACAGCAAGCACCCTGCCCCACAAACTCTTTGGGTTTTCCTACTCATGTGCAAAAGTTTCACAGCCCAGCCACCCTTTCTGGTTCCTTGAAGATTTTTAGTCTCTTGGTCTCTACCCTTGGGAGCCAAACATGGTCTTTCTGTGGTAGAAAGGGTGACAGCCTATCAAGGCTCTATCAAGTCCCAAGCTATCAGATGTTCTCAACAGGGTCCTTGCTGTGCCTGTCTTCCAGGCTGACAGTAAAGGTGCCTGAGAGCCTGGGGGAAAACTGACTTCTTTACCAAGTCTCTGGACCTATCTGTGTCTCTAGTGAGGAGATGATCAAATCAGGTTCTTCACTTTAGGCCACTGGGTTTTCTAATACAAACTGAACAACAGTCCCATTTAGTGTTAACAGGTCAGGGTCCCTGAAAGAACATCCCTAAACCTAAGCGGGGAGGGGCTCCCAGAATGAGACACAACATTCAAGGGAAGGAAGGTTTGGACAATGTGCCTCCATTCAAGACTAACTACTGCCCTCAAATAGACAGCTACATTTTTCCTTATAGGAACAGTTGTCAAATGGGTGAAACCTTGAAAAGGAGAGACTTATGGATGAACCCTAGGCCCAAAACAGGATGGCTAGAGAAAGAAACCATGCCCTGACCATACACCTTCCTCTGCTAAGAGCAGAGCCACTTTCCAAATAAAGGTCTTTCCAAGTTGTGTTTTCCCACTTTACACTTCAATAGCCTCTGGCACGGGTAACTTTGTGAGCTAAACTCTGAAGGTCCTGGCCTGGCCTGGCCAAGTAGAAGTCATATCCCTGAATCCCATCCAGCAGATAGCCTGAAGACCTATCGACCACAGATGTCACAGATGACCATGTCCCCTTTGCCCCCACTGCTTGGGGGAATAGGGATGCTTGTAGATACCTGGGTCTCAGGGCTTTGGGTGTCCTATTTAAATACCAAAGAAAGGGATGGAGCTCCTCAACTTAGCAGACTGAATTAGAAGAGACTGAATATGTCCACGTGTCTAGAGCCCAACATTCCAAATGCACCCAGTCCTGGCATCTCACTCACCACTCACCCAAACCAGGATACAAGCAGAGATCCGGCCCCACATGTCTCTCAAACTGAAATGCACATTTCCTCAATTGCCTGGTTCTTAACTACTCACGAAGCACCCTGGACCTCCTTATCCCACTTCGGGCACATCCCCTCCCCTCGGCCGGCCCTGAGGTCATAGATGTGCATTCACCCTCTTTCCTGGACAAGAATAGCCCCCACAGCATCGCTGCTAGCCTCTGAGTCTGCCACGTAGAACATCTTGTTCTAAGAAGTGTTTGCTGGCCCAGATGGACCTATAGTAAATAGCTGTTCCACACCGGCTTGCGTCCCAGGGTTCCCGGCCCGCACCCCCACACTGTGGCGCGACCTGATCTTTACCTGTGCTGGGGCCTCGTGGCACTGGGAGTGGAGCTCCCGCGCGGCTCTGTAAGCTGTGGAGCACAGGCGTTTCGAAGGGTCCTGCTGGCCAGGCGGGAGTCAGCGGTGCGCCCATGTAGGGCGAGTAGGTCGGGTGATGGTGATGGTGGTGGTGGTACGTTCCGTTCAGCGGCCTCGCGGCGGACAGCGAGCTGTACTGGTGCTCTCGGCCACCCATGGCCGCCAGGCTGCTGCCACCGCCACTCACGCTGCCCGCGCCCGCGCCGCCCGCAGCCACGTAGCCCCCGGGGTCTCGCGCGGCGCCGTTGGCCATGGGCGGGCTGGGAGAGTAGGGGAAGCGTGCAGAGGCGTGGGCCGTAGCCGATCCCGCACCTCCAGGTCCGGCCGCGCCGCCGCCGGCTGCGCCACCCCCGCCATACGGGGGACTGTCGGCGGAGGTCTGGGGCCAGCCTGGGTGGGCACCCGCTCCGCCCGCGTGATTGCTGGGCCCGCTGCCCGCCCCCTGCAGGTAGGGCAGGCCGGACAGCATTGAGCCCACGCGCGTGGTGGGCACGTAGACCGGGGAGCTGGCGGCCGCGGCCGCCGCGGCCGCCGCTGCTGCGGAGTGCACGAAGCCGCCGGGCGCGCCGTCGTAAGCGGCGGGCCCCTGGCTGGACAGGGCGGCGAGGGTCTGGTACATTTCCTCCGGCTGCTCGGCCGCGAAGGGGCTCAGTTTGGCGCCCCGGCTGGACCACAGCAGCTTGCTGGCGGTCGCGGCCTGATCGAGGTCAGTGAAGAGCAACAGGTCCTCCCAAGTCGACAGGGCGCTCCCGGGGCCAGCGACCCCGGGCGCCGCCGCGGCTCCGTGGGCAGCGGCGAAGGGATGCGAGGCGTAGGGGCTGAGCAAGAGCGAGCGGCCCGGAGGTCCCGCCACCGCCTCGGTGTCGAGCTGCGGCGTCCTGCAGTTGCTGGCGCCGCAGGGACCCCGATCCCCGCCCCGGGAGCAGGAGGAGGATGAAGACGAGATGGGGGAAAGCGGCGAGGAGGGCTCCCGCGCTGGAAAGGGCCCGGAGTCGCCGGCGTCCGCAGCAGCAGCCCCGAAACGCTTCGGCAGGCACCAGCCGCCGTCAGTCAAGGCCATCCACTGTCCGGCGCTGCTCCAACCTGACTTTTGATTCCTAAGTTGGGAGTGAGGAACAAGACGGAAGACAGATAAAGTGGACTTACTAATGTTTCACTACATGTTTCACTCCCTCACCCACCCCTCTCCTAGTTTAGGGCATTCCTTAAATATCCGGTTTCTGCCCCGTACTTCAGGGGTTAGAAAACAGCAATTGAAATCTGTGCAGCAGCTAAGGGATCCTGGACAACTAGGGTGCCCTCCTCCGTCACCCAGGACAAGTGTCCCTGAGCACTCCCACCCCTCCATAGCATCCATCCTCTACAAAGCGCGCCAGATCCCAAGACTGATCTCGAAACCGGCCGCAGACTGGCTAACTCTGAGCCGGTGACACGAAAGAATTTAATGTGTGCTAATGCTGTCTCACCCTGCCTCCTAGTAGGTGCCCCTTTCTTGGGATGCCTCAGTGAGAGAGTTCCGCACGTGGAAATAACTAGAAAAGGCAACCTATTCCCGAAAACGAAACCGCCGCCTTTTCTTAGAGCTCCCTGGACCTCGCTGATCATATCCAACGCGAGCTGCAGAAAAAGTTACCTAGCCCAGAGAAAGTGAGATGCCAGGAAAGGCATAAGGATCTAGGAAATAGTGCCGGAAACCAACTCGGCAAAACCTCACGTCCAACCACGTCCAGGCCAACCGCACACCTTAAACACAAACCACCTTACAACCACCAGCGTGCGTACTCAGGCGGGCCGGGCCACCCCTGGCCCACCCCATGGTCAACCCTAGCAGGGGAAAGGCCAGATCGTTCTGGAATTGGTCATAGTAGGGTGGAGCAGAACGCAGAGAAAAGGAGGGGGAAACGCAGGAGGGGAGGGGGGTAAGACCGCCCCAGAGCAGAGGCCACCCCAAAGGGGAGAGCAGGAAGAATGACAGGGAGACTTGGAGGGGGTGGGGAGCCAGGCAGGCCTCCACCGGACTGCTTTTCCAAATCGCTTAGGCTCATCGGAGATAACCACACTAAAATTAATGCCCACACACAGACCCGGGCAAGATAGCAAGAAAGAAGTTTCTCTGCCCACTGAACTACGGGCTCCCGCCCCTTGGCGCTGTGATAACTCAGAGATAAGCTGTGGGCAGATAAGCACTGGGGGGCGGGTGGAGGCTGGTCCGGAGTATCCCGGGAACCTCGGAGTCCCTGCAGTCCTCTAAAGCGAAGGACGGGACACCCTCGGAACCGATCGCAGCCTGGGAAAGGCTGGAGAGTTGGAGGCCCAAGGGCCCGTAAAGGGAGAAGGGAGAGGAGGGGGCAAACAAAGGAGGAAACAGCCGAACCTCGAGCGACGTGCGAGAAGAACGGCCGCGGCCGAGGGTGCTCCGGGGCGCGGAGAGAGGCGGAGGGCGCCGGCGAGAGAGCGAGAGTCCGGGGTCTGCTAGTCGCTGCTGGTGAATAAAAAGGAGAGAGGAGGCGCCTCTTACTGCTCTGCCGGAAAACTGCAGCCTGCGCTCCTGATTGGACTCACCGAGCCCTAAACAAACAGCGCTAGCCGAAGGGTGCCAGGCTGTGGGTCGGAACTGCTCTCTACAAGCAGCTTGGTGCGGAGGTGAAGAGAAGGAGGAGGGATCCAGGGGAGGAGAAAAAAGCGGGTGGGGAGGGGACGGCGAGGGGGAGGGGAGTGCTCAACCCTAGCGGACAATAAGAGCTAGGCAGCCTGCGGGCGTGGGCTGATCTGCTAGCCCTGTCCTCAGAGTAGGAGCGAGTCCACCCCGGGGGTGCCTCACTAGAGGACACCAAGGGAGCGGAAGGGTAACAGCATGCCTGACCTGGCCAGCGACCCATATTCATCCAGCGCTGTAACACATCCCCAGTTACACACACACACACACACACACACACACACACGAAGTCATACCCGCACACCCAGGGCAGAAGAGGGAGGGAAACTTGGCTCGGGAGGAGCTGGATCTTCATAGACCCCGCTGACCGTCGCCACAAAGGGAGGGACTCGCCACCTCTTGGGTCAGGACGTCCCCAAAGTCAGCGGGGGAAGGGGCGGGGGGGGGGGTGCCCAACTGGCCGTCCCAGCCCCTCCTTCCAAATTAAGCTCCCGCCGCCCCCACCGCCCCCGCCGCCCCCGCACAGTTAGTAGTAACTGACCTTAAACTTTCTTGACCCTATTTCGGGATGCTCAGGTCGTGGGGGCCCTTTGGGATTCAAGGATCTGGAAAAGGAGCCCTTGTGTATTCCCTACCTCGCCCCTGCTCTTAAAATATACTAAATTCCTGGGAGGTTTTGTAGAGTTCAGGACGACATTCCCCAGCTAACCTTTCGGTTGTGGTGCATGGAAAGGTTGAAACTAAGAGGTGCTGGGGACCGTCGTGAATAAAAAACACTGCGGTGTCCAAGGACGCTAGTTTGCTTGTCGCGTTCTCTCTGAGCTTTCTCTGGACTTCAGGTCAATCAAAGATAACGCGTTGAGAAGGAGCGGGGTACCTTCCCTGGACCCAGAAAGAAATACCATTTCTCCACCCCCAATCTCACACACACCCCCTAGTCGCTCCCTCCAAACGGTTATCACAACTGTGTACAAACTGATACGGTTCTTAGCGGGCCAAGGACTGGAAATGAACACTGGCGGGGTTATCAGTGCCGATCTGTCAGCAGCGAGTCTCGCACTGCTTGTCCCAGGCAGCAGCAGTGATATACGTCTTATTCCTTTGGGCTCACAAAAGGGATTTCTTTCGACAAGCTGGACACTGGAAGAAGGCTGCGGGAAGGGAATTGAACAGGAGAAACACTCTTGTGGGAGTGGATTTTTACACGAACGCCCCAGGTAAATTAAATGTTTTCTATAGATCTTCCTGGAAGCATTTGAACTCTTTTTTGTTGTTGTTGTTGTTGTTTTAGTTTCGTTTGCTATTTATTTTTATTGTTTTTCCAGTTGGAGAAAGGAGAGGGATACAAGCAGATTGAAACATGAATGCTTACATAGGTGCTCTGTAATACAGGATTTCGAGAGAACTCGTTGCGAAGGGGTTCTTTCCTTGAACTGTACCTGTGTGCTGGGGGCGGGGAGGGAAATGACTTACTGGGGAGGGGGCCTCCGAATCCAGGAAGTTAGCAAGAATTTTCCCGTTTTCATTCTTCATTGTAAATCGGCCAAACACTTCTGAATTTTAAACCTGCTACTGAGACGGTCTATAAACCATTCTTGCTAACTGCGTCATTTTTACCGTGTTCCCTTTTGCCTCTCCTAGTCACTGTGGCTTCAGCGTGGCTGTCTTTCTGAAAGGCTGAAAGTAGAAAACTCTGGAATGGAGAGGCTAGCAGCTGGAACAGGATTCGAAGGCTTTAAATTTTAACCCGAGTTCAATCGAAAGTTACTACCACAAGAGACTGGCACGGGCCGGCCCAATTCCCACCACGGCTTCCAGCGGCTTGCTTTGGGTTGTCCGGTAAGTTCCAACCAAATTTTTAAGCGAGTTGGGTTCTGCGAAGTTCATTTGTAAGCAATTCATTAAAGCTTCGGACATCGCTTTTTCATTTGAGTCCAATTTTCCGAAATAATGTCTCCAGTTTACCCTTAAAAGCAATTTTTACAGTTCGTATTTGCTAATAAAATAATAAATGACTTGGCTAAATTTGGTGTCCTGGCTGTGAGCGACCTTCAAGGTTGAGGGAGATCGAGCTCCGGCGCGAGCCTAGTTCCAGTCCAGTGGCCGGTTTTGGCTTTGTTTTTTGTTTTGTTTTGTTGCTCGAGGGGTTATCCTGTGTAAATTTCCTGGAACAATTGCAAACCCCTACTGCTCTGCTTTCCCGAAGCTAGGCATCGAAATGTAGAGAACACACTGACCCTGGCGCCTCTGGGACAGAGGTGAGGAGTTCGACCCATATGAACAGATTCGACAACATTCGGACTCTAGTGGCTGGGGAAGAAACCCATAATTTTACCCTCCTCATTCCCAATCATTTTAGTAGTGCCTCCAACCACAAAAAAAAAAAAAAAAAGAAAGAAAGAAAGAAAGAAAAAAGAAAAAACAACGATAGATCATTGTTTTTCCTTTCAGGGCTCAAAATTCACCTTTAAAATTTTTTTAAAGGCTAGCTTTCCGAAAGAGGAATAGGTTAGAGAAATAATTTTTCTCCATCTCAGTTAATGTAAAAATAAAACCTGTCCGGTTGACGAAGACAAAAATCTAGACTGCCTGCAGACTCTAATTTGTCCCCCACCCCCACCCCACCCCTGTCTCACGGACTCTGGCGACGACACCCCAGCCCAGCAAGCAAAGGCACATTTCAAAGCCCTCCCACATCGGCCTCAGGCTGGACTCTCCAGGGAAATGGAAGCCAGCAGAATCCGGGGTGCCGAGGGGAAGGTGGCACACCAACCTAGGGGAACCCCCAAATGGAAATGGTCCCCATCATGCCCCAGATAGCTCCTAGAAGTTTCTGTCTTAGTGTTTTTGTTTTGTTTCTTTCTTTTCAACTCCTTTTCTCTTGTCCCCTCCTGTCGTCTCCAAGCTGGCTTTGCTAGTCTTGACCGGAATCGTTTTGCTCAGAACCATTTAGACCCAAGGAGCAGGCCCTCCGAACAGAATCTTCTTCCTACGCCCAAAAGAAGGCTGACTCTGGGGCGCGGCCTGTCCCTCTATGCTCATTTATTTGGTCCGGACCAAACCACCACTCGCCTTTCATATCTAGCCGGAACACAGCAGCCAATAGGGCAGGGGGCGGGGGCTCTGTAGCTAAAACGGAAGAGCTGTTTGGGGACTCGATGGCGCGCGGCCCGGGGGTCACCACAGACCTGGGCCTGGATGTGTGTCGCTATACATCTTTGGCCTTGCAAACTCAAGCTCATTACCTGTCATTTCACGAAGCTTCTACCTGCTCCCAACATCGATTCAAAAGTGGGGCAAGGAGTGTTGATACATACACATACAATTTCTGTGTTAAACATGGTTTGAACTTTAGATTTAAAAATATTACGCTAAAACTATAACTCACTAGTGAATGGCTTAATGTTCAAGGATGTGGGTTCGATTCCCACGCACTACAAAAAAGAAAAAGAAAAAAAGCAAAGAAAAAGAAAGGAAACACACATTTATAAAGCCTAGTCGATTATACCACATTTCTTACTGTCTTAGGGACTCTTTCACCCAACGATACGGGTCACCTTGGCTTCCTAATTTTCCCCAATGTCCCAGTCCAGTAGAAGGGTGTGAACAGTGTGTGCCCCCATTCGGAACGCCAGCTAATAACCAGGGAACTCTCTTTTCCCTCCTCCTTCTCTCTCCCTTCGTGGTGAGTCCTTTTTTCTTTCTTTTTACCCCATTTCTTCCCTTCCCTTCCCTTCCTCCATTTTATTCTTATTTTCCTATAAACAAACAAAACCGCTCCAGACGTGATCAGGTGACGGCGGAAGAGCGAAGGTCGCCCCAATCCACAGTGTTCGTTCTTTCTGCCCGGCCTCAGGCTTCAGAGCTAATGCACTGGTCCTGGGCGGTGGGAATCAAGCGGCACGCGAGACACGACCCTGCCCCCGCGGTCCCGCACGTTTGCAGCCCCTGGTGACCCCGGCTGGCAGCCGCCAGTTCAGTGCAGAGGTGGGCTCGCGGTTGCCGGAAAGGTCATTGAGGTGGCATCCCTGTCCACGAGCTGTTTACGTGACTTAATGTACTTCTTACACGGTGGTAAGAAGCAGCGGCGATAAGGGGGTGGCCCCGGAGCGTCGCCGTAAAAGCCCCACGCTGGGCGCCTGAGGCCCACCCTCAGCCATTAACCTTTTTACTTTATTCTTTCCTCTCTCTTAAAGCTTGTTATCTGGGCCACCCAATGACCGACGAAAGATCTTCCCTCCCCACCGCTCCCATCGCCGCTTTAAACCAAATAAATTTAGCTATTAAGGGCCAAGATGTCTGAAAAAAGATCGAAAGGTGTCTCTCTGGGATCCCTTAGAGAAGCGAAGAAGCTAGGGGCTCTCCAATCCCGATAAAGAAATTCCACGCCGGCGCCAGCCTCCCTCGTCAGCCTGCTTGCGTCCCTGGGATCACCACCTCAAAGGTCCGTTGCGACCTGTGACTGCAAGTGAGGCATTGTCTCGTGGCCAGGGGATGCTCAGGCGTTGGAACTAACCCTAACCCTAACCCAGAAGCTGTAGGACCTAAAACATTCCTGCCAGGTTTGCAGAGAACCAAGGTCAATGAAACAAACTCAAAGTTCCATTTAAATTTGCCCCTCCTCCCCCCTGTCTTCTACAAAGCCTTCTATTATATATGACAAGCTGGCCTGGATTTCAAGATCCTTAAGGCCTGTAGAGTATAGGAATTACAAATGTTGTAGCCTTGTCCTACCATTTTGGTTTTTTTTTTTTTAATTTATTTCTCTAATACTAATAAAGACAAAACCAAATCATACCTGTCTACCTTCCCCATGGTTCATTTTAGGATCAGAGAAGCACCCCATATCCCCTTGGGGTCATGAGCAGAACAGTCTGAACCCCCCACCACCACCACCACCATGTGATAGACCTGTGTCCCGGAATCCCGGAACTGAACCCAGGAAGAGTGTAGTCTCTCAAAGGTTAGTTTGGTCAAATGCAGTATTTAGAATCATTATTAATTATAGCTGGCATGGTTACTTGAAGCCCAGGGCTGTGTGTCAGCTAAAGCCTTCACTTCCCTCTCAAAGGATGAAACCAAGGGTCCTCATTTTGAAGACTTGGGACTTTGAAAGTCCTGGAGGAAGGGGAGGGAGTGTCCGTTGGGATGGTCAGATAATGATTCCATGATTCTGCTTCGAAACAGAAAGGGCTGAGAGGGCAGGAAGCATGGCCCAGGTCCTGGTGGGTGTGACCTCTGCTTTGCTGCTCCCTCAATCTACTCTCCGACAGACGCTGGACTCATTTCCAAAAGGCAGTCCAGGTTCTTCTGTCACCTTATGCTGGGGTGTGAACTTACAGACACCCCTTTTCCTATTCCTTCCAAATAGTTTACTTCCAGAACAGTCTCATTGTGTAGCCTTGCCCTCTAACCCAGCCTCTAAAGGATGAGCAAAGGAAGCCTCAGAAAGAAAGGACCCTCTGCTCCACGCCTGAGCTAGACCTGAGGGCTCCTTGGATGTGGGGACAGAGTGGCTGAGAGCATGGGTACAATGAATTCTGGGATGTGGCTCCCACTGCCCCAAACCTTTGTTCCTCAGAGTCCTTCCTCCCTGTTAAGTAGCATTTGCCCTTTTCTCCCCCCCCTCCCTTTCCTTTTTTAAAAGGCCAGGCAGGGATTGATAAAGTAGGCAGAGAGAAAAAAAGTAAAAAAAACAGAAAAATGAATTTTTGAGAGATTTGCTAAGTTATAGATGCTGTCCTTGAGTCCAAGAGAAGGTAGTGACCACGAAAAGTCGCTGCTCATAAATATGACCTCTCTGTTCAGCTATGCTGCAAATATGCGGAGAGTTGGGGCTAAAGGGTTTGTCTGCCACTGTGCAGGCCTCCAGCTTCCTGGCACTCATCAACAGATCCTGTCCTGAGTATGCATGGTGGGAGAAGAAACAGGAGAGGCAGCTCTGAGCTTGCAAGTGTTTACAGTCTAGGAGGTTGGCACCTCTTGTGGAGCCACAGGCAGCTTTGTGGAAAGAGCTGAGGGGAAAGCTTTGTCTTCCTCTGAAAGGGCACTTAGATTGCAGTTGTCTTCCAGGCTGTGAAGTGGCTTTGGAAAGTTGAGAGTTCCTCTAGCTTAAACATTGAGGGAATTGTAAGAGCCATTGGGCCAGCCCAGAACGTGGGGTTACTAAGCCACCTCCTAATACCTCCATCTATTTTCTGTGTGAAGAAGGCGAATCGCCCAACTTCTCTGTTCCAGTTTCCTCTTCTGTAAAAGTGAGCTTTAAAAAACCAAGGCAAGGCATCCTGACTATGCCCATAATCACTGTTCTCAGAGCTGGGGCAGTACTGTGATTCTCAGACCAGCCAAGAAGACTACATAGTGGGCAAGATGGCTCAAAGGGCAAAGCTATGTCCTGACAGGACAAACCAATGACTTCCATTCATGAGTGTGACATGGGTGTATGTGTGAGCACATACAGACATAAGTGTAATTTAAAAATTAAAGAAAGGCTAGAAGGAAGGAAGGAAAAAGCAGAGAAGAGGGAGGGAGAGGGAGGGAGGGAAGAGAGGAAAGGAGGGAGGGAGGGAGGGAGGGGCAGACCCCTTATGAGATCATTGCAAAGACAAAGAGCTTTGGTTGCAATATTTGTGCATGGTAAGGTCTATGAATTATTACTGACACCCACCTGCACATATACTGCACAAAATTTCAACTTTGTATGTGACCTAACTGCTTAACTGCCCCTGTACTAAATGAATTCCCAGAAAAGCACTCCCATTTTACTTGAGGGATTGTTTTGAGCCCTCTGTGTACCAGCACCAGGACTTTATTGCATTATGGTAGGGAAGGGGGATGTGTGTGATACAAACATAAGTCCTTTGCTGGCTTTTGGTTTCTTTGAAGAGGAAACATTCCTTGTTCTCCCCTTTGCAAATGCAAGCAGCAGATTCCAGCATCTTCTGCAGAACCAAGATAGCAATCGTGAAGCTTCTCAAAAAAAAAAAAAGAATCCCAGTCCTCTACAGCAGCCCTCCTTGCCAAAGCTGCTCTAGAGATGGATAGAAGGGAATTAGCACACAGTCATTAAGAAGGCCAACCTAGGAGATTGGCACTAGATATTAGGAGCATAGGCAACTCTACCCTTCTCTTCTCTCAAGCCTTTTACCCTTCAGCTAGTATTGTAAATTTATCCCAGTTTGATTTTCCATTGTTTTGTGACTCTCTCCCTCTCCCTCTCTCTCTCTCTCTCTCTCTCTCTCTCTCTCTCTCTCTCTCTTTCTCTCTCTCCTCCCCCAACAGCTTTTTCTTTATTTAGGTCTGGAGTTAGAAGCCAGAATATCTCCTGCATGCTAGGCAAATGCTCTATTCCTGAAACACATACACTACAGAAACATATTATTGATCATAGGCCACTCTAGATTTCTTCAGTCTTGGTTTCTTTCTGGTCCTTCTCTTCCCCCTCCTTCCAATGTGTATTTGAAAACAAGATCCAAACCAGAAGAAGAATCCTGTTCTCTAGCTAAGAAGACAGTGTAGGAGATGCACAGAGGCAGAGCCCATAGTGGGTGAATCTCCCTCTCCCTCTCCCTCTCTGCAGGCAGCTGGCCTGGTGTGGGCCCAGAGACTGCTTTCCTCTGGTCTCTGACAGCCCTGATCTTCTCTTGGTTTGATTTACTGAGTGCTGTCATTTCTCTGCTCTTTACTTTCACAGTCACACAGTCAAACCTGATAAAGTTCAAGACCCTGAGTGCTTGCAGCTTCCCAAGACTGACAGTCCTGTCCTCCACCCCAGCCAGCCAGCTGAGGCTGATTGAATCCTCCTGGACAGAAGCCTCCAGGGATCAGAAGCAGCAGTTAGTCCAAGGGGACAAGGAATGCCCTGGCCCCTCTGCTATTTCAGCAAACCTCAGTCCCTTCTCTCCTGAGATGGATTGTCAGAGATTTGAGGGCAGGGAAAGAGCTGAGCTTCCACGTGCATGGCTGGTTAAGATGGGATGGAAACTTCTAGATGGCTGCCCTGAGAGCTGGGTCTCCTAAATCTACTGAACAGCCATGGACTCAAGACCGAGACACTTAACCCCGAGGTGCCTCAGTTGCTCCGTCCATAAAATGATAAAAATATTGCTTTACACAAACACTCATCATGAACTAATGACCAGGGTCCTGCTTGCCCAAGCCATCCTATAGGCTCCTCGGAGATGGGAGTGCATATATCTGTCCTGGCTCTTCAGTTCCTGTCAGGTTCAATACAAATTTCGATGTTAATCTAAACACTACACTAGTGGGCTAAACAAAAGGAATGATTTGTCTCCAAAGGCCAAACAGTTAACTTAGACTCAGGTTTCCAGACCACTGAAATGTCTTCTGATGGAAGATGCTTTCTAAATACCTTACTTTCTGCCCATGAATATAAGTGAGCAAAGCCATAGAACATAAACTACAAGTGGTAAGTAACAAGGATGGAGACATTTTATTCTCAGTGTGGGTAGTGTAAGGGCATCATTTATTTATTGCCCAAATTCATGTTTTCATTTATCTTAAAAAGTGTCAGAATTTTCTAGTGCAGGGGAGTAGCCCAGTGGAGAGCACATGTTTAGCATGCTCTGAGCCCTTTCTTTAATGACGAGCATCACAAAACAAACAAGTAAATCTGGTGTAAAGTAATTATGGTAGCAGTGATTTAAGAAGATGGCTGGCCATCTAAGTGTTCTCACCTTGGTAATTAAAGAAAAAGGAGAGATGACATTCCTGGACTGACAGTGCTGTGCCTTGCTGGTTGGGGCCCCCAAAGAGCTCACAGGATCTGAAATCTCTCTGAGGAAGACCATGTCTGCCAATGTGAAAGCCCTTAAGCAAAGAAGGTCAGAAGCCCAGGACTAAAGCACTTAAGATTCAGCGATTTGTCATTCCATGTGTCCCACAACACAAGCGCTCTGAAGGAACAGTTCACTGACACAAACATGAAGGAGCAGGTGGGTTATGACAAACTGTTGGTCAAGAGAATGAGGGAAAACAAAAAACCCTGGGAAGAGCTTGCCAAGAGTTACCAGTTGTCCTCTCTGAGAGGTAGATTTCCAAGTCTGAGTCCAGGCAAAAAGAAGTCTTTAAGGGGAACAAATAATCAAACCCAGGGAGGAAAAAGTTGGCTAATTGTGGCAGATACCAGTAATTGCCATGACTCAAGAGTCAGAGGCAGGAGGATCACTAGAAGTCTGTGGACAGCCTGTTTTACATAGGGCTAGGCCAACTACTATTATTTAGTGAGATCCTTTCTCTTTTTGATTTGTTGTTTCCTTTAGTTTTGTTTTGTTTTGATAGGTTAGGTGTGGTGTGGTGTGGTGTGGTTTGGTTTGGTTTGGTTTGGTCTGGTTTTTTAGACAAGGTTTCTCTGTGTATCCCTGGCTATCCTAGAACTCAATTTGTAGATGAGGCTGGAGTGAGAAACTCAGAGATCCGCATGCCTCTGCATTCCAAGTGCTGGGATTAAAGGCGTGTATTGCCACCACCCAACATGACTATGAACTTAAAAAGGTATAATTGTCTCTCTAGCTCTCATGCCTAAAGAAAGCACACTAATATGTAAGGGGACAACTGTAGTGACCCTTTTAAAAATTCAGCACAGTTGTCGGCTACCATGGTTACAAGGCACTTTTTATCTGAGAGATGGTGGCAGTGAAGTATTATATATTTTATATGTTATATATTTTATTATATATTATATATCACACTATAACATATAAGTTCCAGTACTTAGGATATAGAGGCAGATCCATGTGTAGCTAGCTAGAGGCCAGCTCTGGCTAATTGAGACCCTGTCTTTAAAAAATGGAAAACCAAGGCTGGGCAGTGATGGTGAACACCATTAATCCCAGCACTCGGGAGGCAGAGGCAGGGGGATCACTGTGAGTATGAGGCCAGACTGACCAACATAGTGAGTTCCAGGATAGCTGAGACTATATAGTAAGATCCTGTCTCAATAAAACAACAATGAAACTAGGGTGAGAGAGATGGCTCAGCAGTTAAGAGCTCTGGCTGTCTTGCAGAGAGGACCCGGGATATAGCTGGCTAATAACCATCTAACTCCATTCTATCTCAGGGGATCCAACATCCTCTTCTGGCCTTTGTGGGTACTTTATGCATGTGGTGCATAATATATAGACATACAATGCACATAAAACAAGAATAGATGAATCTTTCTTAGAAAGAAAGTCAAAACAAAGCCAGAAGGCACTTTTTAGCTCTCTAGTCTGCAGATATCATTTGAGTATTACAAAGTTGCTTCTTTCTGACCATAGTTCTGGCCTCTGTGGAAGAGCTAAGGATAGACTGATATCAAATGACTTCTCCTGGCACATCCTCAGTCAGATTACTACTCTGTTTATGGTACCACAATTAGAGGCATGTAATTATCTAACAAAAACAGTATAAATGTTACATCATTTATAAAGCAGTACCTAGCTAAAGTCTAGCCAAAACCACAGCCTAGATCCACAAAGCAAGCTGTTGGCCTTCAAGTTTCTTTCTTTTTTTTCTTTTTTTCCTGTTGTTGCTTTTCCTACACAGGGTTTCTCTGTGTAGCCCTGGCTGTCCTGAAACTTGCTCTGTAAACCAAGCTGGCCTCAAACTCTCCTTCCTGAGTCATCAGCCCTGCTCATCCTTCAAATTTAAAAGACCTTCTCAGTGTCAAGAGTTCAGCATGTACTGAGCCTCTGCGGAAATGGCAGAACAGACAGGAGCCCACGTGAGTCAGCCACTGAGTCATGAGTTCAAATACCAAAGACACAGAGAAAGTTTACTGTTGTTCTCGGATGTAAGCCCTTATGCAAATCTCTCCATAACACTGCTTGCCATTTCCCCCACTTGTTCAGAGGAGGTAAGGGTATCTTCTATACCCAGTATGCTGTTTGGACTGTTTGGCAAGAAAAATGATGAAATTCTACTTTAGGCTACTTATAGGGTAATGAAGCAAGCGAAAGAGAATATCAAGGCTCCAAGACTTCAAAGAGGGGAGTTGTTTAAAGGCAAGAGGTAGGAAAAAGCCTTTGAGAGGATAAAATGTAACCTGCTAGGGGTCACTGAAGGCCATAAACAGCCAGATGTGTTGATACACATCTGCAATTCCAGTACCTGGGGGCCTGAGGCAGGAAGAGTGTTTGAGGTAATCTGGGCTACATAGCAAACATGGCCAAAAATCCTTGATCTTGTGGCGGTTGTGGAGGTTCAGCAATTAAAGGTGGCTTATACCACCTTTATACCAATATAATAGTCAGTATTGTCTAAGGAAACTGACAGAATGAAGACAGATATGTGGCTGCACCTATATATTGTGAATTATTATAATATATAGCATTATATAATAATAAATCACTATGATTTATTAGAATGACTTGCAGGCTATGGTCCAAGTAGTCCAACCCTGGATATCATACAGCAGCAGCTGAGAACCTGGTAATCGTCCACAGCGCTGGATGTCTCCACAGTCCCAATCTGGCACTAGAGCCATGGAGGATTCGTGAAGAACTTCTGGTCCTAAGTGTACGCTGGAAGCCCAAAGATGGCTCAAAGATCAGCCAAGAATGCGTAGGAGCACGAGTTGGGCTTGCCTACTGGCAAGCAAAGCAGGACTTCCTTCTTTCTCTTCCTCTTATCACCTGGGTTGCAACCAACCTAAAGAAAGACACTGCCCACTTTTGTGGATTTGCTGCTATCTTTTTTTTTTTTTTCTCGAGACAGGGTTTCTCTGTATAGCCCTGGCTGTCCTGGAACTCACTTTGTAGACCAGGCTGGCCTCGAACTCAGAAATCTGCCTGCCTTTGCCTCCCAAGTGCTGGGATTAAATGTGTGTGCCACCACACCTGGCTACTGTTGTCTTTACCTTGCTTTTTCAGGACAGGGTTTCTCTGTATATCTCTGGCTGTCCTCAAACTCTCTACACAGACCAAGCTGGCCTTGAACTCAGAGATCTGCCTACCCCTGCCTCCATGAGCACTGGAATTAAAGGCTTATGCCACTGTACCCTGCTGATACTGCCCACTTCTAGTATACAACTTTCTGCTTCAAATGGTCAACTCAAGAAAAGTCTTTCAAAAGAGTGCCCAGAGGTTTGTGTTACTCCAGATCCAACCAAGTTGATACAAAAGACCTGAGTTCCACCCCTAGGACCATTCCCACAAGCTGTCCTCTGACCTCCATACGAACCTTAGGGTGCATGTTTGGGGTTACACTTGAGTGCTTGCACACACACACACACACACACACACACACACACACACAAAATAAATAGATGTATCAAAAAGGATTTTAAAAACCTTGATCTGGTGCTGCTTGGAGCAGGTGTGATGATATACTTCATGTGCTTGTAAACCTTGGAGAATTTGTGAACAGAAGCAAGAGGATCAGTTCTAAGAGTGTTCTTGGCCACAATATACTGAGTTTGAGGCCAACCTAATCTCTATGAGGCTAATCAATCAACCAATCAGTAAAACAATCAATAAAAGAAATTGGGTTATAAGACTTTGAAGTATCCGCAGATTGTTTCACTATTATTATTATCCAAGCGCAGTGGGACTCGTCTTTAGTCCCAGAACTCTGGAGATCAGCAGAAGCAGGCAGATCTATAAGATTGTGGTCTATACAGTGAATTCCAGGCTAGCCAAGGCAATATAGTGAGGCTATGTCTCAAACAGAAAAAAAAATATATACTAAACTGTGACCTTTAGGACAAAAGATAACTGTCAACTAAGAAGAAAGAAATTATCAAATCTCAAAACTATTCGCTGGAAAATTTACCATCAATATGTGAAACCTTTCAACAGAAACAAATGTAGCAATGAGGGCCAAGGTAGGACGGAGCCTGCCAAAGCTACTATAATGAGATGCTGGGCATTAAAATGAAGCCCCAAATAGTGGCATTATGATGTAATGCTAGAATGCAGGCTCAGTAATATTGAGGTGGTGGTTTCTTCTACTTAAGGGTTTCCCCAGAGTCCAGGCTAGAAGCCTGGCATATGTAGGTACACACTTATGAACGAATGTCACATTAAGACATACAGAGTTCCCCAGCCCCTGAGTTTGGCATTCCCTTCCCTCACACAGAGACACTGTATCACCGGCTTCCTAGGGATGCCACCACATGTGTACCTCTGAGGATGCAATTTCCAGACTCACAGGTTCAGTGGTACATGCTGGGGTCCCTTGAGCAGCAATTCAGGTCAGATAATCGCCTCATGGAAGGGGCCCATGATGGCATTGTGAAGAGAATGAGATTCAAACCAGCAAGCCAATGTCCTGCAGGGTACGATGCAGCAGAAGGCCCTCCCTAGATGCTAGGATCACATGTTTGGTCTTTCTAGCTTCCAAATAAACGTGAATAAATTCTCCAGCTTCGGGCATCTACTTTTAGCAACAGACTAAGAGGACCAGCAACAGACACAAATAAGTAAATTCACATATTAAAATACTTTTAAAAGGGAGAAAACAGATGAAGACATCACATACAGACACACAGGCAGGCATACATGCACTCATGCACATACACACACTCCAGTTTTTTAACCTAGTGTGGACTAGAATTTGATAAATAACCCAGGATGGCTTTGAACATATGGTCTTTCTGACTCAGATCCCTCTGAGTGTTGTGACTATGGCTACATGAGCCTATTGCCAAACTCCAAGACTTGTGGGGGACGGGGAGAAAGGGGAGCTGAGACACAGTGTAGCACATCTAGAAAGAAAGAGGGATTCTCAGTTAAAGAACTGTTCCATCAAACTGCTCTGTGGACATTATCCAGCTTGATGATCAATGTGGGATAGCCTACCCCATTGAGGGGGGTGTTACTTCTGGGGGGGGGGGGCAGAGCTGACTAAGAAAGCTGTGTGTGAACAGGAGCAATGGGAACAAGCCAGAAGCAACTTTCTTCCATGGTCTCTGCTTCAGTTCCTGCCTTGGCTTCCCTTAGTGATGGACTATGACCTGCAAACTAAAATACCCACCACCTGCTTTTTTGTGGATTTGCTTGTTTGTTTGTTTGTGGTTTTCATGGTATGTATCATAGCAACAGAAACGAAGGTCTGACTCTGCAGTCCTGGCTGGCCTGGAACTTTCTGTGTGTACCAGAGTGGCTAAAAATTGGAAGTAATCCTCCTGCCTCTGACACCCAAGTGCTGAGATGACAAGGGTGTGCCATCATGTCTTGCTCTGATTTTGTTTTTATTAATTAATCAGTTAACTAACTAATTAATTAATTAATGTAGTATATATAAGAGGGGAAGAGGGGAAAGACCTTCTGGGTGCAGGCTTCTGTCTCCATCTCCCGTTTCATAGAGTACCACTCATCTAGCACTTTTCACTCGGGCTCCAGGTATTAACCTTGGCTCATAGGGCTTATGTATGCAGTGCTTCTGCCGGACAAGCTGGCTCCCTGGTCCCAGGTCTCTCTTTTAGGGGTTGGTAGTTTGTTTGTTTGTTTGGATTGGCTGGTGGTGAGTTAGTTGTTGAGACACTATCTCTTGTAATTCATACTGGCTTAGAATTTAGTATGTAGCCATAGCTGGTCTTGAACTCTTGATCATCCTGCCTCGACTGTCTAAGTGCTGAGATTACAAATGTATACCATTAGTCTGGCTGATTTGGTGCTGAAGATGGAACCTGGGCCTTATGCATGTTAGGCAAGCACTCTGCCAACTTTTACTTCTGGCTATACATCCTCACAGGCCCTCACCTGAAAAGCAGCGGTGTGAAGGCTGGGCTCCTGTGGTGAAATCCTATTGGACTCTTTACCTGCTCCTCTGTCCTTACTCCTTTTTCTCAGATCAAGCTCTCTCCTTTCCAACTCCCCTAAGTCCTAAAATGTTCCTCCTTCTCAAAATCTCCCTGGTAAGTTAGTACCAACGCAGTGAGCACTGCCTGGGTCCCTACATAAAGCTTCCTTTCTATGGCACCAGTACTCAGTCATTCTCTGGTACAGATTTAGTCCCAGGATACAAAAGCTCTCCTTGCCTCCCTGTTAGGTATATTCTTCAGTTCAGATCGTTTTCTGGTTGATTTAGACTATAGTTGCTAATTGTCCATTTCAAAATAATGATCAACTGGCTGTAAATTTCAACATTTTATTGTTTAAATTTACCCATCCCATACTGGTCTTCCTTCGAGGCACTAATGCTTAAGAAGAAAATGTCAGTTTATTTTTTTCAGACATTATCTGTGCTCACACTGAACTCAATCTCCATGTGTAGCTAAAGATAAGCTTAAACTTCCTGCTTCCATCTCCCGACTGCAGGGGCATATCAGTAAACCTGGCTTATGAGATACAGGGAATCAAATCCAGGGCTTCGTGCATGCCAGGCAAGCAGCCTACCAACTAACTGAGCCATACATACCCCAGCATACCCCGAATTGCATTTTAAATTAAACTGCATTTTATTTATTGTGTGTCTGTACATATGGTTGTGCATGGGCCACGACCTGTGGAGGTCAAAGGCCAACCTACAAGAGTAGATTCTCTCCCTCCAATATGTGCCTCACAGGGGGTCAAGCTCGGGTTGTCAGGCTTTTCGGTGGGTGCCTTCGCCTTCTGAGAGACCTCCCAGCTCCTGCCCAAATGCCTTGAATGTTAGACTAGTCTAGCCTGCTTAGAAAGTTCTTGGCCTGCTCTTTCTCTTGGGCCCGTGGCACCGGCAAGATGGGCAAGTGTCCTTCGTGCTGCCCGGAAGCTCTGCAGTCACTGACGGGACCAGAAGTGGCATGATAAACAGTACACGAAAGCCCACTTGGGCACAGCCCTGAAGGCCAATCCGTTTGGGAGCGCCTCTCATGCAAAGGGAATTGTATTGGAAAAAGTAGGGGTTGAAGCGGAAACAGCCAAATTCTGCCATCCATCAGGAAGTGTGTCAGAGTGCAGATCATTAAGAACGGCAAGAAGATCACAGCATTCGTGCCCAATAATGGCAGCCTGAATGGCATTGAGGAGAATGACGAAGTTCTGGTTGCTGGATTTGGTCGAAAAGATCATGCTGTAGGTGATATTCCTGGAGTCCACTCAAGGTGGTTAAAGTAGGGCCGGGCATGGTGGCACACGCCTTTAATCCCAGCGCTCGGGAGGCAGAGGCAGGTAGATTTCTGAGTTCGAGGCCAGCCTGGTCTACAAAGTGAGTTCCAGGACAGCCAGGAGAACCAAAAAAAAAAAAAAAAAAAGTTAAAGTAAAAGTAGCCAATGTGTCTCTTTTGGCTCTATACAAAGGCAAGAAAGAAAGGCCAAGATCATGAAATTTGACAATGGAAACACAGTAATAAATTTTCATATTCTGAAGAAAAAAAAAGTTCTTAGCCAGCCTGGACTGTACAGCAAGGCTTGTTTCCTTAGAGTGGGTATGTATGTGCACATGTGCATATGTGCGAGTAAACATATGTCATGGGAAACAGAAGGCAACTTTTTTCCTTTCAGCATGTAGGTCTTGGGAATAAAACTTAGGGAGTGAGGCTTGAAGGCAGGCACCTTTACAGTCAACCGTCTCCTCAGCTCTATGGCAATCCACACCCCAACCCCAGCAGTGGACTGAAGTGGAAACCTGTAGTTCTTTAAAAGTTAGTTATGTCAGATGATGTTTTGCTGAGGCACACAGCTGAAAGGATGTCTTGCTAAAGCAAACACATGAAAGACTGTTTTCCTGAAGCAGACACTGGGGAAAGGACGCTTGAGTATAGCAAATATGTGGAAGGACCATTCTGAAGGAGTATAAATATGTCCCCACAGACAGCAGGAGATGAGCACTGGGCTTTGGTTTGGTTTACTCTGCCTCAGTGTTCTTCGCTAACGACACACATGTATTGGTTCACCTTACATAGCATTGTTGAGCTCAACTTGTAGTAACTCTGTGAGGCACATATTGGAGGGAGAGAATCTACTCTTGTAGGTTGGCCTTTGACCTCCACAGGTCGTGGCCCATGCACAACCATATGTACAGACACACAATAAATAAAATGCAGTTTAATTTAAAATGCAATTCGGGGTATTGAGAGAAACTCACCCAGGAACTGCTTGTGAGGTTCCTATGGCAACTTGACACTTCTTCAGTCTCACCTCAGGCTGGTTGTCTTCAGAATTGAACTACAGCTGTGGGTTCGTGCCTGATATCTGCTTGCTGAAAGGACTAGCCTGTCGTTGCTGGTTCATGCCTGGTGTCAGCTTGCCTAGAGGACTGGTCTATGGCTGCTGATTCATATTTGGTGTTTGCTATAGGACTGAACTGCTGCAGAAGAAGATCAAGCTCGCTCCCAAAGAACTATTGCTGAACAGGTCCACTTCCCCATATTAACTTTTCTCAAAAGCTACATGCTGAACAGCATAGACAACAGAAGAGATTTTTTTTTTTTTTTGCTTTGTTTTGCTTTGTATTTCAAGACACGGTTTCTCCATGTATCCCTTATTGTCCTGGAACTCACTCTGTAGGTTAGGGTGGCCTTGAACTCTACACCTACCTCTACCTCTCAAGTGCTGGGATTAAAGGTGTGCACCACCACAGCCTCAGGGCCCTGTTAATTTTAAAAGGTATAATGGGCTCTGCTAACTCTCATGTCCTAAAGAAAGCTAAGTAACATAGATGTTTTTGGTCTAGGATACAATGGAGATTTATATAAGGACCACTTAGTATTGAACCAAAATAACAGTCTCTTTAATAAACTGAAGGGTTAGAAATGTAGTTCAGCCAGGCATGGTGGCACATGCCTTTAATCCCAGCACTTGGGAGGCAGAGGCAGGTGGATTTCTGAATTCAAGGCCAGCCCGATTCTGCAAAGTGAGTGCCAGGACAGCCAGGGCTATACAGAGAAACCCTGTCTCAAAAAAAAAAAAAAAAAAAGAAAAAAAAATGTAGTTCAGCTCATTGAGTCTTCTCCTTAAACACACGAAGCCTTGGGTCAGATTATTAACACTTTATTAAACTAGGCATGGTATCACTGAGGAGGATTAAGAGTTGAAGGCTAGTCTTGGTTGCAATGGGAATTTGAGACCACTTTGGGCTCAAATTTGAAAATTTGTCTCAAAAATATATATAAAGTTGTAGATATTAGTGATAACCAAGCTATAATCATGTAACCACAGGAACTAGATATAGAGTAAGGGCATAGAGCAGTAGTGGGATTTAACCTTTGGAGTCACACATTAGATATCCTGCATATCAGATATTTACATTATGTTTTATAATGGTAGCAAAATTATAGTTATGAAGAATCAATAAAGATAAATTTATGCTTAGGGTCACTACAACATGAGGAACTATATTATAAGGTCAAAGCACTAGGAAGATTAAGAACCACTGGACTGGCCGGGCGTGGAGGTGCACGCCTTTAATCCCAGCACTCGGGAGGCAGAGGCAGGCGGATTTCTGAGTTCAAGGCCAGCCTGGTCTACAAAGTGAGTTCCAGGACAGCCAGGGCTATACAAATAAACCCCATCTGAAAAAAAAAAACACCCAAAAACAAAAAACAAAACAAAACAAAAAATCAACAACAACAAATAAGAAGAACCACTGGACTAAAGAGTACAGAGATAAATCATTAGAAAAGGGCTGGTGAGATGGCTCAGTGGTTAAGGGCACTGACTGCTCTTCTGAAGGTCCTGAGTTCAAATCCCAACAATCATATGGTGGCTCACAACCACCTGTCAGGAGATCTGATGCCCTCTTCTGGTGTGTCTGAAGTCAGCTACAGTGTACTTATGTATAATAATAACTAAATCTTTGGGCCAGAGCAAGCAGGGACTGAGTGAGCAGAGTTGATTGGAATAAGCAGAGGTTCTAAAAATTCAATTCCCAACAACCGCATGAAGGCTCACAACTATCTGTGCAGTTACAGTGTACTCACATACAATAAATAAATAAATCTTTTGAAAAAAAGAAAAGGGAAACAGAAGAGATAATTATGGGTTGGGAAGGGCTGGGCATAAAAGAGGGGAATACAGGAAGAGACAACTAAAATTAAGAGGTATTTAAAGGGTTGTATGAAATCCTAAAGCAGTAGAAATTTCCTAAAATATACACATATTTGAAGGTGAACTAAATGAAACTGCTGAATAGTAGGGGAGACAAAGTCGTAACTTGCTATCTCTTGTCAACAAATAAAGCATCCAGTTATAGGATTGGGTTACAATTAATTGAGTTGTTAGCCAAAAAGGGTCCCATGGGAATCCCCAACAACCCAGGCTGCTGCCTAGACAACAAGGTGCTCTCTTCAAACTGACAAGTTCCCACTGCTAAAGACAACACCCACTCAACTCAATGAACATGGAAAAGTTAAGCTAGTGCCTACCCTACAGCCTTCAGTCCTGTGTTTCACTGTCTTTGAAACAGAAAGGCATTCTTCATGCTACCAAAGAGAAAAGTCAACACCGAGCCAGTCCCAACCCCCTTGGTTTATCATGGCATCCTGCCTAAAAGATAGGGCAATAGTGTTGCATACTTGTGGAAGTAACCAACCAATAACTGATTTGACTTAAGGCCAACTCCATGAGATGAAACCCATAGTTGGCCCTTCTTGGGTAAAGAACCAGACACTAGATAGCCTAGGGACTTAGAGTAAAATCAAATACTATGGGAAAAAAACAAACAAATAAAACAACCCTCCCCTTCCCAAAAAAACCATACTGATAAAATTACTTTAATGACATTCTGCTATATTTAGATCAGTGCGTTGCTCAGCCATCATTAGAGAAACTTGTCCTACAGCAGATAAGAACAAATGTAGAGATCCACGGTCAGACACTACACAGAGTGTGGGACACCTGAAACACTAAATGGGATGTCTCCATAAAATCCCTCCTCTCAGAGCTCAGGCAGCCCCTCAGAAGAGAAGGCAGAAAGAGTATAAGAGCCAGAAGAGATGAAAGACGACACCAAGTAACCAAAGCCTCTAAGTCAACAGGAGCAAAGCTCATCTGAACTCAGAGACTGAGGCAGCATGCGCACACAGGACCTGCACAGCTCTGTCAGGCTCTCTGTGCTCATGGCTTCTGGGACCGTGAGCATGTGAACGAGGGAACCTCTGATTCCTGTGCCTGTTCTTGGGTTCTTTTCCTTCGGTTGGTTTGTCTTGTACAACTTCCACGTGATAGTTTTTATCTTCTAATACTTTATTTTGTTATATTTTATTATTATCTCTTAGAAGCCTGGTCTCTTCTAATGAGAGATATAAAGGGAGTGCATTAGATGGGAGGGGAGGTAGGAAGGAACTGGGAGGAGCAGAGGGAGGGGAAACTGTGATCAGAATATATGTGAGAAAAGAATCTATTTTTCAATAAAAGGAAAATATAATAAAATAATGTATCATATACATAATACATACATACATACATACATACATACATACATATTTACAAAAAATACACTAACACTGAAACCAATGATTTTTAAGAAATATATATATTGGATTTTTGAGACTGGGTTTACTGGCTGGCCTGCAACTCACTCATTAGACTAGGTTAGCCTGAAACTTCCCATGCTGGCATTAAAGGCATCTGTTACCACCAAACCATGCTATAAAATACTAATATTTTTGAGCTGGATGAGCAAGGAGGTATGCACCTGTTTCCAAGTGGACCTACCTGATTTAAATCTCCAGGACTATAGAGTAGAAGGAGAAAACCTCCCACAAGTTGTCCTCTGATTTCCATACCTGTACTGTACACAGTTACTCACGTCCATACCCATACATACATACACATACACAAACATATGCCTATTCATGGTCCCATATGCAGAAGATGAATAAAATGTAATAAACAGTTAAAAACACAGAACCTCCAAGTCCTCCTTTGTAAGCATTTTCTCCTCAACCTCCCCAAAGCCAGAAACAATCAATGCCACAATTTTTAATTTTTTTCTTCAGATAGATAGCTCAGAAATCTGATAGGTAGTGTCTGGTTCAGGGCTCTCTATGTCCTCCCTGAGTGTATGATTTTGGTGATGGGGATGAAAATATTGCTGTTTTCTTTGGGGGTCTCTAACCTTCAAGATTCACAACCCCCAGGTTCTCCAGACAGAGCTGTTGTTACTCCTACATAGAAGCCCTGGTGCCTACACCCCACCAGACTCCTTTTGCCAACTCCATACTGGACTTTCTTCACCCACACATGCTGGAGAGACTCCACCCACTAAGGTAATTCCCACTGGTCCCCTGGACAAAACAGAATAGGCAAACTATAGCTTGTTGTTGAGAGTAGACTCCTCAGAGTGTGGTCAAGGAGTTTGAAGTGTCCATGCAGGCTGTTACTTATCTGATATGCTGGAGCTCAAGAAGTCTTTCAGATTTGAAAAACAAAATTGTGGGGATATAGATATAGACATAGATATATGAGCTATCTTGGGAATGGAACTCAAATCTAAACATAAAATTTTTGTCTCATATATGTTAGACACACAGTATGAGGATACTTTTCTGTAATATTTTTATGGACCTTAGCCATGCCTGGTGGCACAGATCTGTAATCCTAGCTACTCAGGAGACTGAGGCAAGAGGACCAAAACTGGAGGCCAGCCTGGACAATTTAGCAAGCCCTTGTCTCAAAATGAGACAATAAATGTAATGAGAATAAAATCAAGATTCACAATCCCCAGGCTCTCCAGACAGAGCTGTTGTCACTCCTTGGAATGCTTAGAGTAAACATGAAATAAGATCTGGGAATTCAGATCAATGATAGAAAGCTTGCCCTTATTCAAAAGTCTAAATTCAAATGCTGGCAATGAAGAAAGATGTTGACTGAGCTAACGTCTTCACTGTGACCGATTGCACAAAATCCATTACAGACTTTTTCTACTGCAGTACTAGATCTCAGCACTCAAGAAGGCTCAGCAGCATCATTTTATAACTAAAAAGTATCGTTTTTTGACTCAGTCTGTAGCCCAAACTGGTCTCACACTCACTATGTAACAGAAGATGATCTTGGACTCCTGATCCTCCTGCCTCTACTGCCCAAGGGCTGGGATTACAAACTTGTACCATCATGCCTGGTTTATGAAGTGCTAGGGATGGAACCCAGGGATTCCTGCATGCCAAGAAAACACTCTGCCAACTGAGTTCTATCCCCAGCTCAAGTTCAGCGATTTGGATCCATTTCAACCTGTCTATCTGTAGACACATCACATATACACTGTAATTGGCCCATTACAGAATATACATCTATAATCTGTGAACTTTAGTTAACTGTCAGCTTTACGAATTTGATAACTTGCAGAATACATTCACTGTCTGATGACTGAGTGGACTCATGATTGAAGCCAAAGGAAATTCTCAGTCCATATTGATGTAAATTGATAAGCACAAGCATATACCAGCTATGGTTACAAGAGGTTTTGTTTCCTATTTGCACAACTCTGCATGTTACATGCTTTTATGAACCCTACTTTACAGAGGAGGCAGAGAAACTATGGAAATTGTCTAGGGCCAGTCTCAGTGACAGAGAGGAATCCAAGCACAGTGCCTGGTGCAGGGGCCTAGACTTTGCCAGGCTCTCGTTTACTTCTTCTCCTTTAGTTCCTCAGATAGGGTCTCACCAAGATGCCCAGACTGGGCTTCAACTGCCAATCCTCCTGCCTCAGCCTCCTGAGAAGCTGAGATTACAGCTCTCTGGATCACTAGACATGCCTAAATTTATATTTTGCTCCAGGCTAGAGATTGAATTCAGGGCCACACATGTGTAAAACAAGCAAGCATGCTGAGACATAGATGTTCCTCAGCTCTAGGTTATAATGGCAATTTCTGCTCTTGCTACTGTTTCCAGACAAAGCCTCACTTGGCTGGCTGATGTGTAGCTTGATATCGTAGACCAGGATGGCCTCCATTCACAGAGATCCACTTGTCTCTGTCTCCCAAGTGCTATGATTCAAGGCCTGTGTCAACACACTCAGCCACCTAAGAATTTCAAAGGCCTGATAGATTTTCCTATCCCATTAGCAACTAAAGCCAATTCAGAAGTCTTAGTCAAACCATTGGCTAACTCTGGGCATTTTTCACCACTTGTGGTAGTAGAAGCCTTTAGTCTCCACCCTCTTAAGCAAGGGCAGCCATGCTTCTGAACTCAAGGCCAGTATGGGCTGCACAGTACGTGTCAGGCCAGCAGGCACTCACTACACAGTGAAACTGTCACTAAAAAGAGAAAGGTAGTCCGGATCGTCTGGGCCTTGTGTGAGAGAGAACCTGTGGAGATCAGGCTTCCACACCAGGACTAGAACACAGTCCTCACAGGGCCTGCTTCAGGATGAGTTTACTCTAAGCAGTTTTCTACAAGTGCTCTGAATAATTCCAGCACTTGGGAGATGGAGACAGATGGATGACTGCAAGTGAGATGTGTTAGTAAGATCCTATAGAAAGAAAAAATTAATAAAAAATAGACAGACACACTGGGTGCGGTGGCGCACGCCTTTAATCCCAGCACTTGGGAGGCAGAGGCAGAGGCAGGCAGATCTCTGAGTTCAAGGCCAGCCTGGTCTACAGAGTGAGTTCCAGGACAGCCAAGACTACACAGAGAAACCCTGTCTTGAAAAAACAAAAAACAAAACAAAACAACAACAACAAAAAATAGACAGACAGAGAAAACCTTCCAGGCCTGGGAGACATTATAATAGGTAAAGGTGCCTGCCATCAGGCCAGTGGGACCACCAAGTAGGAGAGAGCTGACTATCAAAAGCTGTCCTATCCTGGGGAAACCAAACACTACTGCTCTACAAAAGAAACATAGTGACACAATGACACCTGATGACATTCTGCTATACTCACAGATCAGTGTCTTGCTCAGCCATCTTCAGAGAAGTTTCCTCCTGCAGCAGATGGGGACAAACACGGAGACTCACAGGCAGACAACGTGCAGAGAGACCTTGGAACACTCAGACCTAAGTAGGAAGTCTCCATCAAATCCCGCCCTTCAGGGCGCAGGGAGGAGCCTGCCAAGGAAGAGGAGCAGGAGGGAGAGTAGAAGGAAGGAAAGGGGAGGGAGAGAGGGAGGGGAGGGGGAGAGGAGGAGGAGGAAAGATTGTGAGAACCAGAAGAGATGGGGACACTAAGAAAACAGCCTTGGGAGGGGGGAGGGAACTTTCGGGATAGCATTTGAAATATAAATTAAGAAAATATCTAATAAAAATTTTGAAAAAAAGAAAAGAAAAGAAAACAGCCTTCTGCCAGGTGTGGTGGCGCATGCCTTTAATCCCAGAGGCAGAGGCAGAGGCAGAGGCAGACGCAGGCAGATTTCTGAGTTCGAGGCCAGCCTGGTCTACAAAGTGAGCTCCAGGACAGCCAGGGATATACAGAGAAACCCTGTCTTGAAAAACAAACAAACAAACAAACAAACAAACAAACAAAGAATCAAGTCTCTACTAAAAAGAAAAGAAAAGAAAAGAAAACATCCTGCTAAATAGCAGGACCAACAACACACATATGAACTCAGGGACCAAAGCAGCATGCGTAGGGGCCTGCACAGACCTACACTAGAGCTGAAAGGAGAAGTGGACACATGCCCCCATCCCTAACCCAGAAGCTACCTCCAGTTGATAACTACTTGCAAAAGAAAAATTCGTTGTCTCCAAGGGAATCTGACTGGGGAAACAAACTATTCTTCAGAGTAGGCCACGTGCCCAGCAGCCTGAACCCCAGAAAAGAAACTCAAGAATGTCTTTGGAGGTTCCCTGTCTCAGAATGTTGTATTGTTTTTCCTTTCTCTCTTTTTAACCTACAGGTCCTTGGCATATATGCTATGGCTTCCAGTTTTGTGTTTGGTTTTTGTTTGTTGGTTTGTTGTTTTTCGAGGAAGGCTCTCTGTAAACCATGGTAGCCTTGAACTTAGAGATCTGCTTGCCTCTGCATCTGCAAGTGCTTTAATTGAAGGCCTGTGACAAAATGCTGAGCCAAAATTAAAACAAACAAACAAACAAACAACCTATTTTCAATACAAGAAGAAAGAGAGAGAGAGAGAGAGAGAGAGAGAAAGAGAGAGAGAGAGAGAGAGTAAGTTGTCCTATGTTTTCCCACCCAGGTGCTATGTATACATACTCCTTGTCTTAGAGCTTCTATTGCTGTGATGAAAAAGGAAGTTGGGGAGGAAAGGGTTTTATTCAGCTTATACTTTCAGATCATAGCTCATCATTGGGGGAAGTCAGGACAGGAACTCAAAGAGGGCAGGAGCTTGGAGGCAGGAGCTGATGCAAAGGTCATGGAGGGATGTTGCTTACTGATTTGCTTCTCATGGCTTGTGCAGCCTGCTTTCTTACTGAACCTAGGACCACCAGTCCAGGAATGGCCCCACCCACAAGGGCTTGGCCCCACCCACAAGGGCTTGGCCCTCTCCCATTGATCACTAATTGAGAGAATGCCTTACAGCTGGATTTCATGGTATTTCCTCAGCTGAGGTATTTCAGGCATTTCTTTGTAATGACTCCAGCTTGTGTCAGTTGACACAAAACCAGCCAGTACACTCCGAAGTTAATTAATTAACTTATATGTGCAGTGTTACACATTTACATACATATATATTGTGCTACTTACCCTTGACTGGAAACGACTGGATTTGAAATCACCATGGAAACACACCTCTGCACACATCTGCAAGGGTGCTTCCAAAAAGGTTACCTAAAGGGGGAGACCACACTGACTCTGAGCTGCTCCGTCCCACGGTCCTAGACTGAATAAAAGGGGAAAAACAGGAAGTAACCAAGCTGCCTTCATCCCTCTGCTTCCTGAATTAGAAAGCAATGGGAGCTACCTCAGGCCTCCTCTCCCTCCTGCCACCATGCCTCTCCTCCTCTAGTGGATGGTAAACAGGTATTTTGTCACAGAGATGAGAAAAGCAACTAGGCACTTGTGAATAGTTTACCACTGCTGCCCATGGTAGCTGTATTCTGTCAACTTCCTGAAAACCAGATTCGCATGAGTTCAGTTTGGAGGAAATAGAAAATTCTGTTTGCTTTATTACCTAACCAAGGTTTTAATCTTTTATTGGTGTTTAGACAGAGGTTCAGATAGCTATAGTTGCTGGCTGCCACTGGCCTAGAACTTCCTTGAATTCTTGATCCTCCTCCTCATCCTCCTCATCCTCATCCTCCTGCAGCTCTTCTTCCTCTTTTTCCTCTTCCTCCTTCTCCTCCTCTTCTTCCTCCTCCTCTTTACATAAGGTCTTACATAGTTCAGAGTGACATCAAACTCACTATATAGACAAGGGTAAACTTTACTTCCTGATCCTCCTGCCTCAGCTTCCCAAGTACTGGGATTATAACCATGTATCACCATAACTTACAAAAGTCAAGTTTCTTTATAAGTCTCAAGTCACATTTTTTTCCAGAATGTTTTACACTTATTTCAGGCACACTTTATCTCCCAAGTGTTGTAAGGCCCATGGTCGTGTGCTTGCCCTAAGGAACACTAGACAGAAAGAATCACTAGGACACAGGCACAGATGCATGGCACTGTGAATACTGGAAAGGACACTTATTTTCAGTGTGGAAGTGGAAACCAGAGGCAGCCAGCCGGCCTCCACCACAAGTGTGCATGTCAGCAACCCAACCTTTTACTGCTCTGCAAATGCCTGAGGTGACTGAAAAATCAGTGGGTATGATAAATGTGGGCACGTAGAAATTTTGCAAATGTGGAATTCACAAATTAGAGGGATCTTAAAACATCACAGTTTCTGGCCGGACATGGTGGCATATGCCTTTGATTCCAGCACTCGGGAGGCAGAGGCAGGCGAATTTCTGAGTTCGAGGCCAGCCTGGTCTACAGAGTGAGTTCCAGGACAGCTAGGGCTACACAGAGAAACCATGTCTCAACAAGCCAAAAAAAAAAAAAAAATCACAGTTTCTTTGCTATTTTGAATAGTGTTAGCTGAAGCATTGGGTCTGCATTCAATACTGTAATACTAAACCACCTGATTCAAGAGCAGGAAATGGTTTGTTTCCTTCCAATATGCTATCCTCACAATGACAAATATGCCAATAATTATAGATATGAAAATGTTTCCCCAGGTGCCGGAGATAGGAGAGTCCATCACAGCAAACACTTGCCGTGAGCCAAGCTCTTTGCCTCTTATCTCATTGCCCCCCCCCCCCCATGGTCCAGTGAGTTCTGTGAGTTACATTCTGTTATTATCCAGAGCATCTGAGAAAGAAACCAAGGTCTGGAGACTTCAGAAATTTAGCCAGAGGATGGTCAAACTAGTTCTCCAGCCCAAGTCCCAGCCTGGCCAGCCCCACAGACAACCCCTTCACAATTCTGCCTCTGTTTTATGAATAAAGAGGCAGAAACAGGAGCCCCCAAACCTGTTGAGAGTCAATCCACATGTGGAGCAAGTCTCAAAAAGACACCCTAAAACATCATCAGTATGCTCATTGGCTCCCATGTCTATGAGATCTGAAAGGTACTCAACATGTCTCATTCATCTTTGTATTCCTAATGACATGGTATCAGCACACAGATTTCCCTTCATGCTTGTGGGATAAGTTGATGACTATGATCATAAGGAAGGTTTTAGATAAGACCCCAAACTAAAACCAGGAATTCCAGGATCAGTCATAATACATGATTCAACACTACAGACAATGATCTTCATATACAGCTTCATACACAGCTTTTATGATTTATAATTGTTAGGGGCTGGGCTGGAAAGTTGGCTCACCGGTTAAGAACACTTGTTCCTCTTCCAGAGGATGTAAGTTCAGTTCCCAGCATCCACATGAGGTAACTTACAGTCACCTGTAACCCCAACTCCAGGGGATCTGACACCCTCTTCTGGACTCCGTGGTCACACATTTCCCCATAAACAAAAAGATTTATTACACAGCAATAGCTCCTCTAAGCCAAGCATAGTGGCACATTTGTCATCCCAGCATTCAGGTGGTGGAGGCAGGAGGACAACCGAAAGTACAATGCCAGTGTGGCCTACAGAGTGTGTTCCAGGGCCATCCAGGACTATATCCCGTGTACTTGAAGGACCATCCATTTCCTCTGCTAGACATAGAATGCAGCCCTCTTTTATTTTTAGCTCTTTAATGTTAAGGAATCTGTCCCAAGAACAACTTCCCGCATCCTTAAACTATATGAACTTCTATACAAAATGTGCAATTAAAATCGGAAGTCACAGCCGGGCGTGGTGGCGCACGCCTTTAATCCCAGCACTTGGGAGGCAGAGGCAGGCAGATTTCTGAGTTCGAGGCCAGCCTGGTCTACAAAGTGAGTTCCAGGACAGCCAGGGCTATACAGAGAAACCCTGTCTCGAAAAACCAAAATAAATAGATAAATAAATAAATAAATATCGGAAGTCACATTAGGGTTGTTTTCTCTGCACCATTTACTCATGGGAGAAAACAGCATATGAATATGTGTCCTCCAAAATGATGAATTTATAGGGCTGGAGACTGTGAATGGTTGAGCTGCTAAGAGGCATACTGATCTTCCAGAGGAGATCAATTCCCAGCACCCACACCAAGCACTCATAAACATTTTAACTCTAGCTTCAGGGGTCTGATGTCTCTGGCCTCCAAGAGTAACACACATGTGTGCACACACAATTAAAAATAAAATAAATCTTTAAAAATGAGGCCAACTTAGAAATTTTCTAGTGGGGGGAAAAAGAGCAATTTCACTTTGCCATGGATATAACACAAAGAAATAGAATAATGAGCCTTCCAGATAAGGGTGAGATCACACCACAAGAGGAAAAGAGAACAAGGCAGCAAAGATCGCCCTGAAGGGTTCATCAAATGCAATGTCAACTTTCTTTCATTTTTGCTGATGTCAGCTAAGGGGCATTGTTGCTTATGTTCCTGTTGTTTTTTTCAGGGTAGTACAGATTTCCCCATCTGGGAGAAGTGTTCCATGTGAGAACCAGTGACCTGTTTAAGGAAAGCCATTCATCATGTGTAGCCACGATCTCCCTTTCCTGGAAGTCCCCCCAATATGCTGGAAGTGGGGCAGGACCTGCAGAGGAAGCTGGGCTCACACACACTCTTAAACAGAAAGAAATAAGAGCACCACACAAAATTCTGTGCAAAGCTGGGCTGGGGCTGTGTGCTTTTAATCCAGAACTTTGGAGGCAGGGCAGGAGAATTCAAAGTTTGAGGTCATCTTTAGCACAACTTGAGGCCAGTCTAGAATATGTGAGAACCTGTTTCAAAAAAAAAATAGAGAGAGACAGAGAAACAGAGAAATAGACACACACACACACACACAGAGAGAGAGAGAGAGAGAGAGAGAGAGAGAGAGAAAACAAAACAAAGTTGAGATGAGACAGGCAGATCTCTCTGGGTTCAAGGCCAGCCTGGCCTACATAGTAAGTTACAGGAAATCAGGGCTACATAGAAGCTACTGTCCCAAAACCAAAGGAGTGGGAAAAGAACTCTATTGGCTTCTTTGAAATTGTGAAGATGCACAGAGAACGCTCTAGGCAAAGCTATGACACAAGACGTCTGTCTTTGGCTCCCTGCTTCCATATCAGATCTTCTTGCTTCCCTGCCCTAGCACCCATCACACACCATACTATAGCTGCCAGCTGAGAGAAGCGGCTTGCTTCTGGGAAGCAGTGAACGTGGCTTCATCAGATAATACTGGTGATCTGTGGGATTTCAGAGTGATTAGTAGAATCCCAGGCTTTGGAGGCCTACTGGGAAAGAGTTTTGGGAGAGAGTCCTTTTGTGACATCCAGATTCCTCAAGAGTAAACAAGAGCTGTCATGCCTTTACAGAAACCAGGTTGTGATAAATGATGGCTATTTGCCCCCTCCATCTCTGCAACTTGTCTCCATCCAAGTTTGATGGATCATCTCCTTCTCCTTCTCCTTCTCCTTCTCCTTCTCCTTCTCCTTCTCCTTCTCCTTCTCCTTCTCCTTCTCCTTCTCCTTCTCCTTCTCCTTCTCCTTCTCCTTCTCCTTCTCCTTCTCCTCCTCCTCTCCCTCCTCCTTCTCCTTTTCCTTTTCCTTCTCCTTCTCCTCCTCCTCTCCCTCCTCCTTCTCCTTCTCCTTTCCCTTCCCCTTCCCCTTCTCCTTCTCCTTCCCCTTCTCCTTCTCCTTCTCCTTCTCCTCCTCCTCTCCCTCCTCCTTCTCCTTTTCCTTTTCCTTCTCCTTCTCCTCCTCCTCTCCCTCCTCCTTCTCCTTCTCCTTTCCCTTCCCCTTCCCCTTCTCCTTGTCCTTCCCCTTCTCCTTCTCCTTCTCCTCTCCCTCCTCCTTCTCCTTTTCCTTCTCCTTCTCCCCTTAGAGTCCAGTTAATGCAGACTATGTACAAATGGGTAGATCACTTGTTTTTTAATATATAATTTAAAATTTGAACCCAAAGTATTATGAACTGTAGTGGAAATACTGTAGTGGAAATTTTGGTTTCTATAAAAACACAGAGATGTTATTTGAATATGTTTTTGTTTTAATCCCAGGTGTGGGATTGGAAATCAGGCCGCTTCAGATTGTCCACAGCTAACTATGATTTGTCTCATGCTCTGGCTGGGGCCTGATATTGCCAGCTGAAAAGAGTTTACTTTTGGAATTCTGGGAACGCTTCAGAGGGAATAGAAATGCCAGAGCCCCAAGAGAGGTGGTGGCCGCTGCTGCTGCTGCTGGTTGCTTGTTGGAGAGATTCTGACAAGGAGGATCAACTTGCCTCAAGGAACTCAATGCCCCTAATCAGCACGAAGTTGTCTAATGAGATCAATGCCCCTTTTCCCTTTATCTTTCTTTCTTTCTTTCCTACCTAGTATTGGGGATTAAAAGGGGAGAGAAGGGTGGTAGAAAAAAGAACCTAGAAAAGCAGCAAAAGTCACGTTACACCAAACCTTTATGTTTCACTGTTCAAAATATCTAAAGTCAGACATATATCTCTATTCTTAGAAAAAGTCTCTGTGTCATGGCTACAGAGAGAGCTGGAGGCCGGTCTGGACTGAGACCTTGTGATCTCCAAAAAAATTTAAAAGTCCCTGCTTGGTCTGACTCATGTTTGGAGAAGAAAGGCATTTCTGTTTGTTTTTGCTATTTGATTCCCTAAAACTGACAAACGAGAAAAAAAGTGAAGTTTTGGCAACAAAGTAGACCATAGACACATATTTAGTGATAAGATGAACATTCAATGCTAGATGTTTCAATACGATTAAGGCGATCAGAGTAAATCCTCAGCTGCTATCAAAATAAGCATGGTAAAAATAAGATGTGCTGAATGGCCAACAAACAACCTCCACACACAAGGCTATTCGAGAATGTTGCTCTGACTCATCAATTTCCTTTTCCTTCATGCAGTAATCTAGTAGCAAAGAATCACCGATGTGCCATCACGAGGACTGATGTTTGGACCTCATTTCCCAGTGTCAGATGTCCTGCATGGCTTGACACCTTGACCTGACTAGTGTTGTCAAGAGTGAAGAAAGAGCAGATACGGAAGAAACGGCAGACCTGTACACAGATAAGCTACTGTTCCATGGATTGTGTGCACTCTGATGGAGCTGTACAATTAATTACGTACAGGGAATGAGTTAGGGAGTCTCTGTAGGAGGCATCTGCAGGGGAGCAGTCTCAGGCTGTAAACGACCTTTAAAACACGAAGCTGCAGTTGCTAGTTTTTGCACACTCTCATCAATCATTCCTAAACACTGCACACATAGCTGACATGCACATTTGACAAAGCCACAGGAAGGCGTTTCCATTCTTCTGAGCTTTTCACATGGAGGCACTTTGCCAAGGGGCTGAGACTTTGGACCCTTGACACGGTCATACCCAGTTCAACAATACGCATCCACTTAGGACTTCACTTTTTACCCCTTCACTCTGTCTCCCTCCCTTTCCACATCCCCTAAATGCCTAGCACACCTCCACCACTGTGTTCTGAGCGGCAGCCAGTGGAGCATGGATGCAGTGGTTCATACCTGCAGTGAGCAATGTGCAAACAATGCTCTGCTTTGGTCAGCAGCACTGTGCAGTGAGAGAGCAAGGCAGAGATCTGGGAGCCTGGTCACTGTTCATCACACTCCTTCTAAGGTCCAGATAGACAATTAAAGGCCTCAAATTTCCCCTAAGTATGTATTATTAGATGTGGGGCATCCTCAGATTTAACACTTTATTATTGTAAAAAGAATTCATCTTATTGTGTGTGTGGGAACGTATGCATATGTGGGGGAGGTGGGTGTATGAGCCTCTGTGTGTGGAGGCTGGGAGAGGGCAGCGGGTCCTTGGAGAAGCTCGCCTCTGCCTCCTCCATTTGTCAGTACTGGGATGGCTTCCAATCTTACCTCACCACAGTCATCATGAAAGTGTGTTTTTGAAGAATATTTAATGACTTTGGAGGCAGAAGCAGGTGGAGCTCTGTGAGTTTGAGGCCAGCCTGGTCTCCATACCCTGTCTCAAAAATAACAACAACCGCCGGGCGTGGTGGCGCACGCCTTTAATCCCAGCACTTGGGAGGCAGAGGCAGGCGGATTTCTGAGTTCGAGGCCAGCCTGGTCTACAAAGTGAGTTCCAGGACAGCCAGGGCTACACAGAGAAACCCTGTCTCAAAAAACCAAAAAAAAAAAAAAAAAAAAAAAACAACAACCAGTTAGTCAGAAAGAATGTAAAAAAATCAGGGAAATGTCCACATTATAACAAGTTCATTTCTGTGACTAGGGGGTTATGGAGAGCTCTATTTCTTCTTCTTCTTCTTCTTCTTCTTCTTCTTCTTCTTCTTCTTCTTCTTCTTCTTCTTCTTCTGTTACACACACACGCACACACACACACATTTGGGTAGTTCTGAGGATTGAACATAGGGCCTTCTGCTCCATAAGCAAGCACTTGACACTTTGGTTTGTTAATTTTTAATTATTTGTCTGGGGCAGAAGGAAAGGTGCCTGTGCAATTGGGGTGGGGCCATAGAGGCCAGAGGTGCCTAACACCCTGCATCTGGATTTGTAAGTATTTCTGAGCTGCCCAGTATAGGTGCTTCTGGAAGAACATTTTTCTAACTCATGATTTTTGGGGGGTTTTTTTTGAGACAGAGTTCCACTGTGTCACCCAAACTGGCCTCCAGATTCTGATCCTTGTGCCTCAGCCTCCCCAGTGCGGAGACACCATATGAGCTCTATTTTCTGAGATCCACCTGGGACATCACTCATTCTTTAAACCTTCACCTAGTCTCCCTCCTCTCCCTCCTCCCCTTTCTTCTTTTCCTCTTCTTTACATAAGGTCTTACATAGCTCAGAGTGACATCAAACTCACTATATAGACAAGGGTAAACTTTACTTCCTGATCCTCCTGCCTCAGCTTCCCAAGTACTGGGATTATAACCATGGATCACCATACTTAGAAAAGTCAAGTTTCAGCCGGGCAGTGGTGGCACACGCCCTTAATCCCAGCACTCGGTAGGCAGAGGCAGGCAGATTTCTGAGTTCAAGGCCAGCCTGGTCTACAAAGTGAGTTCCAGGACAGCCAGGGCTACACAGAGAAACCCTGTCTCAGAAAAAAAAAAAAAAAGAAAGAAAAAGAAAAGTCAAGTTTCTTTATAAGTCTCAAGTCAAATTTTTTTCCAGTCTTGTTTTACACTTATTTCAGGCACACTTTATCTCCCAAGTGTTGTAAGGCCCATGGTCGTGTGCTTGCCCTAAGGAACACTAGACAGAAAGAATCACTAGGACACAGGCACAGATGCATGGCACTGTGAATACTGGAAAGGACACTTATTTTCAGTGTGGAAGTGGAAACCAGAGGCAGCCAGCCGGCCTCTACCACAAGTGTGCATGTCAGCAACCCAACCTTTTACTGCTCTGCAAATGCCTGAGGTGACTGGGAAAGCATTGGGTATGATAAATGTCCCCACTATTTTCTCTTTTTGTTTATGTGCTGGGCAGGGGTTGTTTGTTTTGTTTGGGAGTGGGGAAGTGTTAGCCATTGAACAGAGAGCCTCTCACATGCTGGGCCAGCAACACTAGACTAGCCAGCACTGAGTCACACCTCAGGCCCAGAGATTCCACTTTACAAGTTTCTGTTATGAGCATGTTTTACATTTGAGCTGAGAAAAACAATCCCAGGAATCCAGGAAAGCCCGAGCTGGGCCCCTGTCTGGAGTGGGAAGTCAGTCAGACTGCAGGGGTCAGCAGGTTATTCAGCAAATATTTATCCAGTGCCTACGCTGCACCAAGCAAGGGCGCAGGCAAAGGCTGGCACTGATGACTCTAAAACAGCCACCAGTGCACTGTCACACAGGGGCAAGGTTCCACCTGAGCCCCATGGTGTGCATGAGTGTAAAACCAAAGCTAGGCATGATTTCAGTACCAGAAAACGGAAGCAGGAGGATGGGGGTTCAAGGCCAGCTTGAGCTATACAGTAAATTTGAAGCCAACCTAGGCTATCAGAGACTCTGCCCCCTCACCCCCACCCCCGAATCTGCCCCTCCTCCCAATTGCTACCACCACACACACACACACACACACACACACACACACACACACATACACACACACAGACTCACTCTGTGATAGAAATGACTGCTGTATATTATGTCTGCAAAATCCTTCTTTTTTTTTTTTTTTCTTTTTTTGGTTTTTCGAGACAGGGTTTCTCTGTATAGCCCTGGCTGTCCTGGAACTCACTTTGTAGACCAGGCTGGCCTCGAACTCAGAAATCCGCCTGCCTCTGCCTCCCAAGTGCTGGGATTATAGGCGTGCGCCACCACGCCCGGCCAAAATCCTTCTTTTGTGGGCAAGTTCGAGATAGAGAATTTGCTTATCATGAACAAGGACCTGGTTTCCAATTCCAGCACTGAGAAAATAGATAATAAAATATAAATAAGCATCTTTTCATACATCAGATGATCTCTGTGTGTCTTTAGAAAGGTTCCAAACAGGATCTGAACATTTCTAAACACGCGCCCTCTCTTCACCTCTGGGGCTCTACAATCTGGGTTTATTTTGCATTGTTTTGAGACAGGACTGCAGGTAACACAGGCCAGCCTTGACCTTGTCATTGGCTAAGGATGACATTGAGTTTTTGAGCCTCTAGCTCTTTAGTGCTTGGATCACAGGTGTGCACCATCACTCTTGGGTTCTATGGGGTGCTGGGGATTGAACCCAGAGCTTCATGCAAGCTAAGTGAGCCTTGTACCGACTCAGCTGTCTCTAGCCTGGGGTTCACAGGGTTGAAGTAACAATAACTACTCCCATATCCCTCTACCGTGATGTTTTGAGGACAAATTGTATGTTAAAATGGTACCAAGGGTGAGGTACATTAGGATGTGCCCAGGGCTGGAAGGTTGACATAGAAGGATCATGATTGGATGCCAGCTTGTGTTGCTTAGCAAAATATTGTCTCAGAAAACAAGCAAACAAAAAAATCTTCTCAAGGGTTGGACTAATGGCTCAGTGGTTTAAGAGTACTTACTGCTCTATTGGAGGACCAGGGTTTTGGTCATTGCACCCACATTATGGTGGCTCACAAACACTTGTAACTCCAGCTCCAAGTGATCTGATAGCTGTTTCTAGCTTTTGTGAGCATTCACATCTGCATGCCCTCCCCCCAAACACAAACACACAGAGGGGTGGGGGGAGAGAGAGAGAGAGAGAGAATACTTTTGTGATTATTTGTTTTGTTTTTTTGAGACAGGATTTCTTTGTGTAGCCCTGGCTGTTGTGGAACTCACTCTGAAGACCAGACTGGCCTTGAACTCAGAGATCTGCCTGTCTCCTGAGGCTGGCATTAAAGATGTGTGCCACCACAGCTTAGCTGAAACAAAACTTTTAAATTGCATCTGGATTCCTTGGCAGAAAAGATCTCGAATTGCTGCAGAGGCTTAAAGAATCAGGAGTTGAGACCAGTGTGTGGAGGCAGGTGTTCTACCACCTTTGTCTGGGCATCACACCTTCAGCAGAATAAATGCAGATTGTTAGTCTTTTCTTGTGCTTATCCTATGGATCATTGAAGGCTGCCTAGGTTGGCAGAAACCACAAAGCCCGTGCAATATAAAGAACAGCAGATAAGCAGAATAATGAAACCAACTTCTGGAAAACAGCCCAGTAATAACGATTCAGAGAAGTCTCGCCGATGAAAGCTAACGTCACAGGCATTGCCATGTGCATCTGTGGACCCAGCTATGGTGCAAGGTTGAGAAAGGAAGAATCTGGAGACTAATCTAGGCAATGGAGTGATGCTCCTGTATCTTTAACAAAAAACTCTGCCTCAACTTCTCAAATGCTGGAATTCCTAGTGTGTTCTACCCTGCTTGGATTGAAGAAATACACAGTAGATACTGTTAGTCAGTATACTAAAGTGGAGATTATTTGTAGAAGGGTGACTTCATTGTGTGCCTCTGGGCAACAATGGCCTGGGTAGGACCCCATGTCTCCCTGGCAGCAAGAAGGATCTAGGAGAGAATGGGAGACAATAGAAGAAGACCATTCCATAAACAATTGGCCAGGACTTTTCAAGTGTCTGTGTTGTAAAAGACAGAGTCTGTTCTAGATGAAAGAAGACCAAAGAGCCAGGACAGTATGAATGGCGGTTTCCTGCATTAAAGCTTGGACCAACCTGAATATAGAACAATTGGGAAAAAAATCAAATTTAGCTTGAGATTTGATAAGATCATGTATGCATGCCTGTGCATGTGCATGTGTGTGTGTGTGTGTTTATGTGTATGTGTATGTTTATGTGTGTGTGTGTGTGTGTGTGTGTGTGTGTGACTTGTTTATTTATTTGAAATTGGGTATTACTATGTAGCCCAGACATGTTCTACTTTAAACTAATAGTCCTCCTGCTTCAGCCACCTGATTGCTGGCTTTTGTTTTTTTATGGTTTGTTTTTGTTTGGCTTGTTTACTTGTAGACTCTGTCTCTCAGGGTAGCCCATGCTGATGTGAAACTTGAGGTCTTTGGCTCAGGCTTGTAAGTGCTGGAATTATGGATGTATGCATACCGCCTTGCTTGACAGGAGTGATACATCAAATATAATTTCCCAGTTTGGATCACTATACTCAGATATCAGATACTGTCCTATTAGCATTGAGTAAATGGTATTTATCATATTTGTGTGTGTGAGAGAGAGAGAGAGAAAGAGAGAGAGACAGAGAGAACCTACACAAGGTAAGTAAATGGACAGAGCTTTTTCTTTCTTTTTTTAAATTTATTTTTATTTCATGTGTATTAGAGTTTTGCTTGTATGAAGTTACTGGCTTTTCCTAGAATTGGAGTTACAGACAGATGAGAGCTGCCATGTGGGCGCTGGAAATTGAACCTGGGTTCTCTGGAAGAGCAAACTGTGTTCCTAACTACTGAGCCATCTCTACAGCCCCTGGACAGAAGTTTTTTGTTTTGTTTTGTTTTGTTTTGTTTTGTTTTTCGAGACAGGGTTTCTCTGTATAGCCCTGGCTGTCCTGGAGCTCACTATGTAGACCAGGCTGGCCTCGAACCCAGAAATTCGCCTGCCTCTGCCTCCCAAGTGCTGGGATTAAAGGCATGCGCCACCACACCGGGCGGACAGAGTTTTCTTAAAGTCATCTTTTTTGTGTCTAATTTTGCTGCTGCTGTTGTTGTTATTGTTTTGGTTTCAGACACAGGCTTTCTCTGTGTAGCCCTGGCTGTCCTGGAACTCACTTTGTAGACCAGGTTGGCCTCGAACTCAGAAATCTGCCAGCCTCTGCCTCCTGATTGCTGGGATTAAAGGCATGCGCCACCACGCCCGGCTTCAATTTGTAATTCTTTAGCCTCATGAACACCCCGCCCCCAGGGCTAGGATTGCTGAAAATCTCTAACCACGCCCCCCAAATCATTGAAATCTAAATGTTCATATCCCACCCCCAACCGAAGGCCCAAACCAAACAAATCCAAGGATGGATCCTTTAATCCACCTTCCTGCTAGGAATCCTCACAGCTGGCTGAGTATTCTCTGAAAGTCTGCTAGTAACAGTAATATCATTTTTTCTTTAATTTGTACATAAAAGAGCAATGCCAGCCTGTTCAAGGAACTGCAGAGTCAGAATCAGGGAAGAAAATAACTGGCGGAAGAGATATCTGTCCTGTCTTAAATAAATTAGGGTAAACCTCTGTCACTCAGGAGCCTAACAGCCCTTAAAGTCAGGAGATGTTTCTAGAACCAATCCCAGGATTCAAATGCTAAGCCCCTCCCTGAGCATGGTGTGAGCATGGCAGCTAACTCACTCTGCTCTGCAGGCCTTACAGGTTTAGGATGACTGGCTGAAGAGAGACGCCCCGCCCCCAGCTTTATTTGCCCATTAGTGAGGTAGGGAAAAATTACTTTAACAAGGTCTGTCCAGAAAGAGTGATGGCCCACCAATATCCCTCCCTGGTCTCTGCCACCCTCCACGATGAGTCTAGCTAGCCTTATCTGAAGGACAAGAAGGTTTCCTCAAACTGCTGTAAACTGGTAGGGGGCAGAGTGGCCATAGAGAGCTGAGGTACAGTCAAGGGTCTGAGTCCTCCCTCCTTTAACCACAATTGCTTTAACTTCTTCTTGTAACACTTAGGAAAGTAACCAAGAAGGACAAACGACTATGACCTGTCCTTAGGAATCTAAATCCTAGAATCTCTTCAGAAGAAGGGCTGGTTCAGTTGCTTTGTTTAAACATGCTGTAGGCCTTTTTCTATTGGAAGGGGAAATGGATTCTGATATCTACTTCTTCTCCTCCCTCCTTTCCTTCCCTCTCTCCTTCTTTCCTTTTCCCTTTGGAGACAAGGTTTCTCTATGTAGCTCTGGCTGTCTGGAACTCACTGTGTAGACCAGGCTGGCCTCCGATGCACAGAGATCCATTCGCACCCCTCTGCCTTGTAAGCACTGTGACAGACAGTGTGCACCACTGTGCCCTGACTCCTTACTTTTAGTTTACTTTTGAGACAGGACCTCACTGTGTCACTCTGAATGATCAATCTCCTGTTCACAGAAGTTCTCCTTCCTTGGCTTCCGGGAAGCTAGGATGACAGGCACGAGCCACCCTATAGTCCTGCATTCTGTTTTGTTTTGTTTTGTTTTGTTTTTGTTTGTGACAGGGTTTCTCTGTATAGCTCTGGCTGTCCTGGAACTCACTTTGTAGACCAGGCTGGCCTCGAACTCAGAAATCTGCCTGCCTCTGCCTCCTGAGTGCTGAGATTAAAGGCATGCGCCACCACGCCCGGCTTCTCCTGCATTCTTTATAACGCCTTTCTTACATTTCTACTTCCTTTTCCTGAAGAACCTTAGGCAAAGCTGTTACTAATTTCACACAAGATCCTCTAAAGCCAACAGTACTTACTGTCACACTGGCTTAGCCCCACGCTGTCAAGCACTCTTACCCTGGAAAGAGTGGGAAACCGTGCTGGGTCTTTCTGAACCATTTTTCTTACCATTGTAAGTTGCCATTCCCCAGACCTAACAGGCCTGGTCAGATCTTCTGACATTCACCTGCTCTGTTTGTTTTGCTCAAAATCCACTTTCCTGGTGGCCTGAGGTAAGGATTCTCTGTTGTCCAACCAGAAAGTGACTCACTCCCCTCTGCTTGCTACCACGGAACTGTGTCTGTAATAAAACATCGTCAGACTATATTACAGGTTTGTTTTTGTGGAGTGTGTTGTTGTTGGTTTGATGGCCTTTGCTTTTCCATAAGCCACGAGTTGTTCAGGAACTAAGACTCACTCAGCCCGTTTCTGTAACTTGTGATCTTGGTGTCCAGAGGAGTGAGGACTAAAGAAATGTTCATTGAGAACCAGTGAGGTGGCTGAACCAGCCTCTGAACCTGACAACCTGAACTCAATCTCCTTAAGTAAGATGATAGAAAGAGAAAACTGACTCCATATGTGTGCTGTGTCACATGTGTGTGCCCCCTAATAAGCACATGGTGGGAAATAAAAATGAAATAAGTTTGTGACAGAGTCCTAGTTACCTTACATGCTTATAAGTGTTTGTTTTAGACATGTTGGTGTGTGGGTGTGGGGGGATCCTAAGGGCATTGGAAGATACACACACACACACACACACACACACACACACACACATATTTGCAAAGTGCTGGAGAAAACTGAGAACTTTAAGAATCCTCTTCTGTTTTGTTTTGCCCTTGGAACATTAAGAGTATCAAAAATAAGCACAGTATTTACTTATCTATTTATACCATTAAGGCACTTCCCTACCCCAGCATTTTGATAGTTTCTATTGTTAGTAGTAATAATTAAAATAAGGTATTGGTGAGCCAGGTATGACGTTAAACACCTTTAATTTCAGTTCTTAGGAAGCAGAGTCAAGTAGTTCTTTTAGAGCTGCAGGCTAACCTGGTTATTGGCATGGCTCTAGTCATGCCAATAAGAGAGAGCTTGTCTCACATACACAAAAGAAGTTGACTCATGCCTGTAATCTAAGCCCTCTGAAGGATAAGAGGCTGAGGCAGGAGGATTGCCACACACTGGAGGGTGGCCCGGGACACATAAGAAGTCCTAGGTAAACCTGCAGAGTAGGGTCCTTTCTAAAACAGCAGCCACAATAATCCACATGTTCATCTACTTTTAATTTCCTTCTGGGAGGGATTCAACGACCTGGTTTTGAGCAGGGAGCTGGAAGGAAAGGAGGTGGTACCAGCTCTGCTGGCAATGACAGTTACTGATGACCTCTCTGTGTCCCATCATGCCCAGGCACCAGGTAAAGTGTTTCATCTGTGTTTTTCAAAGTATAGACACAGTTCTTTCCCCCATACTCCTCTATAACTCACCCAGAAAAGCAGGGGAACGTAATAGTACAGCAGGTGGTTTGCAAAGCGCTGGGGAAAAGTGAGAACTATAAGAATCCTGCTCTGTTTTGTTTTGCCCTTGGAACATTCAGAGTCCTAAGAATTTTCTTATTTAGTATTTTTCTTTCTTTCTTTTTTCTTTTTTTTTTTTTTTTTATAATTTTCAGGGTTTTTTTGTTTTGTTTTGTTTTGTTTGGGGGGGGTTGTTTTGTTTTGGTTTGGTTTTGGTTTTTCGAGACAGGGTTTCTCTGTAGAGCTCTGGCTGTCCTGGAACTCACTCTGTTAGACCAGGCTATCCTCGAACTCAGAAATCTGCCTGCCTCTGCCTCCCAAGTGCTGGGATTATAGGTGTGCGCCACCACGCCCAGCTAGTATTTTTCAACTGTCTAAAGGTTCCAAAGTTTCAGCAAAGATAACTGAAGCCAAGTCCTGGGGCATTAAAGGCAGAGTTCTACCACTGCAGGAGGCAGGTGTCTTTCTCCTTTCTCTCTCTCTCTCTCTCTCTCTCTCTCTCTCTCTCTCTCTCTCTCTCTCTCCCCTTCTCTCCCTCTCTTTCTTCCTTGGGGTGAGTGGGTAGGGTCCTAGATTGGGTTTCTCTGTTTAGCCCTAGCTGTTGCTGTTCTGGAATTCCCTCTTTAGACCAGGCTGGCCTCTAAATCAAAGATCTGCTTTCTGAGTGCTGACATTAAAGGCTTTTTCTTTTAATTTGTTCTGTCAGTTTTTTCTTTCTTTCTTTTCTTTTCTTTCTTTCTTTCTTTTTTTTTTTTTTAAGACAGGGTCTAGCCCAGGCTGGCTTTGAACTTCTTGCTTCCTCATCCCAAATTCTGAGATTAGCTGGGCGTGGTGGTGCACGTCTATAATCCCAGCACTTGGGAGGCAGAGGCAGGCGGGTTTCTGAGTTCGAGGCCAGCCTGGTCTACAAAGTGAGTCAGGACAGCCAGGGCTACACAGAGAAACCCTGTCTCGAAAAACAAAAAAAAAAAAAAAAAAAAAAAAAGAAAGAAAAGAAAGAAAAAGGGGAGGGGATGAAGAGTTGGTACAGTGGTTAAATGTGCTTGTTCTTGGAAAGAACCAGGGTTCAATGCCCAGCACCCACACAGAGGCTCCCTACCTCCTCAGGCAACAAGATGCAGGTGGTTCACAGACACACAGGAAGCCAAAACACTCACACACACAAAATAAATAAATACATAAATAAACAATAAACACATAGATAAATACATAAATACATAATAAACACACAAATAAATACATAAATAAGCCAAAAGGGCACACACCTTTAATATCAGCACTCAGAAAGCTGAGGCAGGGGGAAATTTTTGTAAGTTCAAAGCTAGCCTGGTCTACAGAGTGAGCTCCAGAAGAGCCAGGGTTATAGAGAGAAACCCTGTCTCAAAACCAAAGAAAGAAAGAAAAAAAGAAAAGGAAGGAAGAAAAGGAAAGGAGGGAGGGAGGGAGAGGAGAGAGAGAGAGAAAGAGAGAGAGAGAAAGAGAGAGAGAGAGAGAGAGAGAGAGAGAGAGAGAGAGAGAGAACCAGCCCAAGAGAACAAACAGGTGAAGGGCTGGAGAGATGGGTCAGCAGTTACCAGCCTTTGCTGCTCTTTCAAAGGATTCAGGGCATAGAGCCCCACACCTAGGGAGGCTCACATCTGACTGTAACTTCAGCTTCAGGGGATCTGACTCCTTTGGCTTTTGAGGTTGTACACACACACTCACACACACACACACCTAAAACATAAAAAATGAGTCCTCAGCCGGGCATGGTGGCGCACGCCTTTAATCCCAGCACTCAGGAGGCAGAGGCAGGCGGATTTCTGAGTTCGAGGCCAGCCTGGTCTACAAAGTGAGTTCCAGGACAGCCAGGGCTACACAGAGAAACCCTGTCTCGAAAAACCAAAAAAAAAAAAAAAAAAAGAGTCCTCCAGCTCTCTGCTCATCCTCCTCAGCCTGGTGCTGGAACCCCCCACAGAGGACAGCATGGCCCTCACCACTGCAGTGAACAAGATTCTGCTGGAACTGTCCTTGTTGATAAGCAATGAGTGGCATGGAGGCCATCACACGTCAACCAAGAAGAACTGTACAAAAGAAGTTACAGCTTCTCTGCCCCTTGGCTCTCTCTATGGATGTGACTGAGAGCAAGTGTACAGCTGAGGAAAAGGACGGGTTTAAAATGCTGTCTCCAGGACTCTGTAGTTAAAGAGTTCCACCACTGCCTGGGCTTGATGGCGTGAACCTCTAATTCCAGCGTGTCTTCTTTTTCTTTCTTTCTTTCTTTCTTTCTTTCTTTCTTTCTTTCTTTCTTTCTTTCTGTCTTTCTTTCTGTCTGTCTGTCTGCCTGTCTTTTCCTTCTTTCCTTCCTTCCTTCCTTTCTCTTTCTTTCTTTCTTTCTTTCTTTCTTTCTGTCCTTCCTTCCTTTCTTTTCTCTTTTTCTTTTCCTCTTCTTCCTCCAACACCTCCTACTCCTCTTTTTTCTTTCTTTGTCTATTTGTTTTAATTCTTATTGTTTTAAAACAGGGTTTCTTTAGATCTCGGCCTTTTTTGTTTGTTTGTTTGTTTGTTTTGTTTTATTTAGATCTTCTGCCTGCCTCTGCCTCCCAAGTGCTAGGGTTAAAAGCATGCACCACCACTGCTTGGCTAATGTAATTTAAATTTTGAGAAAGGACTTGATTCTACAGCTTAGGAACTCATTATATAGCCCAGGGTGGCTTTAAACTCTCAGAAATCCTCCTGCCTCAGCCACCTGAGTGCTGGGATAACAATCATGCACACCATTCCTGGCAGCATTTGGACCTTTATCACACATTAGTGAAAACAACTGTGAAGGACACCAAGGCCCAGAGAACTCTGGGAGCATCAGAAGCCACTGCCCTTCCACAGAAGAGTCAGGATTGAAGCTCCATAGATGCAGGCTGTGGTCTCCTCCACCCTCACCAGCTCTCTGTGCCTGGAGTATGGCTACCCAGGAGTCAGCTGCTTTCCACTTGACTCTTTTGCCTGTCTAGGGACTTCCATGTATGGCCTTAGCCCAATGTGCTAACATTGTTTTTCCTTCGTATTCTCTGAGTAACTTCCGAGCATGTGTGAGAGAGTGCACGTGTGTGTGTGTGTGTGTGTGTGTGTGTGTGTGTGTGTGTGTGTGTGTGTGAAAGCTAAGTACATTGAGGAAGTTGAAATTCTAGACAGACCTAAAGCAGCTTGTGCTCTAGCACCCCTGGGCTTTCTCTCTGTCTCAGGAGGAAGGGACTTTTATAGAGACCCACCTGCCTCTGTCTCCCTGATGCTGGGATTAAATGCACATGGCACCTTGTCCAGCTAATAATTTTTAACTACATGAGGCAGAGAAAGGAAGGAAGGGGAGGAAGGGAAACAGATGAGACAGAAGAGAGAGAGCACACAGTCTGTCCTTAAACATACCGTGAAGCTTAGGCTAACCTCAAACTTGTGATTCCTCTGCCTTAGCCTCCTCAGCCCTTGCATTACAGGCTACAATGCCTGCTTTGTTATGATTATGGTTAACACCTGGAGAGTGGTTTCATTGCCTTCTTTAAGGCCCCTAAAGCAATTGTGCTGAAACACAACTCTCATTAGCTCACTAAAGACACCAAAAGAGACAAAAGAGGCCAAGCTCTTTGGCATTGCACACACCCCAGGCAAAGGTGGTGTGTGTGTGTGTGTGTGTGTGTGTGTGTGTGTGTGTGTGTGTGTGTGTGTTTTGATTTCTGTTTTCTCCCTAACCTTGAACATGCTCTTCCCTAGAATCCTATTCTCTCCTCTTCGTGCCCCTGAGCTCTCATCCCTCAGGAATCTGTTCGAATCTTGTCTCTTTTCTGATAACCTGCCATCCCAGGAATGAGAGCCACTGTGCTCTCCAGCGCTGCCTGGTTAACTGGTCACCTCCTCCATCTATGAGCCTCAGAAGGCATTTGCTGATTTGCCTGCTTGTCCCTTCAGATCTTAAAACCCAGAAGTGTGCAACCGACTTGTTATCCCGAGAACCAAGTCAGCAAGCCACAGCTTTGTCTGTCTCTCCACTTTTCTGAAAAGTAGAAGGCACAGGGAATGAAAAAACAAAACAAAAACAAAACTAACATGACCACTTCTCAAGTTGTTGACGACATTCTTGTGATATGAATAGAGTCAGAGTGTAGACACAGCCTAGAACATGTACCCACCTACTAGTAGCATGACACCCATGAGTCTTTAAGTGAATGTGGGAGTCTCTCCTGTCTCTGGGTTGCATCCCCCAGCCATGCAGCACATACATCACCATGCAGTTAATGTGTACGGTTGACCTGTGCAAAGCTGGGGAGGAGAGAAGGTGTTTGGAGGCAGTGCAGTGGCTGAGCTCTGGAAGGCCTGGTACTGACTCACTCAGCCGGCTGCGGTTCACCTTCCGTAAGTCACCTGGGAACAATAATCACCCGCTGGCCCACAAGGTAATCAGGTCCAGGACAGCAGCTGATAACATTCTTGGAGCTCAGTCAGAAACTCCCAAGACTCTCCAGGAGGCAAGAACAATGGTGAACGGGAGACAAATCAGCCGTTTTTTCCTGGCGTTTGAAGATCTCAGATTTGATGTGGGCAGCAGACACGTGTAGGAGGCACAGTGACATAAGTTAGAACCAAAGGATGTCACAGCAGAAGGATAGACAAGCACATCCACTCCAGGGGCAAGGTGGGACCAATGCCTGTATCTGAGGGGCCAGGAGACAGGGCTCAGGAGGATTCTGTGCTTGTCCTGAGCCACATGTGTCACATGGAATATCCTATATCAACCTTCTAACCAGAGGCCAGAGAGGCTCAGTCAGTAAAGTGCTTGCCACAGACGCATGACGGCCCGAGTTGAATCCCCTCCACTCACATTTGAAAAATAAAACAAAATAAAATAAAAGCCAGGTGTAGTGGTGCACATCTGTAACCTCTAAGAACAAGGGAAATGGAGACAGGATGGTCCTTGGGGCTTACCCCATCACCAGATCTAACCAATCTACGAGTTCCCGGTTCAGTGAGAAACCCTGCCCCCAAATACAAGGTAGGTCAGGCATGGTAGTGGACATCTTTAATCCCAGGATTCAGGCAGGGGCAAGTGGATCTCTGTGAGCTCCAGGGTAGCCAGAGCTTCATAGAAAGCCTCATCTAAAAGAGGAATATTTTAAAAAGGAAAGGAGGCAAAACTATTGAGAACACCCACACAGGCATGCACGAACACACATATGCATACCCACAAACATTCACTCACACGCATGCTCACACACACACACACACACACACACACGTACTTTAGCTCAACTCAGGTGAGCACTGTAAGCCCAACTCGGTGGATGTAGGTAACCTGGCTGAGTCCTACCAATACAACACTGGACTTTCAGGTTCTGAGTACACCAGCTCGTCCCCAGGTTGGCTGAGAGACCCTCAGGGAAATAGTAAGCAAAGCAGAGAGGGTTGGGCATCCCAAGAGGAGGGGTGTGGACAAGGCACTGTGAACATGCCCCGAGTCCCAGCACTTAGGAGCTGAGGTGGGAAGATCTCTATGGAGGACAGCCAGAGCTATACAGAGAAACTCTGTTTCAAACACATCAGAAGAAAACAAATCAAAAGGCTGATAGACTAGAGCCAGCTCATACTATAGTGAGAACTCCCCTTAGAGCTACAAGGAATTGGTTTGGTTTGACGACCCCCAAGGATACCAGAATTCTCAAGTTGTGTTGTATTTTTTTTTCTCTATAAAATGGTATTATATGTGCTTTCTACCTAGGCACAACCTCTAGAATACTGTAAACCACCTAGAGATTAGTCACGATGCCTAACACTACAGAGTGACAGGGAAAAGTATGTACATGTCTAGTACATATAAAAAATTTCATTCTATTTCTTTTCTTACTTACTTGTGTGTGTGTGTGTGTGTGTGTCTGCCAGAGTGTATGTTGTAGAGGTCAGAGAACACCTTGTGAGAGTCTGTTCTGTCTTACTATGGGTTTCAGAGTTGAGCTCAGGCCATTAGGTTTGGTTGCAAGTGCCTTTACCTGCTGAGTCATCTAACCAGCCTCCAGTAAATAATTGTCCAAATATTTTCAATCCATAGAGAGGTAAACCTTCAAAAGTAAAATCTGTAAACCTTGAGGACTGACTGACCATTGTGTTTCAGCCCTAAAGTAACATGAATTTTAAGATAATGGTAGTAATATACTAATCACACTACCTCATGATTGTCATAATGCATTATTGGGTAATTACAACTTAATGGCAGATAAAATTTCTGTACAAGAATAACAGTGAAAGCCAGGCAGTGGTAGCACACACCTTTAGTCCAAGTACTCAGGAGGCAGAGGACAGACAGGGAACCCTGTCTCAGAACATTTCCATAAATAATGAAATAACTATGTCTTGATTTTTTTCAAAATGATCACTGCAATAAAACCTAATGAGCACGTTCATCCTCACTTTTTGTTGTGCTTTGTTTTGTGAGGAAAATCTCCTCTCCTAGAGTGCAGTATTTGCAGTTAGGCACCGTGTTGTGCATCTCACCTTGAGAAGTTGTCCATCTGCCTAACTGAAACTTAGTGCCCTTTGACCACAACCTGTCAATCACAGTTCTACTGTCTGATGATTCCACATGTAAGTGAAGTCATGCTGAATTTGTCTTTCTGTGTCTGGCTTATTTCACTTAGCATAATGTCCTTCAGAATCAACCATGGTGCCTGGCTGTTCTCTCTCTCTCTCTCTCTCTCTCTCTCTCTCCTTATTTATTTCTACGTATGCATGTGTCTTGCTTGCATGCAATGCATATCTGTGCATATCATGTGTGCCTAGTACCTTTGGAGGCCAGAAAGGGGGTTGGATCCCCTGAAACTGGAGTTACAGATGCTTGTGAGCCAAAGTGTGGGTGCTGGGAATTGAACCTGAGTCCTTTGCAAGAGCAGCAAGTACTCTTAACCTTGGAGCTATCTCCTCACCCAATAATACCTTTCTTTATCTAGCTTAAAGTATTTTGTATGTGTGCCATCAAATTCCCACCAGCTTTTCTCCCGTTTCATAAATCAAAAAACCTTGGCTAAGAGATTGTTTCAGCAACACAGGCAAAGTCATAACAGAGGACAGAGGAGTGCCGTCAGCACGTGGTGCCTACAATCTACCGGGCTCCAGAGAGAATGGAAAGGATATGAGGCTTGAGCCTGCATTTCCTCATCTCTGTAAGATGGGTGCGATACCGATACATTGTTTCAAAAGACTCTTGCAACTTTACCAGATAGCACACCGGTAGGGTAGGGGTAGGACGGTAGGGTAGGGGTAGGACGTTTTGTGGGCAAGATAAGCAAATGTTTTCTGTAATCCAGGAGTTCTCTTTAGAGCCCTTGGGAACTGGGGTCTAAGATTCAGAGAGTTTACTTAGAAGACAGACATCTACAATTCAAAGAGCTGGGTTCTGGAGCGGAAACCAACACCTTTTGCACATCTGAACCACTAACAATGGCCTGTTGCTGAATCGGCTGCTTTTGCTTCAAGGAAGGATGCTTTGTCAAACAGGAAATTGGTTTTAGTGCAACGAGGTCTCTACAGAGTTCAAAATTCTGCTTTCGAATGTTCTTACAAGATACACAATTGGTGCCGACTTACAGGAAATCTTTTATTGGAATTGAAAGGTGCTGGTTCTGATGGCCTCTGCTCATATTGTCTACAAATTTCCATTGCAATAAGTTTGGTGTGTGAACAACAGCCACTCATTTATTTACTTTTGCCAGCAATGAATGAAATCAAAACACACTCCACTGTGCTTCCAGGACTCAGGTGCAGTTTTTGCAGAGTTGGGAGAAGAAAGGGAGAGCCAACATGGAGAGAGGATTCCTCATACAAGCCTGGTAATGACTCCGTGGCATTTTTATGAGCCCAGCATGAGTTTCTCGTACTGATAAGCACTGGTCATTGAGGGAAGGAAAAGTCACCTTTGTAGATATAAAATATACAAGACTCTCTGTCTTAAAAGGCTGAGCAGGAAAACATTGGGTAAATAGAGGATATCCCTTCAATTATAATGTGAAAATTAAGTTGCTGCAAGAAAGTAGTTGTTTCCTTCTGAGTGAAATATTCCTTGAGATCAAGATCAACAGACTCTTCAGTCTTTGGGGGTTCACTTCTATCTAGGAAGATAGGACACAGAAATTCCTCCTTTTGAAAAGCTCTTAAGGCCCTACATGGTAGAATTATCGATGATGTCCTATGATGTTCGGTTTGTTGCCATCTTGCTTTGGGCCATTGGTTTTCTCAGAGATTTACAATCATCCTGAGTGCCAAGATTTCCCCAGTATCTTCAAAGAACTTAACTCCGGCTGGGTGTGGTGGTACGGCCTCTCCTTCTGGCATTTGGGAGGCAGTGCCTGGGACACCATGTTAGTTAGTCACCCTCCAGCCTGGCTTATAAATAATGAGTTCTAGGTCCTGGGCTATAGAGACAGACTGTCTCAAACAAACAAACACACAACTAAGGGTAGTGGAGGTAAGCCTTTCAAAACCAGTATCACAAATTAATTCAGTGTGATGGTACTTGCCTATAATTTTAGCACTCAGAAGACTACGACAAGAGAGTTGTGAGTTCAGGGATACAGAATGAGATTTTACCTCATAAAAGTAAACCAAGAAAACAGGCTTTGCAGTTACAAGCACTGGCTGCTCTTGCAGAGGACCCAATTGGACTCCCAGGACCATGTGGCAGCTCACACTGTCTATATAACAACTCTAATTCAGGAGATCTCATACCTTCTTCTGACCCTCTGGGCAATAGGCACACATGTGGTAACTTACATAATACAGACAAAACACTAATGTATACACATAAAAAATAAGTAAATTAAAAAAGAAACACAGTAAAGATGGCTAGATCTCACTCTAGAGCACCTTGGTAGGAGGATTGTGTGTGGTCAAAAGAAGAACGTACCCTGGAAATTCTATCAAGATTAAGTTCCCTTGTCTTTGAGCTATCTTGGTCCATGGTGATGGGCTCCCTTCCCAGCCCAGTTTACCCCCTGTCTTGGCTTCTAGAATCTTCAACTTTGTCTCACCATGGCCCTTGGATTGGGCATCCTGGCATAAACCAAGGTCTTTCTCTTTCTTAGGAACCATCAGACCATCCCCCACTTGCTAGTTCCAACTTGCTCTGGGAAGCTGGAGAGCCCTCCTTGATAAGCAGTATCTCCTTTGGGAGTGAGGTTTGCATATCTCAGGGCCCACCCTTGGAATATTCAACTACCAAACCTGCTTCCATTCCAGCACAAAGGCAAGTTTCTGGGCATTGAAGTTTTGTAGCAAATGTTCTCCCCTCAGGCTCCCTTAGACTCTTCTAAGAGATTTTCACCGGAAGAAAGCAGACAGGAAAGGGCCTTATCTTTGTAGACTTTCTATAGAGCAGGATAAACTATAGACAATTGCATCCAGCAATTTCCCCATTCTTAAATTTTACATCTTAGAGATTAAAGACTTGTACGGACTTGTTTTCTTTGTCCCTAGACTGTTTGGGACAGCACCTGTCAACAGAGTTGACATTGCACTTGCTATATAGTAAGACACTCCAGATGACTTCAAGTACACCAGGGAAGGCAGACATGAAGACACTTTCCTGTAATCCCAACACTGGGGAGGCAGAGGTTGGAAAACTGGGACAAATTAGAGGCTGTCCTAGGCCATCAGGGCTATGTAGGTGAAATCCTACCTAAAAAGCAAAACCAAACCAAATAAACAACAGCAACAAAGTCTTTCAATAAAGTATGTGTGGTGTCTGGCCTGGTTAGATGCCTGCCTCTGGGTAAAGGTACAGGCCAAGACTCGGAGGAGGTCAATGCCTAGGACCACTCAGTGGAAGGAAATAAACTCTTCATGTTGTCCTATAACTGCCACATACAGATTATATGAAAAATAAATAAATCCTACCACCCCCCACAAAATGATAACAATAAAAATTTTAAGCTATATGGGAGGATATGTGTTCATTGCATGTAAGTATGTGCTCTCCCATTGCTCAGTACTCTGGCCACATTTGAGATTCCTGTCAAGTATAACCTCACTTCAGGCCTTGGCACATTGTTCCGTCTCTCTGGGTTTCTTCCCCTAGAAGGCTCTGTGACTCAGCTTCTTCAGTAATAATCTCTCAGCTTTTGAGGGGAGAGAGATCAGGGGTTTTTGTTTGTCTGTTATTACTGGTGATGGTTTGTTTGCTTGAGACAGAGCCATGCTATGTAGCCTAGGCTAGTCTCCAACCTCCCCTCCCTGCACTGCAACACCAGGCCTCATCTGCCTTACTAGCAAAGCTTCTCTGCACCCATGTCCACACTGTCTATGTCTTCCTGCTCTATCACATGCCACCACAGAGCTAACATGAATGATGATGTGTTCTGTTTATTTTGTCTAGAATGAGGCTACATGAGGACAAATATCATGTCTGTTCATTCAGTGGTCTCAGTGCTCAGAAAAACCCTGGCTGCCCAGCACTTACCAGATGCTCAGATCATAGCCAGGCTCCACAGGGAAGGAGTAAGATGAACACCTTTCATTCCACATCAGGACCAATATTCTCTGGAATGAGAGTGGGAATCATATCATGCTATTCTTGAATTACTTTCCATCTTTTACTAGTTGTGTGACCTGGAACAGGACACCCTCACCTCGGGGACCTTAAATTGTCATCCCTGAAGTGAGAATGACATGTGTGCTTGTGTCATTGGCACAGTTGTTCCATCCAGTGCTTCAGTGGGTGCTAGATTCAACCCTGATAGCACAGAGCTGTCATCCTAGCTCCTTGGCAGTAAATCACAAGGCCTGGGGTACAGAGCTAGTTCAAAAGCAAGCCAACCAGAGTAACTTAGTTATCTCAGTCTCAAAACAAAAGCTTACAAGGGCCGGGGATGTAATTTAGTTGCTAAACTGCTACCTATCACGGATGAAGCCCTGGGTTTGAATCCCAACACACATAAACCAGGTGTGGTAGCACACTTCTGCAAACCCAGCACTTGGGAGCCAGGGACAGGAGGATAAAAAGTTCAAAGACAGTCGGGTGTGGTGGCACATGCCTTTAATCCCAGCACTTGGGAGGCAGAGGCAGGCGGATTTCTGAGTTCGAGGCCAGCCTGGTCTACAGAGTGAGTTCCAGGACATCCAGAGCTACTCAGAGAAACCCTGTCTCAAAAAACCAAAACAAAAAACAAAAAACAAAAAACAAAAAACAAAAAACAAAACGTTCAAAGACATTCTTGGCTACATAAGGTGTTCTAGAACATCCTGGGCTACTTGCTACATGAAACAGTAAGGAAGGAGGGGGGAAGAAAGAAAAAGAGAGAGACAGGAAGAGAGAGAGAGAGAGAGAGAGAGAGAATGTGATGTACACTCATAAACCTAGAACTTGGAGGCCAACTGGGGCAACAAAGAAAAACTGTCTCAAAAACCATCTAAAACAAGTAAGTACTAGTTATGTTATTATTGCTGTTGCCTTTATTATTCTGAAGTATCCTGAAACCTAGGCTAGGCTAGAAGAAACTCTTTAGTCTCAGAGCAAGAGGAAAAAACCTGTTCATCAACAGCTACCTAATAGAAGAGTGACCACACTCTGGGGCTCACTAGAGCCTGTTCATTCTTGAGAGGCAAGGCTACTCACATTTGTGATCCCAATGCTTGGGAAACTGAGATAGGATTTCTTGGAGTTTGAAGGTAACATAAGCTACATAATGAATTCCAGGCCAGCTTGGACTGTCTTAAGCAAGCAAGCAAGCAAACGGAATTCAGGGGTGTATGCCTGTAACACCAATACTTGACGGTAGAGACTAGAACACCAGGAGGTCAAAGACTCTACTAGAGCTACCTGGTAAGACTGAGGTCAGCTTGAGAGAAACCCTACTTAAAAAATAATAATAACAAAATAAAATCAGGAAACTTTTCATTGCCATGATGGTAAAGCATACTTTTCTTTTTTTTTAATTTTATTTTTATTTATTATATGTAAGTACACTGTAGCTGTCTTTTCTTAAAGGAGCAATAATTCCAGCACTCAGGAAATCGAGGCAGGAGGATTACGAGCCTGAGCTACAGAGACACCCTGTGTCAAAGATACACACAGAGAGAGGGACACTCATAGTTGAAAGTAGAAAACTGCTTGCCTGCCTGCCTTCCTTCCTTCCTTCCTTCCTTCCTTCCTTCCTTCCTTCCTTCCTTCCTCCCTTCCTTCCTTCCTCCTTCCCTCCCTCCCTCTCTTCCTTCCTTCCTTCCTTCCTTCCTCCCTTCCTTCCCTTCTTCCTTTCTTCTTATTTTGTTACTCACATTTGTAAAATAACATTGTGTGTGTTTGTGTGTTTGTGTGTGTGTGTGTGTGTGTGTGTGTGTGTGTGTGTGTGTACACAAGTGCTGGAGTTAATTCTCTCTTTCTACCATGTAGGTCCTGGGGCTTGAACTCAGGTTGTCAGGCTTGGCGACAAACCCCTTGGCCTACTGAGCCATTTCACCAGCCCAGGGTTTGCTGTTGTCTATTTGATTTAAATAGAGCATCCTGTAGCCCTGGCTTGCTTCGAATTCACCATACAGACAAAGATGACCTTGAAGTCCTGATCCTCCTGACCTAACTTCCCAAGTACTGGGATTACAAGCATTTGCCAACACATCCATCATGAAAACTGTGTTTCTAACCACTGAACACTACAAACTCCCTGCCCTGCTTTGATGAAGAGTTTTCTTCTTCCAGTGAGTTATCCTAGGAACACAAGAGAAACACAGAGCAAACCCCACTGAATTCATAAAAAGATGTTCATTCTTATTATGTTAATTTGACTTGAACGATATCCTGTAGGTCTCACATTAAACATACATGCCCGTTTGTGTGTGTGTGCACGTGTGTGTGTGTGCACGTGTGTGTGTGTGCACGTGTGTGTGTGTGTGTGCACGTGTGTGTGTGTGTGTGTGTCCAGACAAGTCCGTTCCATGGTTTAGGCATTGAAATCAGGAGGCAGCTTGGAGAGTCGAGGGATTGGACACAGGTTCTGGACCTTACTTTGCCTCTTTTGGTCTCATTATTGTTTTAGAAGACGATCCAGTGCATGCTTGGTGCCGTGTGTTGAAAGGATAGATGTTACAGCAAAGTGCAAAGCATTCTCTAATATTGATGGTTGGATGGCAGTCAACAGATAAGACAGACAGACTAACAGAGACACAGATGACAGATTTCTAGGGACACTGTCACTAAGATACTAAATGCCGTAAAGGCAGTGACTCTGGAGACTTGCAGAATTCTGGCTCTCATCAGCTCAAAGGACTTCCATTGTTGGAAAGCTAATCCTAGAGCTGGGGAGATGGCACCATGACTAAGAGCACTTGTTAATCTTGCAGAGAGCCTCAGTTCAGTTCTCAACACTTATATGGCGACTCACAACTACCCAAAACTCTATCTCCAGGAAGTCCAACATCCTTCCCAGACACTGCAGCACCTGTGTGGCACACAGACACACATACAGGCAAAACACCCATGAAATTAAAAAACAAAATCAAATCTCAAAAAACGTAAAAGTAAAAAGCGTTCATTTTCTGAATAGTTAGATATCCACTCGGGTGTGTGTGAAGGTTCCACTTTGGCCCAAGTATAAATGCTCACTCAAGACCCCAGGAAGCCTTCTACTGTCCAGGGAAGCAGGTGAGATTTCAGTGTTACTGACCTCAGCCTGAAACCCTCAGGAGATCACCCAGTTATGCCCCCTGGTTTATTAATTCCAGAATACTTGAGATGGGTCCTTCTTTTCTAAGTTTCATCATTTAATCATACACTTCAAAACAAAACAAAAACCCTTACCGTGTTCTTCCCCTGAAACTAACACTGAGCACTAGTGTGGATCAGAGACAGCAGAACAAAGACACCCCTTCCCCGAAAGGAAATAGAGAGAGGATTATCCTTTTTCAAAGGTGCAATAATGAAATACTTTCCTTCCCCTGGACAAGCAATTTCATCAGGGTTCATGCAAGGGGAACAAGACACCATTGTCTTGACTTAATTGGCATAATATCTCCCCCTCCTCCAAATGATCACTCAGAGGGCTGCTGAACGCCTTCTGCCTGCAGATGCAATGCCTTTTAAATGCCGAACCTTTCACCTGGCAAACACCCAAGCCCTTCACAAGGCCCCACAAGGAAGAGCTCTTGCTTTGGTCTGGCACAGGTTCTTCTGTGGAATTGCAAGTCCTGTCTCATAGGGCCTGGGAACCATTCCTGGCCCAACTGTCTATATCCATCCTCTTAACACAGAATGGGTACCAAACTGTGCAAGGTGGTCCTTTCCTTCCTGGGAAAGGTGCAGTTTTGAAAACCACAGGGAGTGTGTGCTGCAGCTCTCCACAGAGACCCCAAGGCTCTCCACAGAGACCCCACAGCTCTCCACAGAGACCCCACAGCTCTCCACAGAGACCTCACAGCTCTCCACCAAGACCCCATGGCTCTCCACAGAGACCCCACAGCTATTGTGAGGGGATCTTCACTCAGGTATGTGCTGTGCAGCTCTCCACGGAGACCCCACAGCTATTGTGAGGGAACCTGCAGGACTGCAGGAGAACTCTGTAACAAAACCCTGACCTTTTTGTCCCTTGGACTGGAGGAAGGGGAAGAGTTGAGCAGTCAGTCACTGAAGGAGCGCTGCTGGTCAGAGCATGCATGACCTGTTTGATCCACCTCTGCGGTCCCTCTTCCTTATTGTTCTTGCCAGACACTGGCCAGCTGTTCCCTCAGCCAACAAAGTTGGGCATGGCTCCACCAAGACTCAACTAGGGCAGGGCAGTGCGGGTGGCCACAGCTATTATCTCTACCACCTTCTGATTAAGAGAACGTAGAGGCAAGGTGTCCAGCTAGGTAGCTCCTGCTGGCCCCTCTCGGGGGCTAATTTTCAGGAAAATTTAGTACAAAGAAAAGCCAAAGCAAAGGGGCTATGTGAGAAGGTCCACATAACAGCTGGAACAATCGGTGCCCAGATGTTTGAGGGACAGACAGCAGGAGACACTTACACAGTATGTCTTGTTCCCTTCCCAAATCATATGGGAAGGATCTGATGATAAATGGACACCCAATTCCACCTAACCAAATCATTTTATTAAAGGAGACTTAGCTCTCTTATTAGAATGTCAGCCTCCTGCATGTACGTTAATAAATTCCAAAGGTCAAGTTAAACAGCTGTGAAATTACCATTGTTTGTATCAACTTACCTCTTCCCTAATCCACCCACCCTCTTCCAAAAGAGAACTCAGAGTTCTAGAACCTTCTTCCCCAGATCCAGACCTCCTCTAAGCCCACTTGCCTACAGCTATGCTTCAGATGGCTTCTGGGTCCCTTCCATAGCCCACTCCTGGCTTACTAAGAAAGACAGCGGAAATCAAGCCTCTGGTTAGGTTGCTACATCCCCAAACAAATTGCCTAAGGGTTCAGCAGCCTTAAATGACAAGAAAAGAGAGGTTCATAGTGTGTTCTTACCGTGTTTAGTTTGGAGTGAAATGGAAATAGGTCTCCATAGTGAGGCACAGACTCTCCATCCATCCATCCGTCCATCATCTGTCTATCTCATCTGTCTCATCTATCTATCTGTCCTATCTATCTATCTATCTATCTATCTATCTATCTATCTATCTATCTATCTATCTCTTCTCTATCATCTGTCCATCTGTCATCTATTTATCATCTATCTATCTCATTCTCTATCATCTATCTATCTGTTTATCCATCTGTAATCTACCTCTCTCTATAATCTATCATCTATCGCTCTTTCTCATTTATTTACCTTTCAACACAGAGTTTTCTGTGTAGCCTTGGCTGTCCTAAAACTCACTCTTTAGACCAGATTGACCTCAAACTCACAGAGATTCACCTGCCTCTGCCTCTGGAGTTCTGGATTAAGGGCATGTACCATCACTCCCGGACTCCATTTTGACTTCTTTTTTTGTCATTTTGTTTTGTTTTAAACAGGATATAACTTTAGGTCCAAGCCAGTCTGCTTCTCACTATGAATCCCAGGTTGGTCTCATATTGGCAAAAATCTTGCCTTATCCACACAAATTCTGGGATTACAAGTGTACAACTACCATTCCTGGCTCCATCATCCCTTGAAAGTTCACTTCATAGCCCTGCCTTTAAAAGATGCTATAAAGCGATACTTCTCCAAAGCAACTCTGAATATACAAAGTACAGCTATGGTATCCAAGGCCCAAGTGCAGCTGTGGAATGAAGACTCACAAGGTGAGTCCTCAGACCATCACATTACCCTTTTCCCAGACTGTGAGACCAGGCTGCTCCCACTGACGAGCAAACACATTCAACCATTCTAGAAAACCACTTATGACCCATCAGAGATGGGGATACCTTGGACTTATGTCCCTAAGTCCGAATGTATGTGGGCATTTTGTTTGTTTGTTTTAAGAGAGGATCTTGCTCTGTAAGTCCAGCTGGTCTGAAATCTAAAGCAAGCATCTGACATCAGCTCTTGGAGGGTTGGGATTACAAAGCAACCACTACTGCTTTGGATAGATCTGTTTATTGCCACTTTTTATTACCAAGCAAACAAACAAAACCTTGAGCTACCACTAGCAACACTACAGAGAGTAACACCATAGGCTGGCTTCCCCCAGTGTGTTCCACACTAACATGAGCCCACAAGTGGAACATTCCACCTCATGAAACTGTTTGATGTACAAAACAGTGTAAACTGCTGTATTTAATTACTTTCAGAGAAAGTACAGGGGTGTGTAAAGCATAAATTTTGAATTTACATTGGGATTCTTTCCCAGAATATCCTACTGCATATGGCAAGTCTTCTTTGAGAAGTCTAAACTCCAGGTCACTTGACCCCACATGGTCAAGCTTTGCTCGTCATGTACTTAGAGTCACTTCACAAGCAGGCGTGGTTTGCTCGCTCCAGCTCGCTCCGGCTGTCGCTGTCATAGCTTCCAGGAAGTTGAGGCTAGTGGATTCACTGCAGCTCTGAGGCTAGTCTGGACGACATAGTGAATTCAAAGCCAGATTGTACTGCATTAACGTGAGCCTATTCTCTAAAAAACAGAAAATAAGAACAAACAAAATTAAATAAATGTTAGGAAAAGCCTGACTCGCTTATTTCCTCTCTCTTCCCACCTCTGCTGGCTTCTCTTGCTAATGCTTCTTTGTAAGCTCTGGCTCCTCTGCTGCTGGGGGTGGGGGGCACAGCCAACCTTGGTTCTAAGAATGCTTTAATTCTCCTTTGTAAGAACCTGGAATTATTGTTGTCTGCTTTTGTTAGCAAGGCTTCCAGGCTTTGGTTTTTTTCCTTTCTTTTAAATCTATTTATTTTATTTTGAGTGTATGGGTATTTTGCCTGCAATAGGAGCATGCAGTGCACTTGGGAGCCAGAATAGGGAGTAGGATCCCCTGGCAATGGAGTTGTGGGTGGTTGTGAGCCACAGATATGAGTGCTGGGATTTGAACCTGGGTCCTCTGGGAAAGGAGCCAGCACCATCTCTCCAGCTTCCCCATGTTTGATCTTTAAAGAATTCTCCCTAGATAAAGAAAACTGAGTTACTAATCATGGACATTCTATTCCTGGTATTTATGGGTTTTGTTTTGTTTTGTTTTGTTTTGTTTTGTTTTGTTTTGTTTTTTAATGCTGAGGGAACAGCAGGCCATAGGATGGAATGTGACATTTAAGCTAGTATTGAGTATCTATTATGGTAGGCAAGAGCTCCATCCCTAAGCTGTCCATTGGGAGCTGCATACTCAATCTAAAAAAAAAAGTAAAAAGAAAAAATGTGCCCAAGAAAGGCTGAGCAGTAACTGCTGCTAATGCTTTTGATTCTCTCTCTCTCTCAATCTCTTTCTCTCTGTTTATTTATTTGTTTAATGTATATGAGTACACTGTTGCTCTTTTCAGACACACTAGAAGAGGACATCAGATCCCATTATGGTTGTAAGTCACCATGTGGTTGCTGGAAATTGAACTCAGGACCTCTGGAAAAGCAGTCACTACTCTTAACTGCTGAGCCATCTCTCCAGCTCCTTTGATGCACTCTTAATTAGCAAGTTCATAATTAGCCAATTGAATCAGGGGTTTACACTTGCACATTACTCTGATTTGTTCTTTAAAAGGGACAGTGCCAGGCATGGTGGCACACACCTGTGACCCCAGCACTTGAGAAACAGAGGATCAGGAGTTCAAGGCTATTACTGGCTGCATAGTGAATCTGAGACCAACTCAAACTACATGAGACCCTGTATCAAAAACAAAGACAGGGGCCAGAGAGATGGCTCAGCAGTTAGAAGCATTTGCTTCTCTTCTAGAGGACCTGAGCTCAATTCTCAGCACCCATGTAGAGCTAATAGCCTCCTGTAACTCCGGTTCCAGAGCATCTGACACACTCTTCTGGTCTCCAATGGCACAATATAACATAGTACACAGACATACATCCAGGAAAAACACCAATACACAGTAAATCAAAATATATAAATCTTAGCCAGGCAGTGGTGGTACACACCTTTGAGGCAGAGGCAGGTGGATTTTTGAGTTTGAGGCCAGCCTGGTCTACAGAGTGAGTTCAAGGACAGCCAGGGCTACACAGAGAAACCCTGACTCAAAAAAAAAAACCAGAAAAAAAGATAGATAGATAGATAGATAGATAGATAGATAGATAGATAGATAGATAGACATAGATATTTAAAAAATAAAAACCAAGACAGTAGCAGGAGAAATGATACACCTATAGTTCAAGCTCTTGTTTCAATTGCCATGGTGGGCAATCATTTTCTTAGGAGGTCTCTGATTTTTTTATTAATTAAAAAATGGACTTTTTTCTTTATTAAAAAATATGTATTTATTTACATTTGCATTATTGTGAATGTGTGTATATGCATGTATGTATGTATGTATGTATGTACGTATGTATACATGTATGTATGTATGGATGGATGTATGTATGGATGGATGGATGTCTCTACCATGAGTTCTAAGGATCAAATTCAGGTCCCCTTCCTTGGTGGCAAGTGCCTTCATCCATGGAGCCATCTTAGCAGCCTCCTCCCGTAGAGCTTTTCTGTCTACTTACAAAGAAGGATATAACAAAGCAGCTCACAAGGAGGACACTTATCTTTTCACCTAATGAGCATCTCATGTGGACCAAGCAGACACAGATCCTCTGCCGTGATGGAGATGCTGTGATGGATATGGCCTATAGTCTTGGCCCATCTAGCTACACCATCAAATGTGCCTCAATCAGGTCAGAAAAATACACAGGGACGTGTAGAAGGGAAGACACAGAGCCAGTTTCTCAAACGACCAGAGCTATGAAGTCAAAGGCTCTGCGTGTCAGCAGAGATATGTTAAAAGGCTCTGATCTCTGCTGTTGTGAAGGCTGTGCTTACCATTGGCCATAGTTATTAAAGAAAGATGTCATTATGATCTACTTTGAAATGGAGGCTATAGCCGGGCGTGGTGGCGCACGCCTTTAATCCCAGCACTCGGGAGGCAGAGGCAGGCGGATTTCTGAGTTCGAGGCCAGCCTGGTCTACAGAGTGAGTTCCAGGACAGCCAGGGCTACACAGAGAAACCCTGTCTCGAAAAACCAAAAAAAAAAAAAAAAAAAAGAAATGGAGGCTATGGCCTAAGAGGTGGCTGTTCCAATGTTCCTGGCAGGTACCTTTGTGAAAAAAATTGAATTTATAGTAATTGACAGAAAACAGGCTGCCAGCCCTCTGTAAAGACCCAGCCTATTAGATGGTATGGAATATAAAACTGTGTGTAAATAAGAAGGATTAGATCGTGAGAGGACAGTACAAAGATACCCCAAACTGTGAAGAGCAGTGTGGAAGAAAATTGTTTTTTCAGGGCCAGCAAGATGGCTCAGCAGACATTGGTGGTACTGTCACTGAAATGTCACTACTACCAAGGTAGTTGCCACTGTAAGGCCATCCCGCCCCTCTCCACTGCTTGCATGTTTCTACACTGTGGTTTGGAAGCAATTGACTAATCATGACCTACATTCAAGACAGGGACGAACTTTGCTTTACATGTTGCTGAGGGGAGCATCCATATAAATGACTTGGCATTCTATAAGAAAGACTGCTCTCTGTGGCCCATAAGACAGTTCAGTGAGTTAAGATTCCTGCTGCCAAGCCCGATGATCTGAGTTCAATCCTTGGGACCCACATGGAGAGACCGACTTTGGAAGGTGGTCCCCTGACATCTATGTGTGCTGTGCCACGTGCAAGCACACACACACACACACACACACACACACACACACACACACAGAGGAAGTAAGTACGTTACTTAAATATAGAAGGAGTGAAGTAGCAGCGTAGTAGTGACATATATCTTTAATCCCAGCACTTGGAAGGCAGAGACAAGAGGATCTCTGTGAGTTCAAGGCCAGCCTGGTCTATAGAGCAAGTTCTAGGACAGCCAAAGCTACACAAAGAAACTTTGCCTTAAAAAAACAAAAACAAAAATAAAAAAACAATACCCCCCAAAAAGAAAAAAATCAAAAGAAGTAAAGACGAGATGAATAATGACATTGGTAAATGAAGGAGAATAAAGAATACCCAGTCTAGGGGGCTGGTGAGATGGCTCAGCCGGTTAGAGCACCCGACTGCTCTTCCGAAGGTGATGAGTTCAAATCCCAGCAACCACATGGTGGCTTACAACCACCCGTAACAAGATCTGATGCCCTCCTCTGGTGCGTATGAAGTCAGCTACAGCGTACTTATGAAGAATAATAAGAAATGAATCCAACCGGAGCAAGTGAGGCTGTCTGGAGCGAGCGGAGCTGAACGGGGACGGCCAAAGCAAGCAGGGACAGCCGGAGCTAGCAGGGCCGGAGCGAGTGGGGCCGAACGGGAACGGCAGGAACGAGCGGGGCCAACCGGAGCAAGTGGAGCCGATCAGAGCGAGCCGGGCCGGCTGGAACTAGCGGGGGCCGTACGGGGGCGGCCAGGAGCGAGTGGGGCTGGCCGGAACAAGGAAGAAAAAGAAAAAAAAGAATACCCAGTCTCTCCCCTTGTATACAGTTATATGCAGGGATTCTTCAATACTTACCTCAATAATTACTATTGCAATCTATTACCACATCATCTATTACAATATACAAGTTCTTCTGTCTGTGACCACTGGGCTCTGTGGTTGTCCCCTGTGTGCAGACATGCCATAGTTTCTGATGTCTTCCATTTGTTTCATTTAAACACTTTGTCTTTCAAACATGACTTTCAGCTCTCCCTCCATGGAACTCTGGTTTTCTGTATCAGAAAATTACTTTTAACCCAAGATCTGAGCATTGGGTTCATTTGTCATTCTGCTCCAATGCTACCATACAACATGGGCGTTCATCAGCTGCCCGGTAGCTTTCTGTGGCTCATGCCTTTAATTCCAGCACACTGGGAGCCAAGGCAGCAGGATTGCCACAAGTTCCCTGGTCTATAAGGTGAGATCCTGTCTCAGAACAATCTGTGTAATTCCAATTGTCCACAAAACAAAGTCTGACTTCTCTGGCTTCCATCAAAGCTCTCTAACAGCTATCCCCAGTCCATCCACCATCTTCAGAGGACTGCTCCCAACCCATACAACACCTTTCCACACACAGATACCTCACACACAATATGATAAATCCCCCTTACCTTACCTTCACTGCTCTGCACCCAGTCTGGCTGTCCTTTCTCTATAGCCTGTTTCTTACCTTGAACACTCAATCTTTACAAGCGTAGGAGAATCGTCTCCCTTCTCTCGAGGGTCTTCTCAAAATTGCAGGCATATTAGCTCTTCATGAAGAAGTTTCACACAATTTACAAATGTTTGAATCTTTAATCACATTTACTCTCCATTCGACTCACTTGCCAGGAAAAACTTGAAGTCTACGACTGTAAAGTGACTATATTCACAAAGCCAGGGTGCAAGAGCAGAGCCAAGTCTTCCCGTTCTAAGTTCACGTCCCTCGCCTGACAGTGTGCATAACTACAGCCTCTCCCATCATCCATGTCCTCCGCAGGGATGAAACCCGTGTCTCACATATATTTCTAGCTTTCAAATTTTATTATTTTATTATTTTGCTAATGCTCATTAATAATTATATTGTTGCATTTATATTTTATTATTATGTTAATGCTCTTTAATAATTAGGTTCTTGTTCATTTATTGTGTGCATGTGTATGCAGCACATAGGATTCAGAGGACAGTCTCTGAGAGTTGCTCTCTCCATCCACCATGTGGCTTCCAGGGAAAGCACTCAGGCAGTCAGGCTGGTGAGGAGCATCTCACTGGCCACCCATATATTTTTTTATTACTCTGCTTAATTCGTAAAAAATATTTGATCACCAGAAACTTAATAACTCACACATTAAAAGTGAAGTGTCACAATCTATGAATTTTCTACTGGGGTTTATGAGAAGGGCACCTCTTCAGCATTGTGTTTTCTAGGTACTTTGTTACTTGGACATCCATGACTCTAGCCCATGTTATCAGAAAATTATACTCTCACATATCCCTGGAGATAAGGAAAAAGGTGGGCTCTACAAACCTACATTAACAGAGTCACACAACAGTTGTGGACTAGGCAGCACAATATCATAATCAAGTAAGCCCTCACACCCAGCAGCCCAGGAGTCAGCCTGGCCATCTTGAGCCAGACATTGTGTGTCTCTTATCAATGTCTCTCAGTGACCAGTGTGTGACTTCATCATGCCCAGAACATTCTTAGAAATAGCATTTGCTGAAACCAAGAGTCCTAAGAACAGAAAAATAGGCCATAGTCACTGGTGAGGGACTCCAAAAGTTACTAGGGATGACTGTTTCTGTGGGAGCATCAGAACCTGAGAGCATCCCTTCAGGGAGGATACCTCTGTCTGTCCTGCCACAGGCGGTCTGTCCTGCCACAGGTGTACTTCTCACCTCTTCTCCTTATTGGATGCTGTCTTGATCTTCCCTCTTCCTGCTTTCTGGTTTTCAAAGTTTGGGGATGCCTTAAGCAAACCTCCCACTGCAGGGGCCAGATGCCCCTGCTCCTGTCTGTTGTGTCTCTGGGACAGGTAACAGAGATAGCCTATCTAGAAGGCTGCCTCCAATACCAACCACCTCTATCTGTTCCAGCAATGGCTAGAAAAAGGTTCTGTGGGGTCTGGGAAGCTGGAGGAGAACCCTCCCCTCTCTGCCCCCCTGGAGAAGACACATCTCTTCCAAGATGGAGCCACAGTGGTCCTGCCTCTACCTGATGGCCCCAGCTCCCAANGTAACAGAGATAGCCTATCTAGAAGGCTGCCTCCAATACCAACCACCTCTATCTGTTCCAGCAATGGCTAGAAAAAGGTTCTGTGGGGTCTGGGAAGCTGGAGGAGAACCCTCCCCTCTCTGCCCCCCTGGAGAAGACACATCTCTTCCAAGATGGAGCCACAGTGGTCCTGCCTCTACCTGATGGCCCCAGCTCCCAATGTCAAGTAATATTGCTTTTCCTTCTAGCCTGGAGTGACAGTCCCGCAGCACCACATATACCAGGCATGGCAGCATATGCCTTAAGGGCCAATCCTAAGAAGATACAAACAGAAGGATCAAAAGTTTAAGGTCACTCTCAGCTACAGTGCTAAGTACAGGACTAGCCTGAGCTACATGAGGTACTGTCCAAAAAAGGGGGGGTGGTAAACTGAGTCTGATCCTCAGGTAAAGGTAGAAGGAGAACCAACCTCATAAAAATTGTCTTCTGACTGTCACCTACATGCCACATGATATATGTTCCTCCCTAAACTCCCTTCCTCCCCCCCACCCCCGCCCCATGTCAGTTATGTGGCTAACTGGAGATCTGAATAGGAGTTCAATGCTGTATCTTTAGCCCTTCTTCAAAAATGCCCTTCTAGAAACATCATTTCTGGAACCTTCCCAAAAAGCTGTCAGAGGTTAGTCAGAAAAGGCTCCGTATGATGTCCCAGAGGAAGAAGGAAGGCAGAAGACATCAAGGATCATTTTTTGATGGACTCTGGAACTGAAAATCCTGGGATCCAGACTGAGGAACAAGACTAACCCATCACCTGCTAGGCCACCACAGGGAAGCAGAGGAGGGCTCTTTGGCAAGTGCAGATCCTTCCTCTGCATTGTGAGCAGCAAGTGCAAGATCAAATGAATTTCAGGTCAAGTGAAGGGCTCTGCCTACTGAAGATGTTTGAAGCCAAGGCCCCCAGGGCACATTTGTCAAGCTCTCAAAAACTAGAGACTAGGATCAAAGCAGAAGCTCTTTCCAAATATAAACATTTGTCACCTACATTTACTTTTGATGTGCCCCATTTTGAATGCATATCTCCTTTATAAAAAGGACAGGTTAAGCTTTCCGTGTGCACACACTCCGGGGCCCTTCAAATAGAGCCTAAGGACAATTTGGGCTAGATGCGGGAATGAGAAAGGAAGTTGCAGCCAGACAAAATAAGACAAGAGGAAAAAAGCGTTCTAGAAGAGTGAAGCAGGAAGCTAGCACTTACACAGCTCCCCACTCTGGAAGTTAATTAATTCACATTTTCCTGCAGATTAACTGGAAAGGGGCATCGTTATTCCTGATGTGAAAAGCTTCGGAGTCATATGCAGACCAGGAAGAGTTGGTTGGAATTTTCTCTAAATATCCGAGTCTGAGCTAACTATGGATCTTCTCCTAAGGTACCTCAGAGACGGTGCATGAGCTCAGATGAGTAGAACATCTGCTGGATGCTCAGAGTCCACTCATGCCCACATCTGCGGAAGGAAGGAAGGAAGGAAGGAAGGAAGGAAGGAAGGAAGGAAGGAAGGAAGGAAGGAAGGAAGGAAGGAAGCTCCAAGTCCACATCTGTGGACAGCACCATGTGTTTGAAGCCTGGCAGCATCCAGATGATTCCGCCATTCTGCAGCTACCTGAGTTCTGCTGCCAGACCCCAGGAGCTCTGATTGTACCTGTGACACCACCCAGCTCTGTCACAGGTTCCTGCAAAGTGGCACAAAGGCCAGCTCCTGACAAGTGAGCATGTACATGCGGTGGGATATTTCTCTTACCTGTAATGCCTTATTCTTGTGTCACAGCTTTATTAGCCCCTCTCAGAGACTCAAAGATCACCAGCTCCACAAAGCCTTTTGGAACACATGAGCACCCATGTTCACCTTTCGGCTTCTTTTGTCTTAGGAACTTGGGCCTCTCAGCCACAGCATTCATATTGTGTTCTGTGTTGTAAGCAACCTAAAGATGGTTTAAAATATATGGGCAGCTGCTATAGCTGCAACTCAGTGATAGGGTGCTTGCTTAGCCACATGAGGGGCAGAGTTCAATCCTCAGTACTGTAATAACAACAACAACAACAACAATAATAATAATAATAATAATGAATCAGGGGATATGTGTAGGTCTCAGGCAAAAGCTATGTGGCCTTATTTATTTGTTGGTTTTTAGGACTAGGAATGGTCCCTAGGGGCTTGTGCATGCCACGAAAACTCTGTACTGCTGAGCTACACACTCCTAGCCTCATGGCATTTTATTTTACTTTAAGAATTATTAACATATATTAATAGCATATATATTGTTTCATTGTAACATTCTGTACATGCAATGTGATGTATTTTGATGGTTTCTATCAACAGTTTCCCCTTAATTTTTAACACACATGCACACACATGTATGTGTACCTTAGACGGTGAGGGGATTGTTTGAATTTCTACAGGGGCTTGGTCACTTACCAGTGTCTACATTATTGAAGAAAATCTCTCTCCCCTCCTAGCAACTATTTAGTGCCTACACACGCTCAGAGAGAACAGTGTCATGAGTGCCCCTCACTCTGTGACGGTATGTTGGCAAGGCCAGTCTCATGCACGTAATAACAGCTGCTGAGAGTTCCAGACTGTGTTGTCTGTGTCACACCCAGAAGCAATGTCCCACAACACTCTACCTGTCCTTTCTTCCTTAGATCTTCCTGTCCCCTCTTCTGTACTGATCTCAGCCTGGGAAGTGTGGAACCTGCATTATTTACATGGGACTTGAGTGTCCATAGATTTTGGTATTGACAGGGGTCCTGGAACCCAGGCCCACTGATACAAAAGTTAAAGTCTGTGCTTTAACTGGGCCATAAGCAGCCTGAAGTACTTCAAGTAAAGGGACTACATTTCAACCAGAGACACTGCCCTTCAGTACAGACTGTGTTGTTAGAAGCTAAGCTGCTGTTGAAGGACTGAGGACACCCTTGAGTTCAGGGCACTCACTCACAAGTGGCTGGCTTTACCCACCCACCTGGCCAAGAGATGAAGACAGCTGAGTTCTGTCCCAACTCATGGGCCCAACAACTTCACTTTAAAAGAAGAGACCAGGAGTCAGGAATAAGCAGAAGGAAACGTCTCCCAGCCTACCCCTCTGACAGGGCCCCAGCCTGGTTCCTGCTTCCCCAAATGTGAAAAAAAAAAAAAAAACCCAAACTTACATTTACTTCCACAGACCTAGGAACCGACATTCAGATTCATGTAAGGCCACCCAGAGAGACTCACTGCCTCAATGATAGATTCCTTGTGATGAAATTTTAAGATATGTCATTACACCCAGGGCTCAGATTTAATTTAGGAATTCTGGTCATCGATGAGCACAAGAAGTCACTATCCAAACTCTCAGAGTCTTCATGATAAGGCCCATTCCCCTGTGATGAGTTGTGTCATGGAACCTGTGGCTAGGTCCTTGGCAGAGTTTCAAAGTCATCAGGTTACAGTAGGTGAGACAGAGTTGCTTACAGCTACTGGGATTTATGGAAACACTGGCACCCAGGAGACACGTTGGATAATCTTTAACAGAGGAAGTCTGGCTGGTGCTTTCTCTTTGTTTCAACCACACTTTCCTATCTGAGAACCCTAGTGATAGAACTGCTCTTCACAGCAGGTTCTCAGACCATCATACCAGGCCATCGCTAGCAGGGCTAGTTGGTGCTGGGCCACATGAGAGTGTCTCACCACTAACTCTCCTTCACTGAAACACTGCAAAACTCGGGCAAATTGTGTTCTCACTTGGTAATGGTTATCAAAGGCTGTGAGAAACATATTTCAAAAACATATTTTATGGGTTTTTTAAAAAATAAGGAGTCTAGCTGGGCAGTGGTGGCACATGCCTTTAATACCAGCACTTGGGAGGCAGAGGCAGGTGGACTTCTGAGTTCAAGGCCAGACTGGTCTACAGAGTGAGTCCAGGACAGCCAAGGCTACCCAGAGAAACCCTGCTTCAAAATACCAAAAAAATAAAAAATAAAAAATAAAATTTAAAAAGTAGTCTAACTTCTCCTACCTCAGCCTCCCAAAAGCCGCGACTAGATGAAGATTACATTGTCAATACCTTGAAGACAAATAATAAGGAAGAACTTAGGAGATGGATAGATGCCCTCATGGTCAAAAGAAGCCTTTGGATATCAGCAATCAGGAGGCTGAAGCAGAATAAGTGAGAGTTACAGGCCAGGCTGGGCTGTGTAGTACAACACTGTTGAAAAGAAAGAAGAGAAACAGGAATTGTAGGGACAGGGAGAGGGAAGGAAAGAAGGAAGGAAGGAAGGAAGGAAGGAAGGAAGGAAGGAAGGAAGGAAGGAAGGAAGGAAGGAAAGGCTAGTGAACAATCCTAGTATTCTAGTACTCAGGAAGTAGAGGCTAGAGAACCAGGAGTTCAAAGACTAGCCTTGTCTACATAGTGAGTTTAAGGTTAGCCTGGTCTACATAGTGAGTTCTAGGCCAGTTTGAATTATGAGACCCAGTTTTACTTAGATAGGAAAAAAAGCCCACCACCTTCACCTTCCTTCCCTCCAAAACAAAGCAGAATGAAGGAGAAGAGGGAAGAGGAAAGGAGGTGGGGAGGTAAGGGAGGAAGAGAGGAGACTCAGGAAAGTTTCTAGGACACAAACATGTTCCATATGAAGTCTGTTTTCCTGCCCTGTTGTGTGTGTAAAAGGCTTTGAGATATGTGGTATAGACATGCATGTTTTCACTTTGAGATGTGTGGTATAGTCATGCATGTTTTCACTTTGAGATGTATGGTATAGACATGCATGTTTTCACTTTGAGATGTGTGGTATAGACATGCATGTTTTCACTTTGAGATGTGTGGTATAGACATGCATATTTTCACTTTGAGGTGTGTGGTATAGACATGAATATTTTCACTTACACTTTACCTTATCCAAGCTTTACTTTATAATGGCAACAAGAACATCAAAAAATGGTTTTGATGGCTTGCGTGCGTGTGCATATGTGTGTGTGTGTGTAAGAATTTTCCCACTCTCTTTTGTTGTCTTGATTAACTGCAAGTCTTCTAGAACAGTCTTCTGTTATTGTCACTGCTCTGGTGCCTGCACATAGGGCCAGATTCTTGTCTCTTCACTAGAAATGCCTAAAATGAGAGACAGGCTTCACTCTGTAGTTTTTTTATACTCAAATAGAATATCACTTCAAGGGCTAGAGAGATGGCTCAGCGGGTAAGAGCACCGACCTCTCTTCCGAAGGTCCTGTGTTCAAATCCCAGCAACCACATGGTGGTTCACAACCACCTGTAATGAGATCTGATGCCCTCTTCTGGTGTGTCTGAAGACAGCTATAGTATATTTATATATAATAATAAATAAATCTTTAAAAAAAAGAATATCACTTCATACTGTGGCATCTTTGAATTGCCCACTTGGGGTTAAACACAAGGCTGCAGAAATTGAAGAAATACGGTCACTACCTTTAAAGGACTCTCTGGGGGAAGGAGTATGAAAGAACTGTATCAGGAAGCAGTTATGAAAGAACGGCTTTGTGCTGTCCAGGCCAGGAATAGGAGAGTGGCAGGGCTGCCTCTCCCTAGAGGGAGAGTATGGCAGAAGAATCAATCCACCAGGAGGCTTTTGGGCCTTTGGTGATCACTCTCCTCACAGAGCAAACCCCAGGAGTGTGCCAGGAAAGAGCCAGAGGCTTGTCAACAGTTGCAGAGCCAAGTGGAGAGGAAGTCAGGCCAGCTTACCAGCCTGAGCTTTTAGCCCTGGGTCCTGGGCTCTGGGCTCTGGGCACCAAGCTAGCCTGAAAGAGTGGTACTGCCATCAGGATCTGCAGTGGTGACCCCCGATGACACTCATCCCCAATGCTCTGCACTTCACATCTGAAACCTTCCAACGGATTAAATGATTCTGCCCCTTCTCAGTTGTACATTGAAATCTTAGTCCCTAAAGGCAACATTAAGAAGTGGAGCTTTTGGAACTAAATCTTGTCATGGGGGTAAACTCCTCATGGATAGAATTGGTGGTTTTTTTTTTTTTTTTAATTGTATTTTAGATACAGTCTCAGTATATAGCTTTGGCTGACCATGAACTCAACATACAGATTGGCCTCACACACAGAGACGTCTGCCAACTTCTGCTTCCTCCACACTGGGACTAAAGGCATGTGTGCTAAATCTGGCCAGAATTAGTGTTTTTATAAAAGAGACTCCAGGGATCTGACACCTTTGTTTAGCCTTCTTGAGCACTGTGTATGTGTGGTACAGGAAGATAAAAGGCTCATAGAGAGGATGCTGATGGGGAGGGGTCTCAGAGAGCGCACCAGCACCAATCTGCTCCCACTGCAAGGATCCCAGGTCAAAGCTGAAGAAAGGTGGCAGGAGCCAGGGAGGAGAATCTAACTGCCCAGAAAAAGCAAAAGGGCCAAGAGAAGAATGAGACGCAACAGTACAGAATTCACCAAGCAGTAAACTGGATACCCAAGGCAGTACTGATGTTCCCTGGAAAAATTCTGACTTCCATAGCAAAGAGAGTAAAGGCTGCCATGGAAGTAAATGAAGGACTGCTTTTCTTTTCCCAAGACGGGCAGGGCGCCTCACACCAGATCACCCTGTCACTTGCTACAAGACCCTGACTGGCCTCAAGTCTGAGGTCTTCCACCTCTACCACCCAAGCGTTGACTTTACAGGCAGGAGCCACCAGGCCAGCAGTTTTCCTTCCCTAGTGTGGTGGCTCACACCTGTTATCCCAGCACTCAGGAGGCTGAGTTAGGGAGACTATTATGAGTCTGAGACCATCCTAGGCTGCAGAGACTCTGTCTCAAAACAAAACCCAGAATGGAGAGAGGGCTGGGACTTGCCTTAGTTGATATAGAGTACTTGCCTAGTTTGCACAAAGTCCTGGGTTCAATCCCCAGCCCTGCATAAAACCAGGCCTTTGGTACCCAACTGTAATCCCCGAACTTTTGATTTTAGCTACATAGGGAGTTTGAGGCCAACCTGGGCTATATGAGTCTCTGTCTCAAAACAGACAGACAAACAAATACTCTCAAGGATTTCTTTTTAACATAGTTCCCCACCCCACCCCCACCCCCCTATTAAACTATCAACTCTGTAGAACATTCTGTGTATCCCTATGTATCACATAGCAAACATTGTCTGGGAGGGAAATTCTACAAGATGAGGCTTCGTGTTTCTCCAAACTATAATCCTGTATAGGATCCACACCCTCAGGTGTGAGGGGAAGGACTAACCCCCAGGACGTCTGAGACCCCACATTTTACCACTGGCTTCCCTGGCCTAGCACACTGCTCTCTATCAGCAAGCCCAGCGCTGGCTTTTCATTCACTCACTGTTTGTCCTCCTTGCCAAAGGGCCTCTCTCAAAAAAAGGAAATTAATAAGGAAAGAAAAACTAAGGAAAAAAAAGAAAAAAAAAAAACCTAGTCGGGTGCTTTGTGTAGAGCAATTTTTCTGTTGTATTTAGATTACAATCACCCAGTAAAAGACATGCTATCAGCCTGTTCCTGCTCAGGGACCTTTGTCCCCAATATTAGAGAAGCTATAAATACTACATAAGAATGTTTACATTTTACAAATCCATTTTCCTCGATCATTAGTTGAAACAGAAAAAAAAATCCCCAAATTAATACACTCTTTCATCTCTACTTTGCAAAAAGCATTTTCTCATAGAAATTACATTTTGCACAAAGCCACCTTCCACTCAGTGTTTCACTCAGAGACAGTTCAAGGGCAAAGCTTAGTGAGAAACATGTCTTAAGATAAAATGAACAAAAGGGCAGAGTGCCTGCCCAGCGATCAATCCTAGGACTGCACCACGTACAGCAGACTACATGCCCTTTATTTCTGAACAGCCCTTGGGAGGGGAGACTAGAAAGGGATTTCATCTGGTTTAAGCAAAAGGAGAGGTGGTTTGAACCTCAGAACTGGAAAGATAAGTGTCCAAAGCTCCTCTTTCCTGCTCCAGTCTGCCCCAGCCAGCACTTGGCAGAGCACATATGTTCTCTTTTGAGTGACCATCCTTGGCCTGCTCTCAAAGTCATGCACAGACCCCCAAATTATATGCAGAGGCTTTTGTTGGAGTAGCTAAGGATCATGCTGATCTGCACAGGACAGACATCTGAGCTAGACCACATGTGGTTCTCCTTCCAGGCAAGGCAGAGGAGACACCAGGGACCAAGGCAAGTCAGACTTGGCTGAAGAGGGGTAGTGAGCAGTTTGAAGCGCAAGTGGCAGTTTAGTTAAGAAGGCAGAACCATGAGTTCCAAGGATGAGAAGGGGCTGGGGATGGAGTTCAATGGTACACTGCTTGCCTTGCACATAGGAAGCCCTGAATTTACTGTGAGAGAACAAGAAAAAAGCAAAACAGAGTGAGAGAGGGGACAGGAAGAGGAGGAGGGCAAAAAGAAAGAAAAGGAAGGTAGAGGGGAAAGGAAAGGAAGAAAGGAGGAACCGTGAGAAACACTCTGGGGGGGGGCACCCTGTCTGGGGCGTTTGAGGACCTGGCATTTACACTGAGACTGGAAGCTGGTTTGACAGCATAGGGGCAGGTGATAGCCATTGGCCATAGTGAGCCACTGTAGTCAAGTAAAGTACAGAGGAGGCGTCAAGAGGCAAGGGGCCCCACCCCAGGAGAGGGGAGGAACAGGTAGGCACCTTGTGGGCAGCACCAGCTGCCATGTTGAGTGGCTTTCTCCTGTGGTGGGTTGGATGGAGGAAAAGGACACCATCTGGAAATTACTTCACCATATAGGGAAAGAGAATCCTGGGGGCTGTGGACAATGAAGAGATCAGAAGTATCTGAGAAACATCGAGAATAGCCAGACAATAAGGAATCACACAAGGCTCCAAGGAGACTGTGGGGACCAGAGGAAAACAGGAAACCAAGCAGATCTAAAGACTAAAGGAAGGATGTACAAACACTGAAACAGGCAAAACAGGACTCCAGGGTCCACAATGGGTTTTACCCCAAGCCAACTGTAGATGACCTTGACTAGAGCAGAACCAACTGAGTGTTGGGTGTAAACCAGATTCCAGCAGTTTGAGGTATAAATGGAAGTGAGGAAGTAGAGACCTGAATGTAAACAATTTTTGCCTGAAGCTGGCAATTAAAGGGATCTGAGATAGCTAGGGAGCTTACTGTGAGGATCAACTGAAGTAATGAGGGTGGAAGGGTGGTAACCATGGTCTTCCTGAAGACCTGCTCATGCTATTAGAGCATGAAGCTGCACTTAGGCCCACACTGCCAAGAGCTCTCTAGCCCGCGTGCCAAGTAGGGCTCCATGCCTTGCATACACCTCTTCCTTTATTCTTCACCACAGCTCTGTGAGATTGAGATCAAGAGTTTAGTTCAATGATGGCAAGTGGAGGCTAAGAGAGGCAACATGCCCTGGGCCAGTACCAAGTTTGAGTCAGCAAATTAAACTATGTGTGCCCCTATCTGAGGCCCACAATCTTGCGCTGAGCCAGACATCTCCATTGTGTATGCATACATCTTCCCTTAGATGTCCCCCAAAAGGTCTTCCCTGAAGTCCAAGGAGATGGAAGCTACATTCATTAGGCTCTGTTTATTCACGTGATAGCCTGACACTGCTGGAAGATTGGCTGGGTGCCAGGGAACATGAATACAATGTAAGTTTAATTCGACCTGGGTTCAAATTATAAACTTATCACTTACCCAGGAGCTCTTGTTTCTTTTTAGTAGAATAGTAAAGTTCCAGGCTATCCAAGGCTACATAGCAAGATCTTGTCTCAAGAGAGGAAGGGGAAAAGGGAAAGGGGAGGGAAGGATAAGAAATAGAGAAAAAAATCTATTTTGGTGGTATACACTTGTAATCCCAGCTCTAGAGAGCTGAGGTAGGAGGATTGTGAGTTCAGGGCCAACCTTGGCTATATAGTAAGCTCATTTTTTTTTTTTAAAGAATAAGCTGCTAGGGATGTAGGTCAGTCGGTAGAGTAGTTGCCTAGAATACATAAGCCCTGGGTTTAATTCTCAGAATCAACCAGCATTTTGAGACATGGAAGCAGGAAGATCAGATGGTTAAGGTCATTCTCAACTATATAAAAAATAGGGCTATGTTGGAAGTTGAAGACCAGCCTGGGCTTAAGACTGCTTCAAAGAAAGAAAGAAAGAAAGAAAGAAAGAAAGAAAGAAAGAAAGAAAGAAAGAAAGAAAGAAAGAAAGAAAGAAAGAAAGAAAGAAAGAATCAGATGTAGTGGCATACATTTACAATCCCAGAACTTGAGAAATAGAAGTACCAGAATCAGGAGTTCAAGGACATCCTCATCCACAGAGTGAGTTCAAGGCCCTATTGAGCTAAATGAAATCTAAAGATTACACAGAAAAAAAATCGAAGCATGAGGCTACATGGAGAACTGCTCATGAAGATTCTCTTCAGTTCTGATACAATAAGCATTCAGCAAACGGTAGTTACAAGATGTAGACTGTTCCTGAACCTCCTATCCACCACACTCCTGCCTGTGAACCCTGAGCCCAGGCTTTCTCCCCAGCAGCACACCTAGGCAGAATAAGCCTAGTTCCAGGGTCCTCCACACTCTAATATTGGTCATCTGAACTGGAGTCATGCAGGCAGCCTCCTCCTGAATAGTTCCCAGGAAGTCCATGCACCAAAAGGTCCCCATCATTTTTTTTTTGTCCCCATCATCTTATTCATTGGCTTTTGGAGAACCTTTTTCATCTTTCAGAATTTCCTATTTAAATTTGCAAAGTTGAGTGTGGGAACTGGAGAGACGGTTCAGTGGTTAAGTGTGCTTGCTGTTTAGAAGACTAGAGTTCAGTTCATAGCACTGATGTCAGGTGGCTTACAGTCACCTGTGCCTCTAGCTCCCAAACATCTACTGCCTTCTTTGGGTACTGAATACACATGCATACACTACTGCAAACACACACACACACTCACACACACACACACACACACACACACACACCCCAGAGGTAGGCATGTAAGCCCAACAAAAATTTTAAGTAATAAGATACAATAACAATAACAAAATAATTATTTTTTAAATTCAAGAAGGGGCAGGGAAGTAGCCTAACATGCATTCTATCTCCAGCAGTATACTTGCCTGGTATGGCGACACATCCTTTCAATCCCAGCATTGACAGGTACAGGTGGGAGGACCAGAAGTCCAAGGTCATCCTCTAATACATAATGAGTTTGAGGAGTTTGAGGCAAACCTAATTAAAATGCTCATCTTATAAATGAAGAAGAAAAAAAATAAGAATGCAAACAGTTGCCAAATTTAGTACCTCAGGCCTATCACCCTACCTACTTGAAAGTCAAAAAAAAGTAGGAAGATTACAAATTCAAGGCCTGTAACGTGTCTTCAAGGTCAGCCTGGGAATATTAGCAAGACTTTGTCTAAGAGAAAGAAAGAAAGAAAGAAAGANTTTTTTTTTTTTTCAGTTTTTCGAGACAGGGTTTCTCTGTATAACCCTGGCTGTCCTGGAATTCACTCTGTAGACCAGGCTGGCCTCGAACTCAGAAATCCGCCTGCCTCTGCCTCCCAAGTGCTAGGATTAAAGGCATGTGCCACCACGCCCGGCTGCAGCAGTTAACTGCTCTTAACTGCTGCGCCAACTCTCCAACTCCCAGATTTGGATTTTTTGGAAACTCACTGCGGGGCTGAGGTTTAGCTTGGCAGTGTAATGGTGCTTGCCAGGTAGAGAATGGATTAATAATAGGCCATTAGCTAATGAGTAGGGAGAGAGACGGTGTCTTAGAGTTCTTCAGAAAGAGACCCAGCAAGCTTTCAAGGCAAAAGGACAGAACAGTCACTGTGTCTTATTCCCCTGGGAAGTAGGGGCTGAGGAGGGAGGGCTGTAAAGGTTAACAGGTTTCTTGAAGGTCACCAGGAACTCTTCAGATATCATAATTTTTTTTATACTGATGATCAGACAAACAGAAGTTGTAGATCCCTCAGAATGAGAAAGTCTCTTGGAAGTGACACCTTAGGACATAGCCTTGGGGTGAGGATAGTCCCTGAAAGAACACAGAAGGGGTCTACAAGGAGCTGTCCTTGGGCTCTGAAAGACTTTCCCTGACCCTGGGCTCTATCTCCTAGTTTCACAAAGGGTTCATTCTGTGCTTTGTAATTCCCTTAGCAGCATTGGTAGGTGTAGGGGGAACAAAATTATAGCAAAATGTTACCTAAAGCCGGGCATGTTAGTACATGTCTGCAATTTTATTACCAGGAAGCCAGAGGCCTTCAAATGTAAGGCTAGCCAGAGCTAGGAGTGAGTTCAAGGCCATACTGAGCAAATAAATACCTCCTCACCCTTAAAAAAAGAAATAAAACAAACAAATAACAACAAAAGCCAGCTGCCTTGGGACACACCTGCAATTCCAGCGGTCCTGAGGCTAAGGAAGACCCGTGAGAGTTCAAGGTCAGTTTCTGCTGTGTAAGGAGTTAGAGGCTAGCCTCCTCTACATTTTGCACTAAGCAAATAAACAGTTAAAGTTCTTCCCTTGGACCCAGGCTGGGTGATGTAAGGCTGTAATCCCAACTCTTCTCCCACCCCTGGGGGCAGGAAGGTATGAGGTACAAGGCCATTTTTGGCTACAGGGCAAATTGGAGACCAACCTAGACTGCCTAAGACCTTGACTAAACAAAACAAAACATTCTTCAACAAACTATGACTATGACTTATTTAAAACAAATTTTGGGAAAACCTCTATAATAAGCTCCCAAATAGGAATTTTTCACATATATTTTGAGTGACACCCAGACTCTCAAATTTTCCAAGGAGTGTACTCTCAGCCCATTCCCCCAAAACAATAGACTTCTTAAAGAAGCCTTAAGTTTTTCTCTGCCCCCAACATAGCCAGAAACTTGTTTTCTGAGGTCTAGAAATGAGCTCACCCTGCAGGGGTGTAATTCTGTATCACCCCAACCAAGATGCATCTCAGGACACCCACCAGCGTGGGCCAAATGCTCCCAACAAACTCCAGAGATTAACAGAGGCCAGCATTGTCGTCCCCATCCCCCAAATGAATCAATACAGGCCAGTTGATGTAAACAGATCCTCCTCTGCTTCAGTGAAGCCACACAGGAACATCTAAGGGAGCTAACAACGCCACTTTGTGAGGCTGCTGGCATGACGCCATCTTACTCCCAAGAGAGCAGTGAACAGCTCAGGCTGCTGTGTGGAAGGCTCACTGCACATTTGGGAGACTACCATGAGCCATTAGAATAGATCCCTGGGGCTACAGGTTCACCCCAGGCAGAAGGGAAGACCCTGAATAGCAGCCTAAGTGTTTTCTCCTCTACTTCTGAGGTAAGCAGAGGAGGGCTTAGTCTCAAATGAATGAAGGGAAGCAAGACCACATGTGTCAGGGGGACCTGAGCAGCATCTTGTGTTCATTTCCCCTACACACCTTGAGCCTCACACAAAGACCCTCCTTCAGGCCGCCAGTTTGAGCCAAGCTGGCTCTGTTTTCACACCTCTGCCCAGAGATAAGAGGTAACACTTGGGAATCACATAACCCAGTTGCGAAATGAACCTGATCAGCTAAAATTGACCATTTTGAGTGCCAAAGCGGGAGCTAGCATGGTAGGCACTCAATGGGTCCCCTGTTTTCCTTCCTCCTCAGCCAGAGTGGCAGATTTCTGTTGGCCACTCATAGGCTGACCCATTGGCTAGGGTTTAGAGCTGCCAGGGCCTTGTGCTCAGTCAAGTGCACCAATTTTGACTCCGTGCCTGTAGGAAAGCATTGGTTAGCTGACACCAGGAAGCTGCCTCTGACCCTCCCAACAGCACAGGTAACTGCTCTGTTTGGCACGCAGCAGCACCTGTCAAGAGCTCCAATTCCCAGACACTGGGAGTTTCAGGAGATGAAGTCCAAGTGTTGACAGGCCCTTGGATTTTAGTCTCCTAGGCATAATCCTGGGATTCTAACAGCCCAGAAAAGGCAGGTAAGAATCCTGTGTGCCCTCTGCTGCCACTCCAGCTGCTTCTGAAATAGGATCTGGGCTCACCTGTGCTCACCTATAGGGGCAGAAGCTATAAGGGAGCATACTCCCTGGAAAGACAAGTGTCTTGGACTGATTTTTGTCCATGCTGCTTCCTTCCTTCCTTCCTTCCTTCCTTCCTTCCTTCCTTCCTTCCTTCCTTCCTTCCTTCCTCCCTCCCTCCCTTCCTCCCTTTCTCCCTTCTTTCTTTATTCAATCATATTATTTGTTTATTTATTTATTTACATCCCCCTCACCACCCCCACCTCATCCCTCCTTTCCTCCCAGTCCCACCCTTACAAATCCCCCCCACACCATGACTCCCTTCCTTTCTACTTAGAGAAGGGGAAATCCCCCTTGAGTGCCACCCCACCCTGGGACATTCCGTCGCAGTCTAAGGACTAGGACTAAGCACATGCTTTCCCACTGATGCCCAAAGAGGCAGTCCAGTTAGGGGAAGGGGATCCAATGGCAGGCAAAAGAATCAGAGACAAGCTCCGCTCCAGTCGTTATGAAACACACATGACCATTCATTCATTTTTGAGATAAGGTGTCATATATCTCAGGCTGGTCTCAAATTCTGTATAAAGCTAAGAATGGCCTTGAATTCCAGATCCTACTGCTTTAACTTTCCAAGGAATGCACTACTTACCACACCTGGTTTATGAGGTAGTCAAAATGAAACCCAGGGCTTTGTGCATACTGAACAAGCATTCTACCAAATGAGCTACACCCTCAGCCTTATTTATTTTTAAGACAACCTTACTGTTTGTTCCAGGATAGACTTGAACTGATAATCTTCCTGTCTCAGTTTTCTGAATGCTGGGTCTGCAAGCTTGTACCACAAGGCCTGGCCCAGCCTGTTTCTATGGTGTAGTTTTGGTTACAGTCTTTGCCTAGGCTCTACCTTCTTTGAGCATCACAGCTAGCTGCTCACTCCTGTCTGACTCTCCCAGCCCATAGGTTTAGAAAGCTTCCAGTCAATAGATCCCAAGCTGCCTAATTACAGGTCATCATTGAAACTGTTATAGAATCAGATTCATCATCCCATCAACGTTACTCAGTATTGGCTCAGTTTAGTATTGTTTAGTACCTGAATTTGTAGGCATCTTCACAGACCATAAACAGTCAAAGCAATCCTAAACAGAAGGAACACTGTTGGAGAGATCACAATACTGATTTCAAATTATACTACAGAGCCATAGTAACAGGATAGTACTTACACAAAGACAGACATGTGGGCAAGTGGAGCAGACTGGTCTTGAACTTACAACCCTCCTTTCTCTGCCACACTTTTTCTGTCTTATTTGACACAGCATTTGGAACAGTGGAAGAGGGTACTCTTGTCTTTATCACTATAAGTTGAATATTATTTCATGGACTTCATATACTGAAAGATTATGTCTAACTATTAAGTTTGCACTTATCAAGAAATAATAAGCCGGGTGTGGTGGCGCACGCCTTTAGTCCCAGCACTCAGGAGGCAGAGGCAGGTGGATTTCTGAGTTCGAGGCTGGCTTGATCTACAAAGTGAGTTCCAGGACAGCCAGGGATATACAGAGAAACCCTGTCTCGAAAAACCAAAAAAAAAAAAAAAAAAAAGAAATAATAACTTAAATTTTGTGTGTGTGTGTGTGTGTATATATATATATGTATGTATATATATATATATATATATATATATATATATGATGTGTAGGGTCTATTAAGCAAACCAAAATTATTACTAGTAATGCAGTTTAATTTGGGAGATGAAAAGAATGGTGGATTTGCACATGTGTGTACAGATGCATGGGCCATGTGCATGCATGCAGAGGCTACAGGATGCTGTGTGTCTTCCTCTATCACTTTCCACCCTAGTGTTTTGTTTGATTTTCTTCTGCAACAGAGGTGCACTTTATAGCCTCAGCTAGTCTAGTCTGGGTGGCCTGGAACTCACAAAGACTTGCCTGCTTCAGCCTCTGCCTTCTGAGTACCAAGTGCTACTTCTAGCCACTGTATGGTTGGGTTTGTTTGTTTAGTTTGTTTGGTTTGTGTTTTGTTTTGTTTTCAAGATAGGGTTTCAGAGTTGCAGAGTCTCCTCCACAAAACACTAAGTTACAAGGACTCTTGGTAGGTTCATAGACAGGAGAAAATGAAATCAGAAGAAAATTGTTTTTCAATGTGTACTTGAGGACTCTGCTGTGTGTGTGTGTGTGTGTGTGTGTGTGTGTGTGTGTGTGTGTGTGTGTGTGTGTGTCTGTCTGTCTGTCTGTCTGTCTGTCTCTCTCTCTCTCTCTCTCTGGGTGTATATGTACATGTGTGCCTTTCCTTTGTCTTTGTATGTGTCTTACTTAAGTACTCAGTACCTCCAGAGGCTGGGGTGGGGAGCTGGATCCCTTTCAACTAGAATTACAGACAGTTGTGAACCTCCATGTGAATGCTGGGAATCAAACCCAGATCCTCTACAAGAACAGCAAGTGCTCTTAACCACCCAAACATCTCTCCATAGACTCCAACTTAGATTCTGGTTTTTTTTTGTTTGTTTGTTTTGTTTTGTTTTGTTTTTTTTGGACACAGGTTGTCACAATGTAGCACTGACTGGTTTTAAGTCTAGGTTGTTCCTCCCTCTGCCCCCTGAGTGCTAGGACAGGTATTATCATCTTGTCTGATGAGACTAAGATTCTGAATTCTCCAAGTCTGAAGAGGTTCATGGGCTAATTCTTATCATAGGCCGAGCTGTCAGAAAGACATGGGCAACCTTATGTCTCCAGAGACTCTTTCAGAGGACCTGAGTTAGATTCTCAGCACCCACACAGTGTCTCACAACCACCTATCACTCTAGCTCTAGGACATTTGATGCTCTCTCGTGGCGTCTACTGGGCACTGCACACATTCAATGCACATACATGCAAATAGTCATATATTTAAAATAAAAATAAATAAATTTCTTTTAAAAACATTTTCAGTTATACTTGGTTGAGTCTGAGGATATATATATATATATATATATATATATATATATATATATATATATATACCAAAATAATTCTCTTTAAACCTTTAATGATGGGTTGGAGAGATGACTCAGTGGTTAAGAGCACTGACTGCTCTTCCACTGACTGTTCATCCTGAGTCCAATTCCCAGCAACCACATGGTAGCTCACAACCATCTGCAATGGGATCTGGTGCCCTCACACACATGAAATAAATAAATAAATCTTAAAAAAAAAACTCTAATGACGAGGAATTTAAAGGCTATTAGACTTCTAAACAAAACACAAAGTATAAACAACCAAACACCAAAGAAATTCGTCCTTAGCATGAGAATTCTCACAACAGTCTTCACCTCTGTCCCCACAATGGCTTCTTTTCTCCACTGTCCTGGTTGATTTGGGACTCCTTGCCTGTGTCTGGTGCTGCAGTCTGTGGACCAGAGGGCTAACTGTCTGGAGAGCCAGTTTCGTCCTCTCCTACACCCTACACATAGGACTCTTTTGGGACTCAAGCCCACAGGCTTGACTTGCCCCAAAGTTAGGGCTCAGGCCTAGGATGTATGGCTTTTTTGTCCTGAGTCCTTGGCAGACTATTTACTCGTCTTGAAGATGAAAGTGTGGCTCTGGAAGACCAGACTTTGGTTCCCAGCAGCATCTGAAGTGAAGAATTTTAGTTTCTTTGGAAACTCAGTTATGTCATATGTTTTTCTTTTTTTCTTTTTTAAAGATTTATTTATTTATTTTATGCATATGAATATACTATGGCTGCACAGATGGTTGTGAACCATCATGTGGTTGCTGGGACTTGAACTCGGGACCTCTGCTCACTCCAACCCAAAGATTTATTTATTATTATATGTAAGTACACTGTAGCTGACTTCAGATGCACTAGAAGAGGGCGTCAGATCTCATTACTGGTGGTTGTGAGCCACCATGTGGTTGCTGGGATTTGAACTCAGGACTTTCAGAAGAGCAGTCAGTGCTCTTAACTGCTGAGCCATCTCTCCAGCCCAATAAGATGTTTTTCTGAAAACTGTCTTATGAGAGGATGTTTTCCTGAGGCAGACACATGAGAGGATATTTTGCTGAAGCAGACACTTGGGAAAACTTGTGTTTATAAAGACTATAACTGTGACCCCATGACAATGGGCAGAGGCTCTGGCACCGGCTCTTCTTGCTCAGCATTGCTGATCTTCACTTGTTATGACTTCATGGAGAGGAATTCACCAAAGAACATCTCGTGTTATTCCAGCGGCTTCTTGCCACTTACGCAGACTTGGCATAGCCTCAACTGGTTTTTCTGGATTGAACTCCCATTGCTGATTCGTTAGTGGTGTCTGCTGAGTGGACTGGACTGCAGCTGCTGATTCCTGTTGGTGTTTTGCTGGTGGGCTGGACTGCTGACAATGAAGATTAGAATAGCCCCCCAAAATTACTTCTAAACAGGTCCACAACCTTGTTTCCTATTAACCTTTCTTCTCCACTACCTCTGATGGGTGTTGGGATAGAAGGGGGCTTTATGGTTTAAGAACCCTTATTAAAGTAAATTTTGATGGCGCACAGCTACCTTCAACTCCAGCTCCAGGGGATCTAACGCCTTCTACTGGCTTCTGCAGGTACATGCACACAGGGCCACACAGTTTCACACAGAGACACACAAGTTTCGTATAAATAAAACTAAATATTAAAAAGTTTAAAGGAGCTGGGTGTAGTGGCACACTCCTTTAATCCCAGCACTTAGGAGGCTGAGGAAGGTGGATCCCTGAGTTCGAGGCCACAGTGGTCTACAAAGTGAGCTCCAGGACAATCAGGGCTACACAGAGAAACCCTGTCTCAGGAAAAACAAACAAACAAAACAAAATAAACCAGAAAAAAATATTAAAGAAGTGATAGTAGCACCAGGCCTGGTAGGATATGTCTGTCATCCCAGCAGGGGAAAGGTAGAATCAAGAAGTGACGAGTGTGAAGCCAGCCTGGGTTAAATAGCAAGGGCCTGTTTAAAAGCAACACACTCGTAAATGTATATCTAAGTAATAAGTAGAACACAATGGCAGGCTGGGGGCTCAGCGACCTGGAACCAGGTATGAGGACACTGGGGGACGCTGTCCCATTTCAGCAAGGTCCTGTGTCATTCTGCTTCACAGCAGGAGTTGCAGACTTGATGCTTCATTCCTATTTTATTTGTGTAAATTACTGCAAGCTCCAAATGCCTGTGCTGTTTGCCAGGAAAGCCCAGTTCTCTAGAAAGGCTCATCTGACTGCTGGTCTCTGAGATGGAGAACACCTCATGCATGAAGTTGTGTCGCTGTCAATCAAATGAATCCTAATCTCCAACCCTAGGTCAAACGCTTCTACACAAAGCGTTTCCAATAGGCCAACATCCAAACTCTCATCTGCATTTTTCTTTTAACCTTGAAAAGGTAAGGAGATTATTCAGTAAATAATTTGTGTCTTGTGCCCATAGAGGCCAGTAAATGACAGGCTGGAGAGGGCTCAAATGAAGGCATTTGCCACCTAGCCTGAGTTTGATCCCTGGGACCTACATGGGAAAGGAGACAGCTGAGTCCCAGAGACTGGACAGTGTCCTCTGACCTCCATGTATGTGCCTTGAACAAGAGAAGCTACACACATACAAAAAATGTTAATTAAAATGTAACTAAAAGAAAAAAAAGGGGCTGGAAAGAGAGGCTTAGAAGTTAGAAAGTACTTCTTGCTCTTGCAGAAGACCCAGGTTCAATTCTCATCATCCACATTGAGGCTCATAACCACCTGTAACTCTAGTTCCAAGGGATCTGATGCCCTCTTCTGACATCCAAGGGCACCAGATACACTTTTGGTGCACATACATGCATGCAGGCAAACCATTCATACAATACAAATATAAACAAAAGATTAAAAAAATAAAATGACCCAGACACTTGTGAGGCCTTTCAGTGTGTTTAAACACCAAAACATGCATGTAATAATGTAGACTTCCAACAGTTGTCTCATGATGTCCTGCTAGCTTAGAGCCTGCAGCATCTGGGGTAGATTTCTGCCAGGATCGTGCTGTAGCTTGCACTGAAACTAGCAGATGCTTGGGTACCTATAGGAAATGGCTGGGGATGTCAGTAGATGCCATCCTAGCACATACAAGTCATCCTAGCACTGCACAGACTAGGTCTAGTGTTGCACAGCTGTAATTGTAACCCCAGGCAGGAGAGTCAGAAGTTTGTCTGTTGTGGGCTTGAGTGGATTTGGGCCAGCCTGGGATACATGAGACTTGTCTGTCTCTGAGCCCAGAGACAGAGCATATGCACAGCATGTGCAAGCCATGCAGCTTGATCCCCACACACCAAACCCCAAAACGCAAACAAATAATAATGAAAGTGATCTGAAAATTATCAGCTGCGCACAAACCAGTTACCAGAGAAAGAATTATAGTCGATTTCACATCATAGACTCAAATCACAGACTGATTCAGAATATTCTTATTTTAGGAAACTGTATCTGGGGGTCTAAAGAGGTGACTCGGTGGCTAAAACTATTTGTTGCTTTCCCAGAGAATCCAGGTTTGATTTCCAGCTTACAGGCAACAGTTAAATCCAGTTCCAGAGAATCACATGCCCTTTTCTGGCCTCCATGGGTACAAGACACAAACACATGCATGCAAATCACTAATATGCATAAAATAAAAATTAAAAACTAGAGAGAGAGAGAGAGAGAGAGAGAGAGAGAGAGAGAGAGAGAGAATTATATCACAGTCTGGAAAGATAGCTGAGTGGTTAAGAGAGCATACTGTTCTTCCAGAAGACCTGAGGTTTCAGCTTCACATGGTCCTGAAAGGCCTCCTCTAAAATTGTCCTCTGATGTTCCAGAAAAAGTCTGTTTGTGTGTGTACATGTGCATGTGTGTGTGTGCACGTGTAAGTGTGTTTATGTGTATAAGTGTATTGTGCATGTGTGTATAAGCATGTGTGTGCACATGTAAGCACAATGAAGAACAGCACAGCTAAGGATGTTCCAGAAAAAGTCTGTGTGTACACGTGCATGTGTGTGGGCACATGTGTGTGCATATGTGTGTGCACATGTAAGTGTGTTTGTGTGTAAGTGTATTGTATGTATGTGAAGCATGTGTGTGCATGCACATGTGTATAAGCATGTGTATGTACATGTAAGCATGTGTGTAAGCATGTATGTGCATGTGTGTGAGCATGTATGTGTACATGTAAGTATGTGTGTGAGTGTGTGTGTGTGCACACATGTCTGTGTCTTTGTATTCATTCATTTGTTTGTTTGTGTTTGATGTGTTTAGTGCATTGTTCCCTCATAGTCTGAAGTTGCTAGTTTATTTCTGGTCACCTGTTAGATTTAGAATCACTTATTCTTCAGTGTTTTTTCCTTCTAGTGCTGAGGATCTAATCCATTACTTTATTGACTGAGTTACACCCATGCCCCAATGACAGAAAATGGCCTTCTTGGAGCTGAGGGACTGGCTTAGTGGGCAAAGAACTGATTTTGCTACAAGGAGGACCTGAGTTAGGATTCTCAAAGTCTTTGGGAAGCTGGGAGTCTCAGCGCTCCTGCTTCAAGATGAGAGGCCGAGAGCAGAGGGCTCCCCAAAGCCCCTGTGCCAGCTACACTACTGTGTGCACTGGCAAGCAACAGGAGACCGTGTCAAACAAGGCGAGTTGGGAGGACCCACACCAGAGGCTGTTCTCTAACCTCCAAAGTTCTCTGGCGCACAGACACTCACACACACATATACACACATCATACACAAAGTCTTTTACACACACAAAGATAATTTCCTCATAAATATTTTATTTTAAATTGTCATGTCATGACACAGTTTTTTGAAATTATAATATCCTTGGAATATTGAAGTCAACCCCTCCCCTCAAAGCATTTTTTTGTTTTGTTTTGTTTTTCAAGACAGGGTTTCTCTGTATAGCCCTGGCTGTCCTGGAGCTCACTTTGTAGACCAGGCTGGCCTTGAACTCAGAAATCTGCCTGCCTCTGCCTCCCGAGTGCTGGGATTAAAGGCACAGTGGGGACCAGGAGTGACTGCCTTTCTCTCTAAGCCCCAGTCTTTGCAGTATGACAAGGATAATAAGGCCTACCTATTCCCAACTTTGTTCCCAAGATGCTGGGAATGACTAAGGCATCAAGACAGTAAAACATAATCCCTGGGAGGGTAAACAGTTCCTTATGTGTCTAGAATCACATAAAAAACAGACAGAAGTATGTACTGGAGAATTTACCATAGCTAAGGCCTTGCCTTTTTATTGGCCTTTCATCAGAAAGGTGTGAAATGGGAAGAATGAATTGGCTGTGAGTTAGGTCCATATACTTCTAGATTGTACATGCCAAGAGTTACTGAAAAAGGAGGACCCTGAAAATAGGAGTTGTGGGAAGTGTTATATTGTGTTTTACCACAATAAGAAATGTTGGAGAAGTGAGGCATAGCTAAGTGCTAGGTGATGTGCTTATCCTCAGTAAAGCACCTATACCCCCTTCCCCAAAACCACCCTTACTTAGAAACATGTAAGAATGAATAATATTCTCTGTAACAAACAGAAGTGTTGGAGAATATGGGGCTTTGAACATATGTACAAGACTAAGGTTATGATAGACTGATCACAAAAATGACCAAGCTAATGCCTCCCATTCCTGTTCTTATATCATTCAAAGGGTAACTTCACCACATCTCCCATTTAGGTGTGAAGTTTATTTTCTGACCCTTTAAATCTGGGCCAGGTTGGAGATTTACTTCAACCTGGAGAATGTATCAGAAATTGGATAATTTCTGAGCCTTGATCTTATGATGCCTTTCAGAGCTTGGATGAAGCCCAGTAGTGCGCTCTCTCTCTCTCTCTCTCTCTCTCTCTCTCTCTCTCTCTCTCTCTCTCTCTCTCCCTCCTTCCCTCTCTTTGACGCTGAGAGAGCAGGTAAACAAATATGCCCAGTAGTGGCCTACATTAATGCAGGCATGTGCCTGAAGCCATAAACCCAGCCCAGCACTGCTGACTGCCACTAGACTGCACTCGCACAAGTGGCTGAAACAGAATTAGAAAGTGGGGCTGGAGAGATGGCTCAGTGGTTAAGAACACCGACTGTTCTTCTGAAAGTCATGAGTTCAAATCCCAGTAACTGCATGATGGCTCACAACCATCCATAATGAGATCTGATGCCCCCTTGTGGTGTGTCTGAAGACAGCTACAGTATACTTACATATAATAAATAAATAAATAAAACTTAAAAAAAGAAACCGTAAAAAAAAAAAAAGAATTAGAAAGTGACACATCTGGGGAGGACTATTAAATAGTAATAATCATTATATTATAATAATCTGTACCAGAAGTGGGGTGCTGCCTTCCCCTAAACCTAAAACCACATATTATTTGATCAGCAGCAGCAGCCTTATTTGAATTATTTATTGTATCGTCTAATACAACCCAGGCTGGCCTTGAATTCATATACTGGAGAATGACCTTGAATGCCTGATCTGCTGGTCATTATTTCCCAAGATCTGGGAATCCAGGGGTGGACCAGCATAGCATCCTCCACACAGCCTTTAAAGGGATTGGACTGTACTGGACTAGACTGAAAGGGGCACAGTTAGTTTAAAGTGCAAAGGGCAAAGAGAAAGATATTCATCTGAAGCCTGGCAACTCTCAGAGAAAAGGACATAACATTACAGAGGGTTGAGCAGAGAACCAAGAAGGTAGAATGAAGAGATAGGCCATGGACAATGGAACCAATTCCAATAGCAAGAATGGTCCCTAATCAAAGGAAATTGGTTTACTTTGTTAGTGAACATCCACCATTGTGACAAGTGCCTGAGAAAAATCAGTCTATGAGGAGGAAAGTAGCCGAATAGCTTCAGATGGTACAGTCCCTGCTCCTGGTCCTTGGTGTTGTCATTTTGGACTGGTGGCAACACGGAAACCATGAGAGAATTGAGTAGTGAAATAAAGCTACTATCTTGTGGTAACTGGAAGCAGGGGCCAGGGAGGTGCCGAGGGGAAGCCGAGGAGGGGCCTGGTTCCAAGATTCCCCCCAAGGGCACACCTCCAATGACCCAAGTTCTTCCCAGTTTGCCCCACTTCCTAAAGATTTGTTTTTATGTGTGTGTGTGTGTGTGTATATATATATATATATATATATATATATATATATATATATATATATATATATATATATATATATATATATATATATATATATATATGTGTGTGTGTGTGTGTGTGTGTGTGTGTGTGTGTGTGTGTGTGAGCCTGCAAACATGTGTACAAGTGCCTGAAGAGACCAGAAGAGAATAAAGAGAATGCTGGATCTCTGGATCTGGAATTACCCATTATTGTGAGCCTCCTGTTGTGGGTCTTCTGCAAACATGGCAAGCACCCTTACTCCTAAGCCATCTTCCTAGCCTGTTGCTCTCCCTTTCTAAAGGATCCCATCTCCCAAGCCAGGAGAAATCCTTTAATGGGACTCTGAGAAACATTAATTCAATCTGTAGCATTCCCCTTAGAGAAGAGACACCTGGAAAATATGTCCCCAGATGGGTTTCAGAATTGTCATGAACCAATGAGCATTGAGAATCTGCAGACCTTCCTTTTTCTGAATAGAAATTTCTAGTCATTGCTTTTGGCCCTTTTTCACTATTCTATACTTGGGGGCAAAACGGTACAGACTTCTGTAAGAGGGAAGAATAAGTCATCTGCCCCTTTCCTTTAAGAGTTTATGAAATTAACTCAAACAAATCAATGGCCTTTCTCTACACAAAGGATAAGAGGGCTGAGAAAGAAATTAGGGAAACAACACCCTTCACAATAGTCACAAATACTATAAAATACCTTGGTGTGACTCTAACTAAGGAAGTAAAAGACCTGTATGACAAGAACTTCAAGTCTCTGAAGAATGAAATTGAAGACCTCAGAAGATGGAAAGATCTCCCATGCTCATGGATTGGCAGGATTAATATAGTCAAAATGGCTATCCTGCCGAAAGCAATCTACAGATTCAACGCAATCCCCATCAAAATCCTAACTCAATTCTTCACTGAGATAGAAAGGGCAGTTTGCAAATTCATCTGGAATAATAAAAAACCTAGGATAGCAAAAACTATTCTCAACAATAAAAGTACCTCTGGGGGAATCACCATGCCTGACATTAAGCTGTACTACAGAGAAATTGTAATAAAAACTGCATGGTACTGGTACAGCAACAGACAGATAGATCAATGGAATAGAATTGAAGACCCAGAAATGAACCCACACACCTATGGTCACTTGGTCTTTGACAAGGGAGCTAAAACCATCCAGTGGAAAAAGGACAGCATTTTCAACAAATGGTGCTGGCACAACTGGCGGTTATCATGTAGAAGAATTCGAATTGGCCCATTCTTATCCCCTTGTACAAAGCTTAAGTCTAAGTGGATCAAAGACCTCCACATAAAACCAGAGACACTGAAATTTATAGAGGAGAAAGTTGGGAAAACCCTCGAAGATACGGGCACAGGGGAAAGATTCCTAAACAGAACAGCGATGGCCTGTGCGGTCAGATCAAGAATTGACAAATGGGACCTTATGAAATTGCAAAGCTTCTGTAAGGCAAAAGACACAGTCAGCAAGACAAAAAGGCCACCAACAGATTGGGAAAGGATTTTTACCAATCCTAAATCTAATAGGGGATTAATATCCAACATCTACAAAGAGCTAAAGAAGCTGGACTCCAGAAAAACGAATAACCCCATTAAAAAGTGGGGTACAGAGCTAAACAAAGAATTCTCAACTGAGGAATTCCGAATGACTGAGAAACATCTGAAAAAAAATGTTCAACATCCTTAATCATCAGGGAAATGCAAATCAAAACAACCCTGAGATTCTACCTCACACCAGTCAGAATGTCTAGGATCAAAAATTCAGGGGACAGCAGATGCTGGCGAGGATGTGGAGAAAGAGGAACACTCCTCCATTGCTGGTGGGATTGCAAGCTTGTACAACCACTCTGGAAGTCAGTCTGGCGTTATCTCAGAAAATTGGACATAGAACTACCAGAGGATCCAGCAATACCTCTCCTGGGCATATACCCAGAAGATGTTCCAACTGGTAAAAAGGACACATGTTCCACTATGTTCATAGCAGCCTTATTTATAATAGCCAGAAGCTGGAAAGAACCCAGATGTCCCTCAACAGAGGAATGGATACAGAAAATGTGGTACATTTACACAATGGAGTACTATTCTGCT
>LR753366.1:984784-1037528 GCA_902729485.2 Mus minutoides | reverse complement strand
TCATGTGTCCTAGACTCTCCTGGCGGCTCTTCAGCTGTTGGGACAAGTCTTCCTGTCCACAGTGGATTTGCTGTTTCTCGTGGAGTCCTGGCCTATGTGGAAACCACATTCTCAGAATCACAAGGAGTTTGTCCACGATGCACAGTTTTATGCTGTTTTCTTTCCTTTTTCACCTCCTCCTTTATTGGTGGTTTTGTTGTTGGTTGGTTTTGTTTTTGTAGATAGGGGCTCACTCTGTAGCCTATGCTGGCTCAGAGATCACTCACTGTGAAGTCCAGGCTCTGCACAAAAATCACAGCAATCCTCCTGTCTTAGCTTTTGCTGAAGCTGTAGACCTTCATGCCCACCGGTTTTCCCTTTGTTTGTTTGCATAGAACCCAGGGTCTTTCACATTTGAGATGAAACCTGCACCACTAAACCACACTACTTCCTTAGACAGGTTGCTTTTCTTACCCCCTATAGTCCTAAGTACACTTTAAGGAGCAACCCCCAGCTGGCCCTAACCCTCAAGCTCCATCTTCCTAATATGAAATGGCATGGGCTGGTGATAGATACGTATTATAACCTAATTGGCGGGGACAGGAGACAAATCACAGCCCTAGAAGTACTCACTGGGGAACTCTAACTACAAAGAATTCTTGACCTTCTGTGTTGGGAAAACTGGCTTTCCCATCTCATCAAGTCTATTTTTCATTCTCCCACTAGAAACTAAAGACCCTTTCTTTGGAGATTTTCCACAAGTTATTTCATCTACCCAGAATGCCTTGTCTCTTCTTTCTAACACCTTGTCTTTCAATGTCTGGCTGGGAGTGTTCTCTCTCAGCACACACTCCAAACCCAGCCTCTGCCCCCATCACACCCAGCCTTACATTCCTGAAAGGGTCATGTGCACCAAATTCACTATGAGTAATGATTCAAGCATATCACTCATTCATGTGGATACCAGGGATTGCATTTAAATCCTGTGTCAATCACAAAGGGAAGATTAGCATCCCATAAAGGGATGCTGGTTATGACATTGCATGCCTGTAGTCCCAGGAGTAAGGCGCATTGCCTTAAGTTTGAGGGTCTCACTGTAGTCTGAGCTACAGTGAGACCCTGCCTCAAAACAGAAGCAGAGGATCTTGAGAGGTTGCTCAAGAAGTTAACTCAAGGGTTAAGAGTACTTACCACTCTTCCAAAGGATTTAAGTTTGGCTCCCAGCTGTACCAGAAAACGGGCATCCTTTTTTAGCCTCTGAAGGCACACATACGCACATACATACTCAAGCACACACAGGGACACACACACATCAATTAAAAAAAAAAAACTTGAAAAAAAATTAAAAATCACAAGGTTTTAAAATCTGTCTAGGCCAAGGATGTAAACTAGGGTTTGATCCCAGCACCTCAAAAAGAAAAACAGAAGAAGAGGCAAGGAAGACAAGGAAGAGAGAGAGAGAGAGAGAGAGAGAGAGAGAGAGGGAGAGAGAGAGAGAAGAAACTGTCTTAATTACACCTGGAATAAAGATTTAAAGTTATACAGGCCCAGCTGTAAAAGCAGTCAGTGCCTGTGTACTGGAGACTGGGAAGGGCTTTGCCTGTGTGCTGGGGACTGGGGAAGGTTTCACCTATGTGCTGGGGACTGGGAAGGGCTTTGCCTGTGTGCTGGGGACTGGGAAGGGCTTTGCCTGTGTGCTGGGGACTGGGGAAGGTTTCACCTGTGTGCTGGGGACTGGGGAAGGTTTCACCTGTGTGCTGGGGACTGGGAAGGGCTTTGCCTGTGTGCTGGGGACTGGGGGGGGGACTTTGCCTATGTTCCTTGACTGCTTTATAAGAACTCTACAAGAGATTCAAGGTCTTTACCCTTGGTTTACAGATGAGCAAACCCAAGCCCAAGGTCACACAGCTAACACCAGTAAGGATGTGCTTCTTTTAAAATGCATGCCTGTAACCATGGCTGCCTGGAAGTATAGCTTCAAAGTTCATCCTATTCTTTTGAACCTCAATAATAATTTACACTCAATTTATTGCTCTGTGAGATAATAAAGTTCTTTTATCTCACACCTTTGTCTCCACAACAAAACCACATGTCTATTCATTGATTTTTCTCCTTTAACAAGCATTATTAAACGTTGACATTTGACCAGTCTTTCTGAGGCTGGGAGGGCTAGAGTAATGAGGGGCTCATGCAATATAGGGTTACACACCCCTGTTTTACACACTGGGGTCTCCCACAAAACTTAACAGGGGTTCAGAACACAACAGGCCCATAGAAAACCTTTTGAGTCAAAAGCTGCTGGTCGCAAGAAACTTTATAAATGAAAGGGAAATAGAAATGTGTTAGCCGTTCCAGGGCCAAGAAATTTATAATTTTGTTTTTCTTGAATAAGTGTTTCCTCTTTTTTGGGGGGGAGGGGGGTTTGAGACAGGGTTTCTCTGTGTAGCCCTGGCAGTCCTGGAACTCACTTTGTAGACCAGGCTGGCCTCAAACTCAGAAATCTGCCTGCCTCTGCCTCCCGAGTGCTGGGATTAAAGGCGTGCGCCACCACACCCGGCATGTTTCCTCTAAAAATGCAAATTTTTCCTTTTGTCTCTCTGGGGTGACAAGGATAGAGAAGATCCATATTTGCCACCATCTTCAGTCAGCTTTCTGTCACTAAGATAAAAATACCTGAGGTAATTAAATTAAAAGGAGGAAAGGGTTATTTTGGCTTACAATTTCACTGGTTTTAGTCTGTGGTCACATGGCTCTGTTATTTTGAGGCCTGTGGGGAGAACATTGAGGGGAGAGAGTGATGGAGCTAAGTGACTTGTCTTCTGGTGTCAGAGAAGTAAGGAGAAAGATCAGAAGAGACAGGATCCCCAACATTTCATTCCAGGTCATGACCTCCAGTGACCTAACTTCTTTCCAATAGGTCACACCTTCTAAAGGTTCTGCCACCTCTCAATGGCACCACGGGTGGGTGAGCAAGCTTTTGGCACAAGGCCTTTGAGTAACAATTAAGGTCCAGCCCATACCAATATTGTTTCAAATTTCAATGTCCAACCTAGAGTTTCCATATTTGGACAACCCATGCACAAGGCAGCCTCCTCTTCTGTGGTCCCCTCAACCGTGAGCCATAGTTTGCTCAACACACTCACTTGTTTAACCAGTCTCCACCAGGCACTGTCTCGGTGCCACATACAACTACAGGAGCTAGCAACAGCAATGAGCAAAGCAGACAGAGCCCCAGGGAGTTCACAGACTCACAGGGGAGGTAGCCAGCACCGTATCAATGTTCTAGCATGGAAGGTGAAGAGACGTGCAGAGTGGGGGCATGGCTATGGGGCAGAGTTGCTCTTGCATGGAAGTGGGTCAAAACTGCCTATGAAAGAGTTGATATTTGAGCAGAAATCCAAAAAGGCTCTGGGCGAAGGACACGTGAAAAGTAGGTCCCTAAATAAACAGTGGCAAAGGAGGGATGTGCAGGAAGAATGTGTCCCCTGCTCAGTATGGGCCATGGGAATAGGGACAAAAATATGGTCTGTCCTCACTAGGTTGTAAACTAACTATGCTGTGCCCATCCCCTCCCCCCCCATCCCTAATGACCTGGGGGATCACCTCTTCATTACCCATTTTGTTTGTTTGTCTGGTTGGTGTCTTTGAGATGTAGTTCAGGCTGGCCTGGAACTTTGTAAATAGCCCAGGCTGGTCTAAAACTTGCAGTCCTCATCTGCAGCCTTCCTTTGTAACCCTATGATTACCCCTAAGCACCAGCATACCTTGTTTTTTTTTTTTTTTTCAACCTGCAGATCCTAACTGTTGTATATACTTCTAGTCAACATGCAGTACAGTCAGTGATCATTTTGGTCTGAAATTTACTATTGTGAGATATATATATGTATATATATATGTATATATTTATATATATTTATATATATTTATATATGTGTGTGTGTATGTATACATATATGTGTATATGTGTATATATGTATACACATACACACACACACATATATATATATATATGTATATATATATATGAATGAATATGAGAGAGAGAGATCCAAATATGGTGCTTAACTAGAATCAAGACCTAGCATCTCCCAGAGTAGAAACATGAAATAAAATCTAAAAATGAAACTGTTAGGGGAGAAGTTCACAAATGTCCTGCATTAAGGTCTAAAACTAAAAGCTCACTCAAACCAGAGTCAGGATAACTTGGCTTAATGGCAATTCCTGAAAAATAAAAGGAGCTCCCCGGCAACCCCAGGGCCTCTGACAGCAGAAAATCCAATGAGGGACGGCTGCATGACATCACCGTGCACACAAGTAGCCACTGCTTCATCCCAGTCTGGGACTGACACATGGGAAGCAGGTGGCTGACACAGTGGAGGGTTCTCAAACGAGGCTGGCCAGGAGAGTGAGGGGCTGCAAACCTCGTCAGACAGACAGATTTTCAAAGCCAGCCTGAATGAAGTGTACCCTTAGCCATCCCAGGCCACAGGTGCATCAGGAACCTTAGCTCCAAGGTCACCATCTGTGCAGGATTCTGCGGCCCCCGTGCCAGGCTCTGTGGCTCTTGTGCCCTCCAACTCTCCAGCACATTAGGGCTTTCCTCTTTGCCATGTACATTATTTACCTTCCCTTCTGGCTTATCACAAAGTAGACACCTTAGTTGTCTTTGTTCAGTGATAAACAATATCTGGCACTTGGTATTTATGTGATAAATATTTGTATATATGAGACTATATGAAAGATGATCTCACATGGAATTAGCCCACTGACTTAACAGACTCTCCTTTTCAGCAAAATTTAAAATATATCTCCTATGTTTTATTGCCCATATGGTTGCTTAAAGTATTGGATGGCCTGCTTAAGATAAATGATACTAGTGCCCTAAAAAGTACGTACAGGAGGTTCATGGACATAACACTAAAGTAGCAAAAGATTACATTCACATCAATTGAATGGGCCTGGTATGCTCAGATTTTAGACTCTGTAATGTCTATTCCTGATTGTCAACTTGACTATATGAATGAACTACAATCCAGAAATGGAGGGCACACCTGTGATCTGGATCTTGCGACATAATGGCCCAGGCAAGTAGCACATGTCTTTAATCCCAGGAGACAGAGGCAAGCAAATCTCTGAGTTCAAGACCAGCCTGGGGCAGAACAGCCTGGGACATGCCAAATTCAGGCATGGTGGAACACACCTTTAATCTAAGCCATACCTACATAAAACAATGGAAAAAGGGAGGGTTTTTTTTTCTTCTTTGCCTGCTTGCACTTACTTGCCAGCACATCTATTGGAACCTACCTCTTCAGAATTCCAGATTGTACAGAAACACCAAGCCTCATGGACTACTAGACTCTTGGACTTCCCACTCACAGATGCCCATTGTTGGGTTAGTTGAACTGCAGACTGTAAGTCATTCCAATAAATTCCCTTAATATATACATTCCATAAGTTCTATGACTCTAGAGAACCCTGACTAATATAGAACCTCATATAGGATTGATAGACTGATTGATTGATTGATTGAGACAGCCTATAATATAGCCCAGGCTGGCTTCAAACTTACTATATAACCATGTGGATGCTGGGATTCGAACCCAGATCCTCTAGAAGAGCAAATGTTGCTCTTAATTGCTGCTCGTCCATCTTTCCAGCATGCCCTACCTTTTCTGTAATCCTCCTGCCTCCGCCCCTCAATTCTGTGATTACATATATGTAAGCCTACATCCAGATCCATACCAATGGTTTGTTTTTTTAATGGGGCAGGTATAAAGGCACTGACTTGCAATGATCTCCAGGTAGATCACTAGTCAGAAAACAGACAATAATATCATCTGTTAAGCTTCCATTTGTGTTTCTAAAACACCCTGAAAGAATTTGCAGGTCAACCTTGCCCTGGCTTTTCTGTTTTGCTTTGGTTTCCTGGTTGTGGGTTTGGTGGTTGCATGAATATTTATATAGTGGGTTTGTTTGGGGAATGATTGACAGTCATAATTAGAGCACTAGCTGTATGCCAAGCAAGTGCTGGAACCCAATCCAGCACATCATTCCCTGTAGCAGATGACACTGTGGTTTCAGCTCCTACTTCACTGTCACCCAAATTGAGGCTCTGGTTTGCATGAGACTGACTGCTCACTCCTGGTTTCTGCTTGATCCAGAGGAACCAAGCCTTCCCCTTTGCACCAGAGGAGCGCCTCCACTAAGGTAGGACTACCACCATCCACTTCCTGCCATCTTCTCATAGGTCTTATGGTGGCACAGAGGGGTGCCACTGAGCTGGTATAGGCTCTGAAACCATCTAGCTTCCTGGCTTTGGGAGCCCTGACCAGTTCATCTCCTGCAGAGACATGGAGTGACAAGATATTGTCAGAGCCCTGTCAAAGAATAGGCACTGGCCAGTCTATTGCTTGCCTGTCCAGGAAACAGATTCTGGCAGACAAGCACAACTAGCTGCCTATAAGAATGACAACCTTGGTGGTAGCTTGCTCCAGATACCTCTCTACCAACAAGAGAGCTCCTGCCGTACTCTGGGGCCACAGGAATGGGAGAAGCTTGAGCCACCAGGGAAGTCTTAATATCAAGTCCAGCTCTGTTATGTCTGAGACAGAGGCCAGAATGAGTTATCACCCTCAGTGATTCAAATGTTTTTAAGAAAAGAGAGGACCTTCAGGCCTGTGGCCTCACAGATAAGAGAGTGTGGAAAGCAGTAGCAGATGGGTGACCTTGTCCACCCTACTAACTCTCTTCCTTCCCCTCTACCCTTCCTCACCCCCTCCCTTGACTTCAGTTTCTAGTCCAAGGTTTGCAGAATCTAGGGGAGGAACAATTAGTACAGCTAAACCTTGGGAAAATGCTGCTTCAGGGCTATCTGCTTGTGCTTCATGGGTCTGTGGCCTTCAGGCAAGGCCCCTGCTGCGTGCTTGCCAAACCAACTACAGCATCCCTTAGGGAGGAAGGCAGCCAGCCTGGCATCTGCAGTAGTGAAGGATAAGGCAGAATGCAGAGCCAACTTGGTGCTCTGGGATGAGGCATGCCAGTAGATAGTAATTCAGGTGGCCCAGGAACTCAGCAAACTGAATTCTCACCCATAATAACAACATCTCCTCCAGCAGACATTTATCCAGATAGAAAGCACAGTCTGTGATAGGGGCTAGGGCAGTGGAAGAAGGAGAGCCATTTTTACTGAAGAATGAGCTTGTAGTTAGTTTAGTTAACGGGGCCTGGAAGTCATAAGGGAGATACTGAAAGAATGAAGAAATGAGATACAGGTCCAGAACTTTATAGAGACTACTTGACCCCCAAAAGTTCAGAAATGTGCTGAGAATTCAGATGCCTGGAGAGCCAGGGTGGGGTGGGAAGGGCAGGGCTCTAGATCTTAAATATTTCATTTTTATCACCTAAGCTTAGTTTGATTTCTCAAGCAATCTATCTTAGCCTGCCTACCTTCCTTCCTTCCTTCCTTCCTTCCTTCCTTTTTTATGGAGTCTTGTGTAGCCTCAAACATACTGTGTATTGAGAATCACCTTAAATTTTTGATCCTCCTGCCTCTATGCTCCAAGGCACATGGCACTGTCTGAGCTGAGGATTCAAACACACAACCTTGTGTGTGCCACCATGCTACTAACCAATCTATACCCAGCCAGCTTTTACTTTTTCCTCTAAAACTTTTTATTTTACTGTATATGTGTCTGTGAAAGCGTGTACACGTGTGCACTACAAACATGCCTGCTGTTCTAGGTACCAGAGAGAAGCTTGTATACCTGGAACTGGAGTTACAGTTGGTTTCAAGCCATGTGGGGGCTGGGAACCAGATCCAGACCCTCTGAAAAAGCAACAGAGCTCCCTCCCTCCCTCCCTCCCTCCCTCCCTCCCTTCCTCCCTCCTTCCCTTCCTTCCTCCCTCCCTCTCCTTAGTTGTTTGTTTGTTTGTTTGTTTATTCTTGGGAATCTTTTTATATAGTTCAGGATGACCTGGAGTTTACTGTGAAGCCCAGGCTAACCTGATATTAGATATTAGCAATTCTCCTGCCTCAGTCTCCCAAGTACTAGGAGTACAAGGTAATCACCACCAGGCTAATTTTCAGTTTAAAAATACATTTTCCTCAAGGAACATTACATGGCTGTGTGTGTGTGTGTGTGTGTGTGTGTGTGTGTTTGATTAACATACTTTGAAATGTTCTGTCTTGAATCACTTAAGCCCATGAGTTTGAGGCCTGTAATACAGCAAGATCTTGTCTCAAAACAAAGATTATGGGTGGAGTTCAGTGATACAATGCTTGCTTGGTGTGTGTAAAGCCCTTCAACATCGAAAGATCCCCTGTGTCAAATCAATTCTGTCTCTTATACCCTGAAAAGTTTAATAGACTTTTCCATTCTCCCCACCTACCTGGGAACCCTGTGAGGATTTCACTGATTTAAAGGGTCCTATGCCTGTTTAAGAGATGAGAAATGGGCCTGGAGAGATGAGATGGCCTCAGGATTTAGAGCACATACTGTTTTTTAAGAGGACATAGTTTGATTTTCAACACCCACATCAGACAGCTCACAACTGCCAGCAACTCAGCCTCCAGGGGCTTTGGTTCCCTCTCGCTTCCACACATCCCTGCACTCAAGTGCACACCCTCCTGCCCCTGACACACACATACACATAATTTAAAATTTTTTTTATAAATAAAATATGAGACAAGCCAGCTGGGCATGATTGCACATACCTATAATCACAACACCTGGGAAGTGGAGGCAGGAGGATGAGAAGTTCAAAGTTCTCTTCTGCTTCATACATGAGCCCCTGTCTTAAAGAGAAAAGCAAAAGCACTAAGATAAAATATGGATTCATTTCATTTCATTGGCTTCTGCATCAGCCGATTAGAATGTACTCTGAGTGTAGTTTCACCAATTGAGTCTCATACGTAATTTATTTAGTATGTACCCAGTAGCATCTGTTTGCAATTGGTGGCAGGCACACAGTGCCTGCTCAGAAACTGGGCGAGCGCAGACTTCTCTGCTGTCTGTGGCGGGTGTTCTGAACAATCTTGGTACAGGTGCTGACATCATCGTCATGGTGACTACACTGCAGTGGCATCCAGCTCCACATCTCAAGTGCTGTCCACGTTCATCCGTGTTCTCCTTTACCTTTACACTGATTATTGTGGATTGAAAGACTTTTATATTTATAATTTGTTAAATCTATATACACACACATATATTCTCTTTCCATTAACATTAGGTTGTGATTTTTAAAAATTGCTTCCATCCAAACACAGTGGCACACTCTTTTAATCCCAGCTCCTGGGAGGAAGAGGCAGGCAGATGTCTATGAGTTGGAGGCCAGACTGGTCTACAGAGTGAGTGTCGGGACAGCCAGGGCTACATAAAAACAAACAAATTAGCTTCCAAAGTTCCAGTTTATAGCATCTTCTCTCTGCTGCTGATATTGACAGCAAAAGTAACAATAACATTAATGGGTTTTATATGTGAAAATAAGTCTGGCCTTGAACTCAGGTGAAGCCTAGGCTGCTTTCAAATTCACACCAATCTCCCTATCTTACCTTCCTGGTTCTGGGATTGTGGATGTATGCCACAAGGTCCAGCTTATGGTAAATATTTAACAAATAGCTAAGAGCCCCCTTTACTTCACAAAGATAACTTGGGAAACTCTTCCATCGGTCAAGTTTCTGAAGGCTAATGAGCCTTCCCTTTGCCAGACTTGTCCTGAAGCAGAGATTTCAAATGGCTACCACAGTTGTAAGTGAGAAGCCGGTTAAGGACCACTTTCCCCTGGAATAAAAATGTGGTCCATTCAAGCGGCCCCTGTCCTTGCATTGTGCTTGGAAAGGCAGAGCAGCTCAATAGCATGCTGCAGGCAGGAATGTCTACAGCTTCTAAGGTTCTTTGTGTGTATTTTTATGTATATGAATGTTTTGTCTGAGGGAACACAAGTGGTCATTGGATCCTATGGGACTAGTTACAGGACCTTATGCGCTGCTCTGTGGAATTGAACTCACAACCTCTGGAAGAGCAGCCAGTGCTCTAAACTGCTGAGCCATCATCTCTCCAGCCCGTTTTCAGCTTTACAGGAAGCTAGAGAAAGCAGACATCAAGCAGAGGATCCCCAGACTCACCAGTGCTATCCATGTTCACTCTGACTCCAGGATTTCCTTGACCCAGTGTCTCAGATGCAGGGGCCTCTTGGCCCGCAGAAGCCCAAGGACTGGCCAGGCCCTTTTTTTTTTTCTTTTTTTACTTTTTTTATGATGTCCATAGTGCTGATGGATGATGTGAAAGGCCTAGTGACAGATACCAAAGGTGGCCTTCTTTCCATTCTATCATTCAAGGAAATACAGGCCAGGTCAGGGAGGTCACATAGGCAAGTGGAGGAGGTCACAGTCTTTGCCTTCTTAGTGAACAACTCCATGGTCCAGTTGTTCAGGCCCAAGCCCTAGGTGCTGTTCTCTCAGGAGTCATTTCCAACTCACAGAAAAGCCTCTAACCACCCCCTTCAAGGTAGATCGGAGTCTGATGCCTTCCCAGCAGCTCCTTTGCCCCCACCTAGCCCACCCACCAGCCTGTGTGGTCGTGATGAGATCTGTCACACCTGGATTCCCTCAGTCTGTCCTCTAGCAACATGGGGACCTTGATCCATCCTTTCCTCCCTTGTTTTTTGTCCTCCTTTTTTTCCTTCCTTTTACGTTCCTTCCATTTGTTTATTTATTTATTTATTGCTGGTGGGAACTGTAGGGCGTGTGTGTGTGTATGTGTGTGTGTGTGTGTGTGTGTGTGTGTGTGTGTGTGTGTGAAGTAACTTAAACTGTTTTCCTCTTCTCGAGCCCTTCATATGACCTCCAGCTCACACAGAGCCAGACTCAAGGTCTTTCCCTAAGCATGTACCTAGCCGCGTTCTCCAGGCACCCTGGCCTCCTCCAGAGCACACACAGATGGCAAGGAGGGCAGGTTTGGGTTTTGCTTTTCAGTCTTTTAAGTTTCCCCTTAGAAATTAGCACTGGCTATTGCAAGGCTGCAGCAGTGCCTGGCTTTCCTCACTCCAGGCCACCTGGATGGCTCTGTGAGCTCCAAGCTCCTTCCTCCAGCAGGTGTTTCTGCTCCTCCCTCCCTCCCTCCCTCCCTCCCTCCCTCCCTCCCACCCACCACCCCCACAGGCCTCAGCAAACACAGAGGGCCACAATGAGGACACACACACTCTTTCTATTACTGTAGGTGGCAGAGTGCCCGGAGGCAGAGCAGTGCTGGCATTTAGGGAAAGTACAGCCTGAAAGAGACACCAAGGCACGGAGGTGCCAGCATGCTTGCAGCTTGTACTCAGAAACAATCTGGAAACCGAGTGTGGCAGGAGAGTATGAGGCCAGCTTGCCAGGAAAAGTGGTCATCTGTTTTGACCAGAACCAGGCCTCTGGCCTCCATCTTCCTTCACAAGTTGGGGGCTCTACATGTTACGGCTCATACCTGGCACAGACAACCCCAAATTCCTTCTCCTGTGTCCTCACTTTTTGGTGGCCTGGGCTCACAAGGGCCTGCTCAGTCATTAATACAAACAGCCAGTTTTATAACCCAGCTCCACCCCACATACACATTGCACACAGTAGGCGCCTCACCCCTAAGTACTTGCAGAAATGAGGTACATTTGCCAACAAGGCCCCTCACTTCCTGCTTCTCCACCTCAGCTCCCTGTTTCTTTTGATTGGAAGTACAGAAGACGCATTCTGTGTGCTCAAGGCCTAGTCCTCTAACAACGTAAGTGCTCACTTCCACTTCTTGCCTTCCTGTCCTTTTGGAAGGACAAAGGGGTCTGACTCCAAGAAACAGTCTCCTAGAGGCAGGAGAATTCCTGGAATGGGCTGGGATCCAGCCTAAAAAGGGAAAAGAATTCTAGGTGAAGGCAGAGGGAAGCAAGGGACAGATCAAAGAGAGCCTGGACAGGGTCAGACATGAGGAGGGCCACAGGGAGACAAATGAGACCTTCTAAGGGGTCAGCCCAGGGACAGGGTGCCGGCACAGAGCTCAGGCAGGCACACTGGCCAGGAGACAGCTCATTGCAAGGAGACACTAGATGGCAAAAGATAAGAGGTGTAAATTAATGGAGAAAAGACCAACCAGAGATAAGGGTATCACACTGTAATTAAAAACGTATAGCCTTGCCATCTCCAAGGTTGGTGGTGCCCCATACTCTCCCTGTCTGAGATGAGAGGTAGCTGAGTCCTAGGTGGGGCAGAAATGGGGACAGTTAATTATTAGCTCCCAGCAGGAAGGCTTGGAAGCTGACTCATCCTCCTCCCAGGCAGGAAGAGTGCCTGAGCTAAAGTCCCCAGATGAGGTAAGTGGCCAGCGTAGCCCATGAAGAGCCCTGCACCCTCTGGCCTTTGACAGGGCCGAGCCTCATTTCTTAAGCTGGCCAGGTTCATCAGGCTTTTATTATTCTTCAAGTTGATGGCAGTGGTTGTTCCTAATCTGGGTTCTAACATTTTAACCATATACAGTGGCCTATGCCTACAATCCCAGCTGACTAGAGGCTGAAGCAGGAAGATTGCCTTGCATTCAAGATCAGCCAGCCAGCCCAGTCTACACGGCAAGGTCCTGGAGCTTTAGGGGATTTTGTTCTCATTGTTCTATACCACATGCTTACCTGGTGTGAATGCAGCCTGGCAGTAACTGTGGAAGAGGAAGGAATCATGTGATCCAAGTGGAGAGAGGAAGGAATCATGTGATCCAAGAGAAAAGAAAGGAAGAAGAGGGGGACTAAGACAGAAATTTATAGATCAAAAAATTGTTTTCTTATTATGGGAGTTGGAGAAATGCTTCCATGGTTAGGAGCACTTCTGTTCTTTCAGAGGACCCGAGTTCAATTCCCAGCACCCACGTCGGGAGACACTCAATGGCCTGTAACTCCAACTCCAGGAGGTCCTCTTCTGGCCTCAACTGCACACATGTGGCATATACTCAAACATGCAACACACATGTGCACATAAAGATAAATCTTTTTATTTTTTTTTTATTTTAAGATGTTTGCATAAAGACACTCCCTTTTTTTTTTTTTTTTTTTTTTTGGTTTTTCGAGACAGGGTTTCTCTGTGTAGCTCTGGCTGTCCTGGAACTCACTTTGTAGACCAGGCTGGCCTCGAACTCAGAAATCCGCCTGCCTCTGCCTCCCGAGTGCTGGGATTAAAGGCGTGCGCCACCACACCCTGCCCCATTTCTTTTTTTTTAATATAGATTTTTTAAATCCCCAAATTAAGAAAAAGAAAAATTAGCATGAATTAGAAAGTTCAGTAAAAGTAAGAAAGATCCTAAAACCCAAACAAGAAAAAAAGAGAGCAAGAGCCAGTGAGTAAATGACAAGGGCTGTCCACGAGGAGGAGGTGAGCAGGTACTGCATGTGTGCTGTGTGGGTGGGAAGTGATCTATTTGCTTGCTAAAATTCCAACAATCATCAGGTCGCAGAATCAGCGATCAATGAGGAAGACAGGTGGAAGACAGTGCTAAAAGCAGGGCTGCTTGACTGTCTCAGAAGCCATCAGGCAAGTACTCACCACCCTGTCCTGGTTGTGTTACCCCACACATTCACTTAATGAAACGTGAGAGTTGTTTTTCTAGAGAAGTCGCATGACAGAAGCTTGATCCAGAACAACAATCTACAAGAATCCCAGAAATAGGTAAAAACATAAAAGGAAGTGAAAGAGAGGTGTTTGTAAAATAATACAAGAAGCCTTGAAGGACCTGAGCCTTGCGTTTGAAGACTGAGTTCACCACAAAGACTGAAAACCCTTATCAAGACACATTATTGCATTTCTCAAAATTCCTTCACTGTACAGGATGTACTTAGTGTATGTGCATAAGAATATTAAATTTTTGTTTTTTTTTTAAACTAAAAGGTCAATATTCTGTTTATACTGACCTCAAATGAAGATAGTAACTTTGAAAATAATTAAATGAGCTGGTAGGGGTGGAAGAATGAATCTTAATCGTTTTCATCTCAACTCAAGCATTCTGCTGTTTAATTAAATAAACTTCTTGTTTAAAAATATATAAAATAATACAAGGAAATGTGAAGGGCAGCAGATAGGCATGTCCTTGAATCTTGAAGCTCTGAATTGATGCTGTGGTGCACGAGGGATGTCTGAGAGACATTGTCAGGACAGCTCTGGGCACGAGAGCCCAGGAGAGACACTGAAGACTGGACAGAGGCAACTGTCTGCAGTGAGCCTGAGAGCTTGGGAATGCGGGGCTTCCAGCTGAGACTACACAAAGATCACCCTGGTAAAGCCTTACAGGACTGGCACCAACGATTTAACTAAACAGTAAGCCCAGGCCCAGGCTTAGTTAGATGCAGACACACAAGCCTGGTACCAGAGGTTGGGTCCTAGCACCTACATAAAGCCTGGTGTGTGGGGGCTGGAAAGACAGCTCAGCAGTGAAGACTGTTTGCTGGAATTCATTTCACATCAGGTTGTTTCCAATGGCCTGTAGCTCCAGCTTCAGGGTGTCTGAAACCCTTCTTTTGGCTTCACTTGCATGGTAGTACCCGTACACACCAGATACACACACTTACACATGAATAAAAGTAACATAAATCTTTTAAAAGAGAAAGATCAAAAGAGGGTAGGTGAGTATGAAGTGGCCTAAACTTTCCTAAATTTGGTGGGAAAGAAATAAATCTCCTGTTACCTACCCACCAGTCGCTATGAGCAATAACTGGGACAATGACAAAACCAGAGCTAAGTACACCATGCCTAACTTGCTGGAAACAAGAGGAAGCTCAAAACGTGGCTGAAGGTTGAGGAGCAGCAGAGAGATGAACCCCACTCCAGCCATCTCCCTTTAACCCCCAGTGTGATCTGAAAAATGGTACTTATGTCTGACTTTTAGATATGTACTTGAAATGTTTATTTAATTTTGAATAGATAATGCATGAATATGCTTTTTTAAAAAATCTAATAATTCTGAATTAGAGTTCATTTCAAGAGCCATCAGAGTTACGTACACAATAAAGAATTTGTTGTACATAGTGATCTAACACAGGGGCTAGTAAAACACTCTATGTAATGCTATTATCTCAACATCTGACGGTAGAATCTGAAAGAAGATGAATAGAAAGTGGGGACATCAAGGATAAGCTGAAACCTCAAGTCTGCTTCAGCATCAGAGATGGTGAAGCAGAGATGTCTGCACTCAATGCAGTGACCTTCCTGTGCTGCAGGAGGCTCAGAGCTGTGCCCTTGGAATACCGCAGGAGAAGCTAGTGTGCTTTTCCCAACAGAAGAGTCAGAACTGGTCAATCATTCAGAAAAGCTAAAATGTCTATCCAAGGGAAAGTACCCATTGCAAACTCAGACAGAGCTGCCTCCTGTCAGCACTGGAAGCCAGCAGGTAACAAAGCCAACGAGCCTTTGCTTCTCCCTTCCAATCCCTTTGGAGGCCTACCCTAACTGGAAAGGCACAGCATAAAGCATTCTGGGAAATATGGTTGAGCTGAACCAAGTCAACACCCTACAAAGGTGCTATCCACATAACAGGGTTCCAATTAGAGACTGCCTCTCACACACATCCTCTCCATTTCCCTGTCCTTGAACGGTAGCCAACATCAGCTAACAATCTCTTATATTTCCTACCAAAAATATCCAACATACAGCACATACATGTGCACACACGCACACAGTCGGAAAGCATATGTTAGGCAAAATAAGCCTAATTTTCAAACTATCTGGTACTTGCTTTTACACTAAAGATCACTTACTGAGCCAGCAAGATGACTCACAATATGAGAGCCCTCGCCACACAACCTGAAGCTGAGCTTGAGCTCCAAACCCACCTCAATTAAGCCAGCTGAGATGGCTCGCTTCTATAATGCCAGCCCAAGCACTCTTACAGTGCTATAGGAGGCAAGGTAAGAAAGTCAGCCTGTACTTGGCACAGTGGTGGTAGCAGAAGTAACAGGAGAGACCCTGCCTCAAAAACAAAGCATACAGAGAGAACCAACTTCAAGGAATTTGTTCTTTGACCTACGTAGTCTCAGTAGCACCCCTCTCCCTCTGCTCCCACTCTCACTCACACATACACACTCCCACACATAATATTATATATATATATTCAAGGACTTTATTGAGAACAGTTTTGTAATTTAGATTTTTACAATCAACATTTTACAAATTAGAAATGCCTCAGCATAAGTTACAAACACTTCAGAACACATTAGACAATCCTTCTTTATTTCTTTGGATTTTTCTGCTCCGTGCTGAGATCCTGAGAGCATTTTTCTTTTCAGCTTTATTGTCATCTTACTTAGAAGATGAAGAATCACATTCCTGACATATCTATCATAGCCTGTTTGTTTAGGAGGTTTTTTTTCCCCCAAAGGAGGATCTAAACAGTCTGCATTCATCACATCTGACAAGACTCTCATTATCTCCAGTTCCTTTGCAAGTTGAACATTCAGTTCTTAAGTCTTCAGCCTTGGCTTCTCCTGAAACAGACTGCCTCTGCCTTCTTTCCCTAGGAACTCTTTCCTCTTGCTTCGCTTTCGTCCTCCAGTTCTCCTGTTTCTGATTAGAATCTGCTTGGGTTCAGGTAGCATATCCTGTGGAGCAAACTTCGCTGGCTCCTTAATGTGTCTCCTTGATTATTTGGTTCCCTCTGGCAAAATTTCCACAACCATCTCTGCTCCATGTCGCTGCCCCCTGCCTGGTGGCACTCCGAGCATTGCCAATAACTGTTTTCCATCTTTGTCGGCATCCTTGTAAGAGAAGGATCAAGGCAGCTGAGATGATAATGCAGTTTGCAGGTGTCATACAGTAAAAGAAGATGCTGATCGTGGTTCTTCTTACAAATCCCACAGCTATAGAGCACAGTAGGAAGAGTAGATGTCCTTCGTGTGCCTCCTCCTTTTTCACTTGGTTTCCTTTCCTTAGGTGCTCATAGGATTGCTGGTGCATTCAACTTCTGCCCTGTAATTGGGCCAAGTAAAGCCCATATCCCTTTCCCTTCACTTTGAAGTTCCCCATTCAGATTTTGCAGTTCCTCTAACGGTTCACAGAGCTTATTATATTCTACATGAAGCTTTTCTTGCTCATTATCCTTTATATTCTTTTGTTCAGCCATCTTTTCCTGAATTTGAATAATGTGCATATTTCTCTCAAAATAGTAATTCACAAAATCAGCAGTGAGAGCTGTCTGCTATGCTTCCACCTTCCATCCACACTGGAACTAGTCTCTGAGTTGTCCACTGGAAAGATACCCATACTGATTCCTAGCAGTTCTGCTTACAAATGGCCATAGCACTACTTGTGAGTGGCCTGGGTAGCTTTTCCCCTGGAACCCAGGCTTGTGGTCTGATAGATCGAGCCAGCTCTGCCTTGGCACGATATTGCTATAGTTGGGCATCAATCCTTGCCTGTGCTTCAGGGGACAGCTGTTTCTCTCTCTCTCTCTCTCTCTCTCTCTCTCTCTCTCTCTCTCTCTCTCTCTCTTGCAATGGGATTGTAGAGCCAATAGATTTTTTCTTTTCCATTTTCTGGCTAACCTATCTGCATGCTGCCTACAGTAAACAAAAAGTGGATCTGCTATATCCTCTCCTGCTGCCGCCTCTGAAAGCAGGCCTCCTTCTGGGCACAGATAACAGGAAAATAGGTTCTACATATGCCTGCATTACAGCTAATGCAAACTCCAGTTCTAGCAAAGCGAGGATCTTCACAAAAGCTACACACCTTGGCACCATATTTAGAATTAACATTTCTGTTAATGTTACTGGTCATAATTTATCAATATCTCCAAAGGCTAATTCAGGAACATATAGGGCACAAACAATGTAGACCCATCTTCCAGCATCCATGTTTAAAAATCCCATCCTGATTAGAGGACATAGCTCACAGCTAGGAGATACACCACATTTACAGGCATCACAAAACCAAGGCTCAGTGGTGTTTTCAGAAGCTGAAATCATAACAGACTTACTCTCTCCATCAACTCCATAAAACCTTCATGAACTGTAATGCCACAATTGTCACACTGAATTATTTCATCTGCATTTTTACTATTATCCCCAAGATAATCACAGCAAATTGGAATGTGGTCCATTTTCTGAGAACTCCAGTTCTGACTCTTCTCAGGAATCAGCGAGTCCTCAATACTCTTGCTTTAAGATAGGGTCAGGCTATCATTGGTCAGTTCCTCAGCAGCAGCACCATTTCTTATAAGAACTTTACTCTTCTTCTTGCGACCTGTTTCGCTAGCAGGGCTGCTATGGTCTTCATCATTGCCCTCATCATTCTCATCTTCCTCACCCCTGCTTCCCCCATCTTCATCATCCTCATTGTCTCCATCACTGCCCTCCTTCTGAGATGCTGATCTCCCCTTTCTCTTTACTACAGTACGTCTCCAGTCATTAGCCTCCATATCATTCAGTTCTTCTACAGATACGAAGTCCAGGAGGGGATGGTTACTACAAAGATTCCATTTGGGCTCACTAACTTGTTCCTCCGTTGTGGTGGTGGTGGTGGTAGGGACAGAAGGGGAGGTAACAGCAGGAGGGCTTGTGGCTGGTGTGGTCAGCAGCAGAAGCAGCTGCACTATCAGATACTGTTGCTTTTTCTTTGTCCTTCTCTCTTTCCTTTTCTTTCTCCTTCTCTCTCTCCTTTTACTTCTTCTTCCCTCTTTTCCATTTTAATTTACTGTTTGTCTGATGACATTATTTCCTCTGAAGAATTTTTAAGCTGTTCTTCTTTTACTTGAATATCTTCATTCAGTTCTTCTAAAATGTTTTCCTCAGAATCACTACAGGAACCTTCTACACTGTCCCTTAAAGGGCCTTCACTTCTATTACCACTCCCTTCAGAATCTGAAGCATCTCCAACTTTAAAGATCACTGTCATCTGAACTATCATAATCAAGAGCTTCCAGGAGAGAAGTAGCCAAAGGCTTCACCTGCCTCCTGTTGGAGCTGCGATCCATAAGGAATCCGTGAGATGGTCGTTTGAAGACCTAGGGAAAGCTGCAAGAGGCAAAGCAGCAGGGACATGCAGAAGGTCAAGGAGACAAGCTATTTAGGCATGGCAGTGTGCCAACCAAGCAGGAGTGACCCCAGGGGCGGGCTACCATCCCTCCCCCAACCCTGTGCTCCCCAGTCAGCAGCACCAGGCCCCAACAGGCTGCCCTTCGAGGGGGAACTGCCCAGGGTATATATATCTTAAAGTAAATACATAATCGTATTATACCCACTGATCAGTATCTTCTCTTTTTCCTTTGAACTAAACAGTGTGTTTTAGAAAATATTCTATGTACCACATTAAGGCTGATGAGCTGAATGGCCAGCAAACACTTGGAGAAGGATTTGACATCCTTAGCCTTCTGGGAAACAGGAGTTAAAACTGTCCTGAGATTTCATCTCAGCAGAGTCACAATGGCTGTGATCAAGAAGATAAAGTATCACAAATATGCTGAGGATGTGGAGAAGGGGACACTGATCACTTCTGGTGGGAGAGTAAACGTGTGCAGCCACTATAGAAATCTATTTAGAGATTGCTCCAAAACCTGAAATCAGAACTGTCGTACAACCCAGCTATTCCACTCCTGGCCCTCCTGGGTATATGCCCAAAGAATTACAAATCTACACCACACAGAAATTTGTGCGTTAACATTCATGGCTGCATTAGTCAGAACAGCCAGAAAATGGAGCCAGCCTAGACATCCATCAACAGATGAATGGATAGTGAAAATGCGATACATATACACAATGGAATTTTGTGCAGCCATAAAGAAAGACAAAATCATGACATTTGCAGCAAAGTGGATACAGTTGAAACGCATGTATTAAGCAAAATAGGCAAATATAAAAAGACACAGACTGAGTGTTCTTATATGTTGCAGCTGTACTTAAAATAGCATGTGTGTATATGTGTGTCTGTTAGAAAATTAGACAAAAAAAAAAAAAAAGCCGGGCGTGGTGGCGCACGCCTTTAATCCCAGCACTCGGGAGGCAGAGGCAGGTGGATTTCTGAGTTCGAGGCCAGCCTGGTCTACAAAGTGAGTTCCAGGACAGCCAGAGCTACACAGAGAAACCCTGTCTGGAAAAACAAAAAACAAAAAACAAAAAAAAAAAGAAAAAAGAAAATTAGAATGGGAGCATGAGACAGGAGGAAGGGCTCTTAAGGAAGAGAAGAAACAAAAAGAATGGAGTATGTAGATAAGAAAGCTGCAGGGTACTAGCTTCGTGCAACAAATGGAGGAGGTGCCACTAGGAGGCAGGGAGGACCACAGGTCAGGGCAGCAAAGGAGAGCAGAATCTAATGGCATATATATAGGAAGATGCAGTGGAGAAACCATCAAACTGCATGTTAACCTAAAAACTTAAAGTGATGTTTGGGATGAGAAATGTCCCCCATAGTCTGGGTATTTGAATACTTGGTCCCCAACTGATATAACTCTTTGGAAGTTTTAAGAACCATGGGCTTTTGGGGGAAAGGGTCACTGGAGCAGGCTTTGAGAAGTTGAAGAAAACCATTTTGAGTGGGCCCTCTCTGCTTCCATGGCAAACCCTAATCCCTCTAGAACCCAAATCAATTCTTTATTTATAAGTTGCCTTGGACATGGTGTCTTTCACAGAAAAAAAAAAATTAACCAACACACTTAATGAATAAATAACATTTAAAAAAAGCAGCAAGACAGGAAAATATGTAAAGATCTGTCTTTTTTTCTTCATTGACTGAAAAGTATTTTATTGTAAGTGTGTGTCATAATCTCTTTAACCAAACCCCAGCCTGGTTATTTTTGAAATGTTGCTGTTTGACACAGCCGAGAAAGAGTAACCTTGTTGCTCAGTGTCAAGCTGGTTTGATATCAACCAGAACTGAGGTCACAGTAAGAAACCTAGGGTGTGGGTGTGGTAACCCACACTCGCAATCAAGTCCCTTTCACCCTTCATCCTAAAGGGTTTTATAAAGGCCACAGTTGCTTCATTTATGCTTCTGAAGATCTGGCCCTCTCTGGAGAAAAATAAATTATGTGTCTCTTAGGAGTCACTGTTTTAAAATGTGAATGTGGAATAAACATTTTGACTTTTACAGCATAATAGTGGAGAAACTGGATGTGCATGGAAGACAAAGGTAGAACCACTAACAACAACCCATCTCAAAGCAATGTGTAGTTCCGCTCTACAAGAAAAGCACTCAGGACCCAGAGAGATGGTTCAGCAGGCAAAGGCATCTGCTGCCAATCCTGAGGACCTGAGTTCAATCCGGGCCCACCTGATGGAAGATTTGTTCCCACAAGTAGTCCTCTAATCTCCATGTGTGTGCTTAGTGTACACACACACACAATATGATAGATAGATAGATAGATAGATAGATAGATAGATAGATAGATGATAGATAGATAGATAGATAGATAGATAGATAGATAGATAGGACAGATAGATGGGTTGGTGGACAGATAGATGGATGGACAGATAGACAGCCAGGTAAATAGAGGATGAACCAATGACTAAACAAAAAGTCTTCAAGAACCAGACAGGGATCTGGATCACAGAGCCTTCTACCTAGGGTCCCATCCCTCTAGAGAAAGAAGGCACCTTCTTGTGGCTATAGAAAGCAGTGACTGGACAATTCATAGTCTGGATTCCAAGCAGGCTTTGGTGAAATACCAGCCTGGAACCCCAGCACTAAGAAGGCTAAGGGTCATCACAAGTTCAGGGCCAACCCAAGCCAAAGAGATTCCATCTCAAAGTGGGCAGGGATGATGAATAGATTGACAGGTAGGAACTTGAGCCCAAACATGATTCCCAAGAGAAAATATGTCTTTCACCTAGGACAAGCATAAAAGCAGGAAACTCTGGCAGGTGAGATGGCTCAGTGGGCAAAACACTTGAAGTACAAGGACTGAGATTGATTCTCTAGAACCTGAGTAAAAGCACACGTCTATAGTGTCATCAGTCTGACAGTGAGATGAAAGGTGGAGACAGAAGAACCACCTCCCTCTGTCTGATGTAGCTCAAAGGCCTGCTAGCCTCATGGATGCAGTGTCAAACAACAAAAGGGAGACTGGGTCTCAAACAAGGCAGAGACCAATACCAAGATCACCCTCTGACCTCCACATGGCACACAGGCACACTCACACACATACATGCACACAAATACAGAAAGATTTTTTTAAAGATTTATTTATTTATTATATGTAAGTACACTGTAGCTGTCTTCAGACACTCCAGAAGAGGGCGTCAGATCTCATTATGGATGGTTGTGAGCCACCATGTGGTTGCTGGGATTTGAACTCAGGACCTTTGAAAGAATAGTCAGTGCTCTTAACCACCAAGCCATCTCTCCGGCCCAAGATTTTTCTTTTTTAAAGTAAGCATTAAAATAAGACAAATCAGTTGAGGATCACATTAAAGAGACCCTGAAATGCCAGAATTATGAGAAGAAATTAAAGTTATTCAAATAATATTGGACCCAAAGGATAACTCTATATGAAAATGCCTGGTAGGGACCCTGGGAAAGAGGCAGTATGGAGTCTAGATGGGGAACGTTTGAATTAGTATTTGAGAGTGGCTGGTTTCCAGGTTTGAGCTTAAGCTATCTTATGAGCCTTGTTACTTACAGGGTTCAAAAGCATGAGGAACTCTCTGCAGAGCCAGTTACTAGGCATGCTCCCCGCACCAAGGCTGGGTCTCATGGGCTGCAAGTCAGCACCACCAGCCTCTATCCCCATTGCAAATCAACTAGAGCAAAATCCAAATAAGATTCACAGAGTCTGAGAGACCAATTCCTAATTAATGAGTTCTTGGCCCACAAGGAAGAGTAAAAACACAAGCAATAACAGAAGGCGGGATAGACGGGGATAGGGGGCTGGCCAAAAGCATCGGTAAAACGAAGCTGGGAGGACGGCCCAGGTCTAAAACTAGCTTGTGGAATAGTAGCTCAACCCTTTTGTAGCTTGTTACTCAAGTCAGATGTGAGCAACGGCTCTGTGGTTCCATGGTTTTAACTCAGACTGGCCAGCAGAAGATGAGACTACAGCTCTTACAGCTTTCAAAATGACAGAAGAGTCCCCATCAGCTTCTGGAGGGCTAAAGTGACGGTGAAGCTAAAGCCAATGTCAGGGTGACATGGAAGGGGAAGTCTCAGATGAAAGTGTCTGTCATGACAAGCTGGCCTCTGCTTCCATAGCTCTGAGTCCTAAGCCCATGGAGACCTTTTCTTTACTTTAGAGATCTCACAGTCTAGAGAGGGTTTGGGCTCCTGTCAACCGTGGGAACGTTAGAGAAGCAGGCTTCTAGGGCACAGCTGAAAAGCAGTTTAATCAGGAGCGAGAATTGAGAGCATTTGATAACTTCCATCTGCCTTCATATTTGCTATGCATTCTCTTCTTTAATTCTATTCATTTATCTGTTTGTTATTCACATGTGTGGACCCTCATGCCAGGGCAGTCCTGTGGCCATCAGAAGATGGCTTGTAGACTCAGTTGTCTCCTTCCACGGGTGTGGCAGGGATAGAATGCATGTGTGTCCTGGGCACCAGGTTTGTCAGGCTGAGCCAATCCACAGGCCCTGATGTGTGTTCTCGCGGCTCATCTCCTTGTGCATGCTTTCTGTTACACCCCAGCTGGGTTATTACCTCACCTACAGGACAGACTTGTAAGAAGGAACACTAGTTAATTAAATACTTACTTAATGCCTTTACTTATTTAATGACTTAGTTAGTCAATCAGCCTGTTAGCCAATGACAGACTCCTATCAACATGTGGTCAGTGTTCTTGAAATGTTTACTGTGGCTTTGGGAACCTATAATACCTTTGGTAATAGAAACAAGTAGTACAGGGCTAGAGAGGTGGCTCAGTGGTTAAGAGCACTGACTGCTCTTTCGTAGGTCCTGAGTTCAAATCTCAGCAACCACATGGTGGCTCACAACCATCTGTAACAAGATCTGATGCCCTCTTTTGGAGCGGCTGAAGACAGCTACAGTGTACTTACATAAAATAATAAATAAATAAATCTTAAAAAAAAGAAAAAGAAGCAGGACAGATAAAGGCCAGTTTCCTGTGCTAGCTGGTAAAGTCTGTAATAATGCCCCTAATCAGCATGTGTGCTACTTTTAATAAAAGATATATATTAGAATTTTTAGCAAATTATATTTTTAAACTATGAGTTACATTTGGCATATAATTACAAAGGCTACTATGACAAGTTAACATGTGGTCATCTTTTTTATGTTTTCAAATAATTTGATATCATCATCATCATCGAGAGTGTACCTTCAGCGTGTGCCAGAGGGCAATCTTATAGAGTCTGTTATTTCCTTCCATCTTTACATGGTTACATACAGCAAACTAAAGTCATCTGATCTCACCGCAAGAACTACCCACTGAACCATCTCTGTTTGAGATGTTTCCAAGACAAAAGGTATGCTGAATTCTATTTTAGAACTTGATTTTAGAAAAAAAGTTAAACACAAACACACATACACATGCAGAAACACACGTACACACATACAAAAACACATATACACATATATACACATGCATACACACATATACATTCATAAAATACATATGCATACATATACATACATGCATACATACATAAACACATACACATATATACACACCCTATTTGCTGCAGTAGAGTATGCTCGCTTGGAGAATATTATTTTCTGGGAGGCCTCTAGTAAGAGAAAAAGCAGCTGTTGGCACCCACATGCAGGATGTTCCCATGTCTGAGGTACTTCTTGTTTTTGAAACAGGGTCTGATCTACAGCCCAGGTTAGCCTTGCTAGCCTCCTGAGTGCTGAAACACAGGTGTGTTCCCTCACATTCTTCTCCATGTTTGCAAGTTTTAATTTGAAAAATAAAAAGCCCACATAATTTCTTAAGCAGTTACAGAACTTTTAAGTCAAATTCATATCCTTTAAATTGGATTATTTTCCAAAGCTGAAACTTGGTCCTTCCATCAAGAGTGTTGGAAGCATACTGGTCCTGCGTCTACTCTGCCATTTGCATGATGTCAGATAGGCAGCCTTCATGCAGTTGTGGTAAACATTAAACATGAGAATAAAGACCAGCTCTGCCTTCCCTGCTCCTCTCTCTTTTCAAATGGGTCTCACTATATAGACCAGCAGAAGCTGATCTTCCTACCTCAGCCTTCCAAACCCATGCTACTGTGATGTGGCTGGTCCCACAGTCATCCTTTCATGTAAAACTTCAGTTCTTAAAATGCATCCATTTATTTTTCGTTCTCTCTGACTCAGGGTTAAAACTCTTTAAGCATGAAGCCCTCCATGGAAGCAAAATGGATGAAAGCAAGTAGAAGTCCCAAGTCCCAGGCAGGCAACTGCCTCGAGCTCACCACTGCAGTCCTGGCCCCATTTCCCTGGGCTTGAATTCCAGCGGGCACAAGGGAAGCACTGCATTTCTTTATGTTGTTGTTGTTGTTGTTGGTGGTGGTGGTGGTGGTGGTGATGGTGGTTTTTTGAGACAGGGTTTCTCTGTATATCCCTGGCTGTCCTGGAGCTCACTTTGTAGACCAGGCTGGCCTCGAACTCAGAAATCCACCTGCCTCTGCCTCCCGAGTGCTGGGATTAAAGGCATGCGCCACCACTCCAGGCTTGCACTGCATTTCTTGTTTGTACTTTGCTAGCAGGTTAAAATTCATTTTAGAAACCCAAAGTTTTGACTTTGGAAAAAGGTAAATAAAATCTTGATCTTCATTCAAACACTGTCACAAATAATATAATCTACCTTGCCAGCTCTATCCAATGAGCTCTATCTTGCCAACAGGATCTAACCCAGTTATACCCATTGGAGGGTACAATGTCCTTGGGGAAAAAAAAAAAACCCAAAGAATTCCTATCTTCTTGCTGAATGGCAGGATGCAGCGATACCCAATGCCCAGTGCTGAAACATGGTAATTTCTCTCCTGATTCTCTTTCTTTCTTCATCCTTCCTTCCCTCTCTCCCTCCTCCCCTCATCCTTTCTCTCTGTCTCTTTCTCTCTCCCTCTCTCTACTTCCCTCTCCCTCTTCCTCTCCTTACCCCTCCCTCTCCATCTCTCCCTAGCCTTCCCTCTCCCTCCTTTCCCTCTTCCTCTCCCTCTACCCCATCCCTGCCCCCTCTCTGTCTCTCTATCTCTCTGTTGCCCTCTCCCTCCTTCTCCCTCTTCCTCTCTCCTCCCTTCCTCTGCCCCTCTCCCTCTACCTCTCCCTTCTCTCCCTCTCCCTTTCTCTCTCCTTTCCTCTCCCTCTCTTTCCCTTTCCCCCTCCTTCTTCCCCTAGCCCCTCTCTCCCTCCTTTCCATGCCCCTCTTCCTCTCCTTCTACCCCTATCCCATCTCTCTCTGTCTTTCCTTCTGTCTCTCTGTTTCCCTCTTCCTCTCTCTCTCTCTCTCTCTCTCTCTCTCTCTCTCTCTCTCTCTCCCTCTCTTTCTCTCTCTTCCTTTCTCTCTCTCTCTGTGGTTATTCACAACCTAGATGTCTATGGAGGCATAATCTCTCACAGAGGAGCAGTGGCAGCAGCAGTCAGTGAAACCAAATAACCTTGGAGTCATCAGTTAATCATAAATCATTACTATTCTCTCCCAGACCTCAAGACCAGAGTTCGTCCTTCCCAGAGCAAGCCCATGTCCTCCTTTTGAGTAATGGATGGGACAACCCCAACTCAAACACAAGTCATGCAGACTTATCAGCACTGCCTGAAGTAGAAGTGGGCGGGCACAGTGAGAGAACAATCGAGCCCTGGCTGGAGGGACAGCGATATCAGGCTACCATCAGAACAGGGCCAGAGCTTGTTTTCCTTACTGCGGAGCCTCTGAGCCGGTTGCCGTGTACAGTACCAGGCGGTGTAAAAGGTGGCTGCGGGGTTCCTCTGTTTGTGAGGCCTGTTGATACAAGGAGGGGTCCAGGTGTGGTCAGCTGATTCCGCCCTGTTTTTCTGATAACCATAAATGAGAGAAACCCCACAGGCCCTTTGGCCCCGAGCTTGAGAGCTCCAATATTCTGATAATGGAGATATCTATCCCCCAACCCCTGTGCCAGTTTGTGGAATGCTATGCAAGGGGAATTTTAATTTAAAAAGGTATTTTAGTGAAATATTACAAAATGGAACATCATTAAGGACTGGAGTTGCTTCACCACATGAGGTCACAGCCCCTTACCTGCCTAATCTTTGTCTCCTCCTGAGGACCCAATTGCACACTATACCTGAGTTTCAGTTTGAAGGCTGATCCATTTCCTGGTCTATCCCCAGTTTTCTCTAGTAATTTATGTGACCCAGGAATTTTGGAAAGGATCTACTGGAAGTTACTCTGACTTTTCTGTTTTTAATCTTTCTGGGAGTAATAAATATTCTAGTCTCATTCATAATGCCACACTGGACTGGGTCATGACTCAGTTGATAGAGGGCATGCCTTGATCCCCAGCACCATATAAACTGGGCATGGTAGTGCATGCCCATAATCCAAGCCCTTGAAAAGCAGAGTCAAGAGGGAAGTTCAGGGCCAGCCTGAGCTACATTAGATTCAGTGTCCAAATAAGAAGAACAAAGCCCTCCATATTCTTCTGGGCCTGGTGACACAGATCTATAATCTCAATCACTGAGGAACCTGTGAGACAGGACAGTTGCAAGTTCAAGGCAGACCAACGGAGTGAGCGCAAGGCCAGCCTGGACAATTTAGTGAAACCTTATCTTAGCATAAAAGGTAAAGGAAAACTGAAGTCTGTTATCTTAGCATAAAAGGTAAAAGAAAACTGAAGTCTGAGAGTCCAGCTCAGAAGAAGAGTGCTAGCCTGACATGTCAGGCTCAATCCCCACAGGCATGCACATTCACACAAACAAGCCAAGCTTGGTGGCTGAGGCAGAAGGAACAACTCCACTTACGGTCAGCCTGGACTATACAACAAGATGCTTTCTCAGACCAAAAGGAAGAAAGCCACATGAAATGCTGCCCAGCTAGCCTCTGCTAAGGCAGGGCCACTCAGCAACCATTTTAGCAGCTAACCTCATCCCTAGGTGGGAATGTCTACCAATTCATATTGGATACAGAAAGTCTTAAGTAATAGTCAAATACTTGTAGAAAGCGGGGATAAGTTTATGTCCTTGGCTTCAAACACATGGAAAAACGGCTTCAGAATGTTTACATTCTTAATTTTGTTTGGATACAGTCTCACTGTGCAGCCCTGGCTGGTTGAGTTACAGAACTCACTTGTAGACCAGGCTAGCCTTAAACTCACTTGAATTCACCTGCCTCTGTCTCCCAATTGCCACCTCTGGCATGTATAGATGGAAAGTTTGGAGGTGGAATCAGGTTTTGGGGACTTTGAGAAATGGACATGGGTGGGTTTGGGTTGCTTTTTTAGGTGAGACTGTAAGCTGCTAACCAGGTATAGTGTGCATGTTTTCATCTCCAGCACTAGGATGAAGAGCCCAAAGAATCGGGTGGGGGGGATTATATAACTATAATATCAAATATCAAAAAGTAAATCTCTTGAAAAAAGAATTGTTAGTACACAGCAGTCTTGGATTTGGCTCCACACAGCCTTGTAGGCCAGACATAATTTGCATAAATTGTACAAGTTGACTTCCATTTACCATTTGATGATTTCATAGCCACTTAGCCTTTTTGCCTAAGTATTTTGTACTGGAGTATGGAGGAGTGGACACTTTATATAAGACTTGAATGCACTACAAAAAAAACCCACCAATAATTCAAGGTCATCTTCAATTTCATAACTCCTTTAAGGATACACTAGACTATAAGACCCTGTCACCAAAGAGAGAGAAGGTATCCAGAAGAGGGAGCAAAGAATGGAGGGAAGAAGTGAAGGAAGGAGGGAGGGAGGGAAGGAAAGAGGGAGAAAGAAGGAAAGAGAGAAAGAGAGAGAGAATGAGAATGAGAATAAAAGCCATTAATCCAGGTCTTTTCTGAGCTAGGGTGGGCTTTTTGTCTCTGTTTAGTTTGTCAACTAGACATGTGATTCAGCCTCAAAACCTGACTCGTGTCCCCTGAGACTGCCCCAGAGATGTTACCTTACAAGAGGATCAGCACATCTCCACAGCTGACTTCACTATCTGTGCACCCAGGAGACTCACACACACCATGTACAGCCCACTTGAGTTTTCCACATGGCTTGCTCTTGCTTCTAGAGTGACACGTTTTTCTTAAAAATTCTTAAAAGAAGGAAGCCAGAAAGCAGAAAGCAAACAGGGCGTGTGTGGCCACCGATGGAAGGAGAACTTTGTTCCGTTTTTTTTTTTTTTTTTTTTTTTTTTTAAACATGAAAGCTCAAGTAGAGGTTAAGAAAACAACTTAGGGAGCCACTCAGTCTGGATTCCAGTTCCAGGTCCACTTACCAGCCTGGACCTTGGGCCAGTGACCTGAGCTTTTTAGGCCTCGGTTTCTTCGTCTATACCTGGGCTTGTGCTATCAAACATCATGTGTGTGTGAAAATCACAAAGATAATCTGAGGGAAGTGGCTTTTGGAGTGTTTAACAAATAAAGTGTTAGCCACGATTAGTATATGTACACCACAATGACACCATTGCTGTGGCCACTGCTGTAGCTCTCATGTTGTCACCATTGTCCCAGTTGAGAACAACAAAAAGTCTGCTTAATTCCTTGAATCTCGTTTATTAATGCCTGTATATGTATATATATATATATATATATATATATATATATATAGAGAGAGAGAGAGAGAGAGAGAGAGAGAGAGAGAGCGATGAAGTCTCATGTGGCCTAGGCTGTCTCAGACTTACACTTCAGCTTGGGATCCTCTGCTTCTCAAGTGCATGCTATGCAGCCCAGGCTCTCTATGGTATCAACAACCCTGCACACTTTATCTTTAGCAACAGTGGTATTAGCATTGGCAACAGTATTTCCTACTTGACTCTGTAAGTCATCCAGTGATAACGCAGCAGGTTATTTCTCAGTTCAGGTCCGAAGAGGACTTCCTACTTTCCATACATGTCTCACTGAACCCTTATAACAACTGGTGGGTTCGGTTACTTGTACTTTTCCATTTCACAGCCTCCCCCTACCAAAAAAAGGGGGGAGGTTGCTGAGGAGAGGCCACTTACCTAGGCAACACAGTAAGCAACAGATGAAAGAAGCTCTCAAACTAGTTGGGTCCCAGAAGACAAAAGATTTCCTTCCAGGGTTGCAAGTTATTATTCACAACAAGCAGACTTTGTGTTCTTACCATCTACTGTATGTGTGAATGTATGGGGTTTTGGGTTTAGCTCCTTGGCAGAGAATTTGCATAGCAGATACTGGGCCTTGGTTTGGCCCTCAGTTCCATAGTGAGAGTGAAAAATTGCAAATGGAGTAGCTGGCTATCTGCTGATTTTTATGAAAAGCTTTTCTCTGTCAATTCTGCATAAGCAGGCTAAGTTCTCATCCCCCTTCAGGCCTCGCACACCTTCAGAGAACTCACCCTACATATGAGAATCCCCTTACAAGCCATCTGCTTTCTGCCAACAGAGCCTATGGCCTGGAGTCCCAGCTTTGCCATCCCAAAGGTACTGCATACTCCACGACATCCATCCCTAAAGGTCTTGCTCTAACAACCAGGTCATTCACCCAGCAATACCACCCAGAGTCCAGAGGGCACAAGCTTGATCTCAGTGCCTATGCCAAGTGGTTCACAACCACCTGTAGCTCCAGCCCAGGAGATATAACCACAGGCATGCATACACATGAAAACACACACTTAAAAATAAAAATAAATGTTATCCAGGCACAGCAACAAACACCTTAAAGATTTTTAAGAAGAGGAGGAGAAGAATGCTTTGAATTTGTTGGGTATTGTGGTTCACTCTAATAATCCCAGCCCTCTGAGCCAGGAGGATTGTGGTGAGTTCTGTGTCAGACAGTGCTACATTGAAACTCTTCCTACCTCAAACAGACAGAAAGACTCTATAAATGTACATCGCTTCTATGATTCCCCCTTGATATGATTCAGTGGTTATCTGAAAGCCAGGGACTCTTTTTATTTTAATTTTTTATTTATTTAGTATTTTATGCATATGGGTGTTTTTTTTTTCCCTTGTTCCAGTCAACCCCGCTCGCTCTGCTCGACCCCGCCCGCTCGCTCCGGCCAGCCCCACTTGCTCCCAGCAGCCCCCGTACGGCCCCCCACTTGTTCCAGCCAGCCCCGCTCGCTCCGATCGGCTCCGCTTGCTCCGGTTTGGCCCCGCTCGTTCTGGCCGTCCCCATTCAGCCCCACTCGCTCCGGCCCTGCTAGCTCCCGCCGTCCCTGTTCGGCTCCACTCGCTCCGGACAGCCTGGCTTGCTCCGGTTGGTCTCTCCGGTCCAAGGATTCATTTCTTATTATTCTTCATAAGTACGCTGTAGCTGACTTCAGACGCACCAGAGGAGGGCGCACCAGAGGAGGGCGTCAGATCTTGTTACGGGTGGTTGTAAGCCACCATGTGGTTGCTGGGATTTGAACTCATCACCTTCGGAAGAGCAGTCGGGTGCTCTAACCCGCTGAGCCATCTCACCAGCCCTGCATATGGGTGTTTTGCCTGCATGCAAGTGTATGCATTGCATGCTGATCTGTTGAACTAGGTCAGAAGAGGATGGTAGACCAGTAACTGGAGTCACAGACAGTTGCAAGCTGCGTGTGGGTTCTGCGATTCAAACCTGGGTCCTCTGGAAGGGCAGTCGGTATTCTTAACCACTGAACCATCTCTCTAGCCCCTCCCCCACTTTTTTCTTTCATGTGTTTTTTGTAAATCTCAATTTCACAAATGGAGATGGGGGGGGATAAGATTCTTGTCTATCTTTCTGGCTTATTCCTCTTCACATTTCCCCGAAAATGTGATTCCCTTCTTTATAACAGAATAATATCCATTGCATAATACACCACTTCTCTTTTTCTGAGACGCGCTCTCACTCTCCCTAGGTAGCCCAACTGTCCTCAAACTGAAGATCCTCCTACTTCAATGTCCAGTGTTGGAACTGCAGTTGTGTGTTCCCATGACCAACCTTTAAATCCATTCGTCTGCTTTCCTGGGCAACTGTAGATAGTGCTGAGGACAGAATTCCTTAACCATGGACAGAGAAAGTCCCTGACAGCCTTGTCAAGTAGATTCTGATCACAGGGCTCTAGGGTAGGGCCAGAGAACCCTAGTTTCCCAAGGACACATGTGTATTATCTCATCATGACTTTCCAGGAAGTCTCTTAATATTGGAGAAATATTAAGAGAGCTAAGTCCCACAGCCAGTGAATGACAGGCTGGGATGTCAGTCTTGCTATACCTTTCCAACTCTATGCAGAAAATAGAAAGAAAAAGGGAAAGGAGAAAGAAAGGAAGAAGCATTTGAACACACGTACATCCACATGTAAACACATACACAGGTATACATGTATGTATCCAGTATCAAAGCGAGTTCATTTATTTATCTCATTGATGAATACTGAGAGAAAATGTTTCCTGCATGTTGCTTACACACAGTAAACCTGAACTCTGTCCATGTGTATTGCAACGTTCAAGAGGGTCTGGTATGGCAGGCTTGCTCACTCCTTCAGCTTTTTCCCTGGGACACCCTGCTCAACTCTGTGATGATTAAAGCCTTTGATGCTAGCACCTTTTTTTCTATCTAGCCACCCACCCCCAACAGGACCTTACAGAAAAGCATTTTATAATTAATTTGAAGGGATCATTTACGGTGACTCATTGCCATCTCACATAGAGAAATCGGATGTTAAGTCAATGAAAAAGAGGTGTGGCCTCTGCTCCTCCAATGAGGTAGAAATTATGTAAGGCACTCTTTTAGGACTGAGTTAGAAGGTGTATGTGAAGTAAGAGGGGGAAACAAAAAGATGTAAGCAACTGATTTGAATGGTGTTTGGGACACTCCCACTAGAACTTGGGCTTTGGACAAACTAAGTAAGCATCCACTCCTGCACCAAACTGCCCACTGGCCCTTTTAACCCTATGGGTAATTATTAATGAGGAGTAGTCCTGTGAAACTGAAAGATACAAGAACAAAAAGGAAAGGATCCCAGGAGCCAGTGGGCAAGTTAGGAGAGGAGGCCAGCATTGGAAGGCAGAGTGGGGTTAGAGATATTGATGATTCAGATAGAGAGCAGGGACCAGCCAGTCTGGGGGGATGGACATGACCCAGGGTATTCTTGGGATGCATTGAACTAGCTCCACTCAAGAGTAGAGAAATCTCTGTGGGACCCCAGCCAAAAAGAGTAGCAAAGTGACTGACATGGGGAGTGACAGGAAGTAAATAGTACAGGGGCTATCCACAGTTGTAGAAAGTATAATTGAATCCTGCCTCCCCCACCAAACAGGGAGAAAATGGGGTTGGCCACACCTACTTGAATCTTACATACATTCAGCAGTTGCCTGAGTTTTGTTTTGTTTTCTTGCGTCTTGCAAGCCCTAATTGAAATTAATGTGTGTGTGTATGTATACACGCATACACAATATTTTTAAAGAACTCAGTGAAGGGGGTGCCAATGATATTGGGTGTTGAGCAGCTGACACCCACTTAGCTGTGACTCCCAAGTCATTTGCAATTAGGTGATCCAAATCCTGACCCCAAAGGAACATTGGGTCGGCTGCTCGTTCAGCATATCCCTGAAGCAGAAAGTAGTGAGAGAGGTAGGACGCCCTGTGGCTCTGAGGCTCTGTGAGTATTGCTCCTGTTTTTATTACCCTGCCAGGCTGACCTAGAACTCGCTGTTGCCCAGATTAACCCTAAACTCATAGACATCTTCCTGTCTCAGCCTCCCAAGGGTCTCCGCTGTGCTCAGCCTCTAAGATCTTTTATAGGAGGAGGAAGAGGAACATCCCTATCACAACTGTGTCCAAGGACTATTTCAGAGCTCTTCTTAGTGTCTAAGGCCAAGACATAGAAGACACACAAGCCTGAGGAGGTAGACACCAGCATGACTCCCAAGGACCTACTATAGTTGCCAGGACACTGCTTTCCAGAAAGGAGAAGACAGGGACGACAGCAGCCGCAGGGGTCCTGAGGAAGACTAGCCAATCGTTTGCCTTTTTGCTAACAGATTAGACAATAGATCAAGGCCTCTAAGAACAATGAGCCTAAGAGAGGTCTGGGCCAGGAGGACAAGAGTCCAACTTCCTGATTTCTAAAGCATGAGGGCCGAGGGCCACCTAGGTGAGAGGCCTGAGGCTGCCTCTGCCAGGTTCTCGTTCCTAGGTGGCTTCCAGTCCTCCAGGCTCAGGGGACTTTGTGCCTTCAAGGAGTCATTACTCAGCAAAAAGCAGGCGCCTGCCTGGAGAGTAACCTCAACGCCAAGCTATCCAAGTGGGACAATTTGCATAATTTTCCTATTTGTCTTTGCAACAGTTTTGTCCTCTAGGTATTTTCGATTCCAGTTCTACAGATGAAGACATTAAGGCTCAGAGAACTGACTCCAGTTCTCCAAGCTTGTCAGTCAGTGCCAGGATTCAGGCCTTGCTCTCCTTCATTTCCAGCCTCATGTGCATGTCAGAAGAGAAACAGCACAGCTGTCACCAGAACCAATAAAGTAGCATTCTCCTATGAGCACCTGTTGTATACGTGTATTCATACAGGTGATCTCTCCCATGTAGCCTGGGTTGGCCTCACACTCACTTTGTAGCTAAGGATGACCTAGTCCCTCTGCCCTCACTTCCTAGGTACAAGATTTACAGACGCGCACTACCACACAAAGCTAAATAATCTTTTATTATTAAAATTTTTTACATTTATCTTTATTATTTTATGTGTCTGAGTACTTTGCCTAAAATAAATAGAAACTGTTCTAAGCAGCCATTTTGTCTTCTAAACAACCCTACAGGAAAGGACACTCATTACTAATGTGTTTGTTAATTGTATACTGGCATTATTAAAACCGACGAAGTTTAAACCCTTCAAGTGTTTGGAGCTTAGGGTTTGGAGTAAGGAACAAAGAAGAAGTTAGCATTCTTCAAAAGTGTGAAGGGGGGCCGGACGTGGTGGCGCACGCCTTTAATCCCAGCACTCGGGAGGCAGAGGCAGGCCGATTTCTGAGTTCGAGGCCAGCCTGGTCTACAGAGTGAGTTCCAGGACAGCCAGGGCTACACAGAAACCCTGTCTCAAAAAAAAAAAAAAAAGTGTGAAGGGGACTTGTACCTACTGGGAAAATGAACCCCTAACTTTTAACAAGCTATGGACAAAAACAGGTGCCAAATTTGTTGTTGTTAAAATGGCGATAGATATTATTATTTAAATTATTATTTCATGGTGATCACCATGAAATTTTCATGAGAGGAAAGGAAAATAAATGGGCTTACCCATCATTGGCTCAAATTCCTCATATGGCCAACAGGAAATGTTATTTCCTAGTACACGTGATCCCGGTGGCAGGATGGAGGCTCCTGCTCATCCCACAGCAGCTCTGAAGCATGAAAGTCCATTTGAGGGTCCCAGCACTCATCCTTTACACCTACTCCAAAGGAAAAGAAACCTGTCTACCTCTCCAAGCGGCAACACCAGCCAGTGGTGCACACTCTACAAGTGCAGCAGGCCTTGGTGTCCCCAATCGCTCACCAAAACTCAAGGCATGGTCTGACCCTGAAAAGGCCTTTGGCTGTTATAAGAAGTTCTCAGAACCTGGAAGGTCAGAATTGCCAAAAGGTGACACAAAAAGCCACCGCTATGTCTTAGCTCTGGCACCACTATTTACTCTGCAGTTCACCAAGCCCATGCCATGACACCTACCATCTCAGAGCCACCACTATCAGCCTGCACAAAACTGCCCTGCCCAGGAAGCAGAGGAAGTCTCCTTTCCTCTCCTCTCCAACGCGATGTTTGTACAGTGTTCATCAGAACATTGCTACTAAGGCTGGGGTGTGGCTTAGCTGGCAGAGTGCTTGCCTAGCATAGGAGAAGTCCTCAATTCAATACCCAGCAGTAAACAGTGATATATATCTTGAGTCCAAAGCTAGCCTGGGCTAAAGAAGATTGCTTCAAAAAACTAGCAACTAAAGACTGAGAGAGTAGATGTACCCTAATCGGTGTTGTTCTGATAAATCTACTCCAAGATGCTTGATGGGAGTTTTGTGAATGGGGCAGGGAGCGCACACATGTATAGGTGGGCACATGTGTGGCTTTGAATAGAGGTCAGAGGCTGACATTGGGTATCTTTCTCAATCTTTTTTGAAACAGTCTCTCTCTAAACCTGGGGCTTGCTGATTTACCTAGACCAGCAAGCCCCAACGTCTCCACATCCCCTAACCCACCCAGAGAACCTCCTGTCTCCACCTAGCTAGCACTAGAATTGTAGGCATGTGTGATCTTGCTTAGGATCCAAACTCAGGGTCCTCATGCTCACACAGCAAGCACTTTACTAACCCAGCCATATTTGCTAGGGTTTCTATTGTTGCAGCAAAATGTCTGACCAAAAAGCAAGTTGGGGAGGAAAGGGTTTATTTGGCTTACACTTCCAGATCATAGTCCATCATTGGAAGAAATCAGGACAGGAGTGTGAGCGTCAAAGCCAGTCATGGCAGTGAACACCTATAATCCTAGAACTCAGGCAGCAGAGGCAAGAGGATCACAAGTTCAAATCCAGCCTGTGCTACACAGCAGGAAGAAATGACAAGCACTAATCCTGAAGTATTTATACTCAACCAGAAGATGCAGCCCCCATTGATATTAACACTTTCTTTCCTTCATGCCTTATTTATTTGTTTGGGCTACAGGCCTCTGTGCCATATGCTATGTATGAGCAGAGCAAAAGCTCTTGACTTATTCTTTATGTTGCTTGGTCAAATGAACTGTATTTTCTTTGTTTCTTTTCTCTTTCTCCTTTCTAGGGAAGGATTTGGGAAAAGATATCTTTCAGACCAAGACTCAATGTGTCATTCTCTGTGACCTGATAACATTCATGTCACTCCTGAACCATGATAGTTTTTTACAAGGAAGAATGTTGTAAATTTTTTTCCAGTCCTTTCTTAAGTGTTACAAATCCTTAGTAAATAATCACACTTCTCTGAGGAGTGGCCTTGGATTTTTTGGAGACCTGATCACAAAGGGTAGAGTTGACCAGACCCCAGCAGCATTGCCAAGATTCCTTCTGTAATTCCCAAATTCTTCTAAATTTTTTTTAAAAGCTTCATCCTTTTCCTCAGGTCAGATTAAATTGAGCAATTCCTACAATAAAACACATACCTATTTTTTTCTGTGGATCTGTGAATATTCTCTGGAGGTCCTTTGAGGTTCCCGGAAGTGATATAAGCCTTATCAGCATATTCTTGCCCAGCATCTGACTTTTCCTTGCCAAGTTGTGCTTATATTTAGCTCTGTGTGTATGTGTGTGTTTTATTAAAAATATTAATGAAAATTAATACACATCACACCAATACTTATGGGACACAGTGAAAGCAGTGGTAAGAGGAGGAAAACTCATAGCTCTAAGTGCCTCCAAAAAGAAACTGAAGAGAGCTTACACTAGCAGCTTTACAACATACCTTAAAACTCTAGAACAAAAAGAAACAAATACACCCAAGAGGAGTAGATGGCAGGAAATACACAAACTCGGGCTGACATCAACCAAATAGAAACAAAAAGAACTATACAAAGAATCAACAAAACCAGGAGCTGCTTCTTTGAGAAAATCAACAAAATAGATAAACTCTTAGCCAGACTAGTGAGAACACAGAGATAGTATCCAAATTAATAAAATTAGAAATGAAAGGGAGACATAACAATAAAATATATTTTAAAATAATTATTCCATCTTGAATATTAACAGTTGAAAATATTAACAGTTGAATATTAACAGTTGAAAATATTAAGATCATGTTCATATATATATATACACACAAATAGATAGATAGATAGATAGATAGATAGATATAGATATAGATATAGATATAGATATAGATATAGATATAGATATAGATATAGATAGAGTCTGAAAAGCAAAAGATCCAACCAAACAAAACAGTATGTGTTTTTGTTATCCCTGAAATGACATAATTACAAAGGTAACATTAGTGTGTGTGTGTGTGTGTGTGTGTGTGTGTGTGTGTGTGTGTGTGTGTGTGCCTGCCTGTCTGTCTGTCTGTCTGTCTGTCTGTCTGTCTGTCTGTCTGTCTATGTGAGTGTTTTAAAGATTAAGGTGAAGTCTGACTATTGTAATCTAGGCTGGTTTAGACTTTGTAGCCACAGCTGCCTCCAACTCAGTCTTCCAGTCTGTTTCTAAAGAACTGGGCTTACTGATACGTGCCATTCTGCCTGGCTAGGACCATAGATGTTAAGTTAAATATTCATTGCTGGATGCACCCTTCAAGAGCTAGCATTATATTGTACAGATTCCATGGCTGACCTATTGACCCAGGGGCTGATATGCCCATCATCCAGCAGTAAGCGCCTACCTTCCCAATAGCTCTGCCTTCAGAAGGCTGACAACTACCCAGCCAGCTGCCTCAACTCTGTCCCACAGCAAGCTGCCTCCCTCCCCCACTTTCCCAAACATCTTGGGCATCTCAAACAATCCCAATTACACTCAGGTTGTTTAAACAAACAGCAACACAATTCCCCAGCTAAGAACCAAAGCTGAGGGGCTCTCTGTGGGTAGCTCTCACCACCTCTACCCCTGACCCACACACACTGCCAGCCACTTTCAGCGAAGAGTGGCCCCAGCAGAGACAATGGGGCTGTGACTTAACAGTGGGCACTTTTCCGTGTCTAAATGTTTACAGACACTTGGTAAAGTGTCTCAGGCCAAATTCCCAAAGGACAACACCTCCACACCACTGAGCTTGTTTAAGTAGGCAATCCCAGATAAGAAGGGGGGCTCCTTCTCTTCAAAAGTCAAGAACACAAGATGGGCTGGAGTCCATGGTGTGTGAGGTTTCACAGATTCTATTAAAATTCTCTCAACTCCCACCTATCCTTGAAAGAATAGATTTTCCCTAAGAAGAGGTGATACCACTAGGTTGGTGGGGAGCTCAATATTTTCCAGATGATACCCCTGGGATATTGAAGGGCATGACTTTTAATTTCATGGCTGAGCTGGCTCAGTGAGTAGCAAGGGTCCTTCCCTACCTCCTCTCCTTATCAATGCACCCTGCATTTATTTCTGTTGGCATGAAGAAGACACTGCCACCGCACCTCCCAGTCTCTCTAGACATCTTTCTCAAGGGCAGTTGTCAAGTCTATGAGAAATGCCCTCGGGTGTGATGGGGGTCTTGGGGTGTTCATGATCCACCCAGCAGATATTTATAGATGTTCTATTTAAGTAAATTCCATTACAGTTCAGAGATTGGGCAAAGATGAAGTCTAGACTCACACATTTGGAAGAACGTAGCAAGAGACTTTAGAGGGGCCAAATGAAGATACTAGAGGATCAGGAAAAGTGATGGCTTCTGAGGGGGAGGAGAGGAGAGGAGAGGAGAGGAGAGGAGAGGAGAGGAGAGGAGAGGAGAGAGCTTCAAAGGAGAGGTGCTGAGTCTCCCTGCCCAGCACTGAGATCTGTGGGCAGGAAGAAATCTGCAATGGAGCCAGGATGGGATTTTGTCACTTTGTGTTTCTTCTTTCTTGTCTCTTGTTTTTCCTTTCTTTTGTTTGTTTGCTTGCAACAGCACTTGTGTAGCGCAGGCTGGCCTCTAACTTGCAATGTAGCCAAGGTTAACTTTGACCTGAGCCTCCTTACCTCTACTTCCCAAGTGCTGGGGTTACAAGTGTGTACTACTCTGCCTGTTTGTATGTAGTGTTAGGGATCTAACCCAAGGCTTCATGCATGTTAGGCAAGCCAAGCATCCTGCCAATCCCTACACCTCTGGATCCTTCAACCCTTAAATAGTATTCTCCTGTTCTGTAGATCATAGACCTAAAGAGACTCTTTGGACCCAGCCCAGTCTAGCCTCAACCTCACCATCCTCCCAGGATTATAGGAATGTACCATCACACCTGGTCTCATGCATATCTTTTTTTTTAAGTTTGTTTATTTGTTTATTTATTTATTTATTTATTTAATGCATATGAGTACAATGTTGCTGTCTTCAGATACACCAGAAGAGGGCATTGGATATCATTATAGATGGTTGTGAGCCATCATGTGGTTGCTGGAAATTGAACTCAGGGTCTGTGGAAAAGCAGTCAGTGCTCTTAACTGCTGAGCCATCTCTCCAGCCCCACATTTTTTAAAAGTATTATTTCTTTTTGATTGTTTGTTTGTTTGTTTTTCTTGCAGGATATTAGATCACACTGTGAACCCTAAGATTGTGTTATTGACTGAAAAAACAAAACCTGATCCTATTTGTGGTGTGGCTCAGCCCTTAGCACACACCTTTAATTCCTCTGGGTGGAATTCATATACTATATACACTATATACACTTTACACAGAATACACACTTATACACTATATACTGTATACACTGTATGTACTGTGTATACTATATACACCGTACACGCTGTACACACTATATACTGTACACTGTGCACATACCAAATATGCTATATACACTAAACATACTGTACCCACTATATACACTATACACATTGTACACACTATACACACTACACTGTACACACTGCACATACTATATACACTATACATACTGTACATACTATACACACTGTACACACTATATACACTATACACATTGTACACACTATACACACTACACTGTACACACTGCACATACTATATATACTATACATTCTATATATACTGTACACATTGTATATACTACATACACTGGTATGATTTCATTTCTTTTAATCATATTTTTAACTGTATCTCTACAGATGCTGTTAGATACTTTTTTTTTAAGACAGAGTCTTGCTCAGGGACATAGTCTCAAACTATGGACTCTCTTCTCAGCCTGCTGAGCTTTTATATTACAGGAATTTGCCACAGCTCCCATTTTATTAAATACTACTTTGCACATATCTTTAAATGCATCACTAATATAGCATGCATTTTGTAAATTGAGTTTCCTTAAAAGTGATTTTCACAATGGGGCTGAAGAGATGGCTTAGCAGTTAGGATTATATACTGTTGTTCTTCCAGAGAACCTGAGTTTGGTTCCCTGCACCCCACTAGATGGCTTACCACTAACTGCTTCAGGGACTCCAATGCCACCTTCCCACTTTGGTGGCCACCCATTTACATGTGATACACATACAAATAAAAACCTTTAAAAAAATATTTTTAGTCTAGCTCTCTTAAGCTCTCACCTCTCTCTCTCTCTCTCTCTCTCTCTCTCTCTCTCTCTCTCTCTCTCTCTCTCTCTTTGGTTTTTCAAGACAGGGTTTCTCTGTGTAGCCCTGGCTGTCTTGGAACTCACTTTGTAGACCAGGCTGGCCTTGAACTCAGAAATCCACCTGCCTCTGCTTCCCAAGAGCTGGTATTAAAGGTGTGTGCCACCTCTCTTACTCTCATTTCTAGCTCTCCTTCTCTCCCTCCCTTCCCCCTTTCCTCCACGTGGCCATGGCCAGCCTCTCTCTTTCTACCTTCTTGCTTTCTCTCTGCCTTTCTACAATAAAGTTCTAAAACAAGAAAGAAAGAAAGAAAGAAAGAAAGAAAGAAAGAAAGAAAGAAAGAGAAAGAAAGAGAGAGAGAAAGAAAGAAAGAAAGAAAGAAAGAAAGAGAAAGAAAGAGAGAGAGAGAAAGAAAGAAAGAAAGAAAGAAAGAAAGAAAGAAAGAAAGAAAGAAAGAAAGAAAGAAAGAAAAAAAGGCAGTCTACACTATTCCTGAAAGTCCTGGGTCTGGTGAGGGGAAGAGGCTAGACTTTTAGTCCTTTGGACCTTGTATTAAGTAAGGCTATTTTCAGAGGAAGCAATTGAACACTGGATGAAAAATTCCTTTTCATTTGCAAACTTGAAAGAACAACTAACAAATGCCAAATAAGGCTCTTCCTTATTTGGGTACAGTGTTGTAAGGTCTCGTTACGTAGCCTAGCCTGGCCTCTGATTCATAGAGATTCATCTGTCTCTGTCTTCTGGTTGCTGGGATTAAATCTGTATATCTCTAAACTGTAGCTTTCCCTCTGAGGGTAGTTCATCTTCCTGCCCCAGGATTCCCAAACCAGAAAGCAGCAGGAGATGCCTGAATGAGGGATCCTCTGGGAAAGAGGAGAATCTTTACTGTGCTAATGACCAACAAAGAAGGGTTATAAAATATAACCCGACTTTTACCTCTCTGACATTTTCAACCAAGTGTAGGGGTGGGGAACAGAGGGAGGGCTTAGTATCAGTCTCCAAAAGCCCCGAGTCAGTAAGGAATAAAAAAATCCAGAAAAAATTCTGGAAACTGATGGCCAAAGAAGAAAGATGAGGATTCCCTTTCTGCTCATTGCTGTTCCCAGTGCTACACTAAGTTCCTTCTGCGTATCTGCTAATTCACTCTAAGCCTTGAAGTCCCTTCCCTGACTCTACAGCCCACACAAGCTGGTCCATATATCCCATAATCTGTATTTCCAAATGAAGTGGTTCATCAACTCCTACAAAAAGCACACGCTGCACCCATTCCCTTGACTGGAGTACTGAGAACACAGATGGTGCTAATCTGATTCCAGAGGCTCTGGCAAGGAGACCCAGGGCTGTGGTCCCATAGAGGAGCCAACCATCTTTGCGAGGGCCTGATGCTTTTCTCTCCAGAATAAACACAAAGCAGAGGCTGAACTCCCATCAGGATGACCTATAAGTGACCCTTGGGCTGACCTAACATTCTGGTCACTCTCACCGACAGGTTTGTTTATCTTGGAACCTCAGAGCCTCTGTGCCCAAAAGCTGTAGCCCTGGACTCTCAGTCCTCAGCAGTGAGCTGTCAGTCTCTGCTTAAGTGCATGTTGGATGGCTACATGATAGCCTGAGTTTATTTACCAAAACCTGATGTTTATGCTGTCCAGCCGTGAGCTGGGGCCTCGGGTGCTGAATTTAGTAAGCAGGGAGCCAACCAGACGTCTCCAGTGGGCATTAGTTGTCACCCACCCCTCAGGATTATCAGAGGACCCATAGAGCACCTCTCTGCCTAGGTCCTCAGAGATTAAAGGTTCCCTGTCGATTTGAATTTGACATTTCCATACAAAAGAGAGATCTGTGGCTAAGCCATTTCCCACTTTTAGTGTAGACACACAACTACAGTTGAGGCAAAGGGGAGCCTTTAGCTTCTAACTAACGGGGAAGTCACACTGCAAAGTGGTTCATCTAACAGCACAGTAGGCAATTTACAGGTGACACCAGCACCGTGCTAGTTATAGAAGAAAGACATATGTTAGATGGGGTAACAACCAGCAAATCCCCAAAACAAAACAGGGTCCAAGAGTTTCCTGAAGCCAGAGCACATCCCTAGCATGTATGAGGTGATAGCACCAACAATAGTTAAATCTCTAGCATATCCATCACTTCAAATATTATTGTTTCTTGTGATAAGAATATGGAAAGAATGTGTATGGTCTAGGTGTTGCGCAATATGCATGGTTGTCATAGGGACAAGATGGTGCAACTGCAGGAGAGTGTGTCACACAAAAGGAGACAAGCACAGGTGACAAGAACTTTCCTTTTGAAAGTATATCTTTTTCTGATGCAGTCTCTTAAGGAACCGACTTGTCAGTCTCAGAGGCAACCTGAAAGAGACGAGGCCCATTCAGGAAATTGACTTCACTCTCATTCAGACCTACCCCTACACACTTTCTTTAAAGATCCTTTTTTCAAATGGCTGATTTAGGCAAACATGAACTTCAAAATAAACCAGGGCAAATCAAGACTGACAAGGTTGCTTACAAGCTAGGCTCTTTTTCTACCTACCCTCAAACAAATTTGAAGTAGCTCTGAATCTTTGAGGAATGCCTTTATTTGGTAGACAAGAGAACCATGCTCCTGCAGAGGGCCATGCCAAAAGAGGACTCTCCTCTGTCCTATTAAGGTTCCACTTGTCAGTGACTCCCAAGGCCCCTATTATCAGCCTTGGCTTAAATAAACCTTCTGCTGATGTATACCCACTGCCTCCCTGCAAGCTGCAGGCCCATTCATCAATGTCACCTCTGCAGAGTGGCCGCCATGACAGTTCATGATCATTAACCAGCCTGGTGTGCTTTCTGTTAAAGTTAAGACACATCAAACACAGCAACTCTCTTTATCCTTAGTGTTCTAAGAGACAGGGATACACTAGGGTGAAGTTGGCCCAAATCACACAGCTTTGACAAAAGGTGAAAAGTGAACACTGACAGGACAGGCTAAAGTGTCGAGTATGCCCACCCCCCCAAATCTGCTCCACTCTCAGAGGCAGAACACTGGGGGAACAGGAATGTTACTAGCGTTTGAGCTAAAATGGAGCTTCAAAGGACCCTGCAACATGACTCCTTCCCCTCCAGCTCCCACCCCCACCCCCAGAATGGCCTCTGTCACAGATTGGCTGGGATCTGGCTAGCCATCGCTCTGCTGACATACCCTTCTTTATCCAGACTCCTTCATAGACCTTCCTTACTCAGCTCACATCCATGGAAGAAATGGAGGGTGAGCAGTTTCTCTTCTCATCTCTGCAAAGTTTGTGTGAAACAACAGCTAAAGAAAAAGAGCCCACGAATTTGAGAGGTGGCAAAGGGTGGGGTTGCATGGGAGTTCTGAAGGGAGGAAAGGGATGGGGGGGGAATGATGGTATTATATTAAAATGTAAAAAATAAGAAAAATACTATCAACTTTTAAAAACTTTTTAAATAACAAAAAGAAAGTTTAAGGTTATCAGGGCCCAAAATTTCATGTACCTGGATGCTCCTGCCTAAGGCCTTGATATTTTAATTGATACTTGAATATTTTCCTTATCCTAACTCCTTTGTAGCCTGGCCCAGGTTAGGAAAACGACCTTGAGAAGTGCTCCAAGAAGGAAGCTGGCTCATCCAGTCACCATCTAACAGTTAAATAACACAGCACAAAGAAGGAACGTGGGCCAGTCACCATATAACAGTTAAATAACACAGCACAAAGAAGGAACGTTGCTCCTCACTGACCTTGTCATCAAAAGAGTTACGCATGCGTGAAAGTCCGTCCCACCTTTCTTTAGATGACAGGTAAGGTTATGAGAACCCAAAAATGGATTATAATCATTAGGAGCGTAGACTCTAGAAAGATGTATGAAATACTTACACTGACCCCAGACTTTGGAGTTGCAAGGGATGGAGGTGAGAGCCAAAGAAGCTTCCCCGGGGACAGGGGTCGGCTGGGCCCAGCTTGGGGGCTGAGCTAGGAAAAAAAAGGGGACAATTCATGCAAATGCATAAAATTCTAAGCTAGTGTTTATCAGGCATGTGCTACAGCCCAAGCAGTACACTGTGTGTGTGTGTGTGTGTGTGTGTGTGTGTGTGTGTGTGTGTAGATGTGAGGGAGCCAATAGCCATAAGGTGCCATCAGTATTGACATGAAGCTGGTCTGATATGGGATGTGCCTCCAAAGAGTCAAAGACAAGACAGTTTTGAGATTCCCCATGAAAGAAAGAGTGTGAGCTCATGCTGTGACAAACACGTCCATGGATCAAGCATTGGATGAGAGGTTACATGGCGGAGGTTAAATTAAATTAAACGTTTACGTTAATCTCACCTGCCTCTCGTCTCTTGGCTCTGGTTGTGTTTCTCTTTATAACCAGACTCTCTTCAGTCTTCTAAATAGCCATACAAGCATTCAATCTTTGTTTTGTTCAGCTGAGAACGTGAAGGTGCTCTGAGGTGACCTGCTGCACAGAGCAGGTAAATTGGCACTAGGTGTGCAGCAATATTGATCAGGAAAGGAGTGGAGTTCACGGCAGCAGAGCAACTTTGTTCAATGTATTTTGAGTGGTGGCCTTAAGCTTCCAGCAAGTCTCCTGCTGAGCATATAAATGCTCCTTGATGTCCTTGACCAAGGGAAGGGGAGTAGGGTTTTCTCCTTGCCCCGCCTTCAGGCTGAAGACATGCAGGCAAATGCTACAAGGATAACTGTTAGCTGGAAATCAAACATTGGGAAATATGAACCCAAAAAGGAGAAATCTCTATGTTCCGAATGAGTTGTGACAAGGGTCTTGTTAACACTGTGGCATTATATTTCGGCATGGCCCCAATGCCATTATTAACAGAGTCATACTTTCAAGTTTGGATTTATGGAGGTTTACACCTTTATCCCAAAAGGCTTTTCTTTCACAGATCCTAAATAGTATATGTGAGGGGTGAATGAGAAGGGTCTCCCCACTTCCCAGCAATTGGGGATTGGTGGAACAAGCCTATAACAGTTCACTGATGGGGAGTTGAGAGGAGGGGTGATAAAGGGGCCCTACTAGTATCCAGGCAGAAGTGCCAGACCTCTGCCCCTTTGCCACCAGGACTAGAGAAGAAAGGTTAGAGGTCAGGATGTGAATATTGCTCCTTTGCTTGTGCCTGGTCCAGGAACCATCCCTCCTACTATAACAACCTGGGGGAAGCAAAGGAAGCCACAAAAGATACTTTCCTGATATTGCCAATGGGACATGCTTTGAAACACTGACAATGGGCCTGCAAACAGTTATTTTTAGGCAATTTGGTAGTAACTACCAAGTCATAAATATATTTCTGGTTTGTTTTTCTTTCTGTTCTGAGTCAGGGTTTTATATATCCCAGGCTGATCTCGAACTAATAACCAGCCTTGAATTTCTGTTTTTCTTGCCTTCATCTCCTGAATACTGGGTTAGAGGTATGAACTCCCATGCTCGGTGGCAAATACATGCTTTTTGTGACTCAGCAATCCTTCTAGAGTGTTCCGCACCAACATACTTACTCCAGGAGAGAATATTCCTGGCAGCATTTTAATGCACTGTAACAATTGTTTTATAAAAGCAAAATCCAAAATCAATCTAAATCAGTAAAAGAACTATCAAATCACAGTGTAGCCATATCAAAGGGAGTAGCATAAGTCTATGGGCAGAGACATGGACCAGTAGTTCAGCCTGTTCTAAAAACACACATTCAAGAGGAATAAATCCTACACTGGTGTTATCCCTGAGATAGCACTATGAGTATGCTAACAGCAGGTAAGGTAGAATAAATTGTACCTGCAGGAGGTGGTATAGATGTCCTCAGGCAGACAAGAGAGGCTCCTGCTAGGACAAGCTGCTCACTCACCCCTTGAATGCAGTAGAGGGAGCTTCCTTCTGCAGATCCCTAAGCTGGGCTTGCTGGGTTGTTTTGAGGGAATGGAGGTAAGACAGAGTAACCTTGTCATCATGAATGAGTCATAACTCTGTTCACAGCACACCTTCCTCATTGGCGCCTGTGAATTCCTGGCTTACCTGAAGCTCACTATGTAGACTGAGCAGGCTGCAGATTCAGAGAGCTATGCCTGCTTGTGCCACCTGGTTCAGAAATTAAAGGCCACCACACCAAGCCCCCTCCTTTTTTTTTAAATTTAAGAATCCCAAACCCATCACCCCAAATAAAAGCAAATGCAGGGATGGCAGTCTTTCCAAGAACATATGCCACCATCTGCCCACTTCCCAACTTCCCATTTCTTCTTCATCATTTCCTGACTTTTATTTTGCGTTTGTTTGTGTGAATTTGGTTTGACTTTGATTGATGCTGGCAATTGAACCTTATGCCTGCCAAGCAGACATTCTACCACTCACTACTCCCCCTCAGCCCTTCATCTTATTAATAGATGTGTTGAATCTATATGTATTCTTTTAGAAAATACTCTATTTTGTTTATGTGTATGTGTGAATGTGTGCCACCTGTGTTTCGGGGCCTGTGGAAGCCAGAAGAGGGTGTCAGGCCCTTTGAAACTGGAGTTCCATGTTAGAATTACAGGCAGTTGTGAGCTGACGCAAGGGCACTGGGAACATACTGCTGTCCCTCTGAACCAGTAACTGCCCTTTACCCATGAGCCATCTCTTCAACCTGCTACATGTATCCTTGAGTGTATACTTTTAGTTTCGTTTAAAATTTTTTTTAGTATAAGATTTCTTTAAGAATTTCATTCACGAGTACAACCTATTTTAATCATAATTCTCATCTCCCTCCAAATTTTCCTGGGTCCCTCCTCAATGTTTTTAATTTATAAAACATTATTTTAAGTGTAAGACATAGATAGATAGATAGATAGATAGATAGATAGATAGATAGATAGATATGGTTTATATGTGTATATACATGTATATATTTTTTAAAGAAAAGGAACATTTCATTTTTGCAGTTACTACAAATTGTCAAAGTGGCAGAGTGGCTGTTTGTAGATCTGCCACCAATATATCAAAGTGGGTGCCACTGGCAATGTCAGGAAGCCTTGTATATGTGTACATGTATATGAGTAATCTACTTATACATACATATGTGTAGCTTGCACTGAGTTATGTTGCTCAGCCATAGCCATAAGTTCTATAAATTTTCCTTTCAGGAAATAATACCAAACAATTTCATTTTGTATTTAATTATTCATCTGTTCTCATTTGTGACTCTTGCTGTAGCTCTGGTTGGTTTGAAACTAGCTATGAAACCCAAGCTGATCTATAGCTCACAGCAACTTTTATGCTTCAGCCCACCAAGTGCGAAACCCAAGCTGATCTACAGCTCACAGCAACTTTTATGCTTCAGCCCACCAAGTGCTGAAGTCACATGTCTAAGCCAACCACACTGATTGCTCGGGAAACATATTAAACAACTTCATTTTCAAGTGCCAGAAACAGGGACTAGCTGGATTCAGCCTTTGGACAAGGTTGGCTTGAATGGTGGAAGTCCAGCGAACAGCTCTCCTGCTATGCCATGTTAGACACTAAAAGCCCAATGAGCAGAGGCAGGCTGGAAGTGGCCCACCTCTGCCTGAGTCTTCCCCACTCTTGTCCCTTATGCCCAGCAGCAACCCATTCTGGGGCCTGTTCCAGGTACTTCCCTGAGCTTTCCACGGATGCTGCCAGCAGTCCTCTTTTTCCAGATGTGTGTAGCATTACTTTGGGTGAGACAATAGCAGGTCTAGATTTCTACCCAAATGACTTGGCAACCAGAGAGAGAACTCTGGCCCCAGCCATTGGGAAACAGTGACTTTCTAGAGATGTCTGAATCATGGGGAAAGAAACACAAGTGCAGGTGCAAGTTTCCCTATTCATACATAGGAAACTGAAGGCTGGGGGCTTAGAGAAAATACATTTAAATTCAAAATGAGATAAATCAGAAGCTCCCGAGAATGTCCACTGCCCACTCAGTTCCAGAACCAGCTATTAGACCACCAGCCAGCCTCTTCCGAGACGATACCCAAGACCCACAAGAGCCCTCCACCCAAATGTGAAAGCATGCTAACTTTCCTTTCCCCAGAGTTTTGGTCACACTAGGCATGGTAGGACATCCCTACAAGTCACTGCACTTGGGAGATGGAGGCAGGAGGATCAGGAGTTCAAGGTTACCCTCAGTTATGTGCCAAGATTAAGGCCATGGCCACATTGGACCACATAAGGCCCTGTCAGAATAAAACAAAAACCATTCAGCATTATTAATTTGTTTCTTCTTTTGACCTTACAGGTATTTCTTGTGCCAATCACAAGGATCCCATTCCTGGTCCACCATTTTCACCAGCACATAGCCTCAGCCTGTCTTCTCCAGCCATAGGCCAGGGGGAATTTAAACCCTCTGTACTGACTTCTGGTCCTGTGTGTTAGACCAAAGCCCAGAAGGCTCATCAGCCATCAAGATGTGAAGGGAGACGAAAGTTCATTTTGATGATGAGGTCTTGGCACTTTTTAAATTTGAATTGGAAAGAGAAAATGCTTTCTCTGGTGGAGTACAATCATAAACATTTGCTTATTGAAGTAAAATATGAAGCAAACAAATTGTCTTTTTAATCACATTGACTACTTTACATGACACCTTCACAAGGTGGTGCCACACTTTTCTGGAACATTCTCATCCTCTCCAACTGAAACTCTAATAACCCCCACCCCTGTTTACTCCAGCTCCTGGCAAGCAAAGTCTTACCTTCTGTCTCTTTTGAGGCATGCAAGCAGTATTACAGAAGAAGATCGCACAACAGCAGCTATCATCTGCATCTGATTGTTTCATTTAGCAAAAGCCTTTTTCAGAATCACCCTGTCCAATTAATTTAAATATTAATACAATAAGAAGCTTGTGATTGGATAGGGAAAAGGGAGGCAGAGCTAAGAGTTGCAGAGACAGAGCCGGATGGCTTGGTGGCACATGCCTTTAATCCTAGCACTCAGGAGGCAGAGGCAGGCGAATTTCTGAGTTCGAGGCCAGCCTGGTCTACAAAGTGAGTTCCAGGACAGCCAGGGCTATATAGAGAAACCCTGTCTCAAAAAACCAAAAAAAAAAAAAAAAAAAAAAAAAAAAAAAAAAAAAAAAAAATGCAGAGACAGGAAGCAACACAGGGAGGCGGGGAGTAAGATGGAGGACAAACAGGAGAATTCAGATTCCAAGTAGCTTTAAGTAGCCACAGGTAGGTATAATATCATATAAGGAGAGAATAACTGGGATAACTTGTCTAATCTAGGTGGGCAGTTTGTATCATTATCAATTAGCTCTGAAATTATTGTGTAGGTAGGCATCTTGTGAATTGAGAATTTATTGATATATAAATCTGACTAATTAATAAGCTTCTACAGTTTTGATTTTACCAGGTTACTGGGAATTGTGACAGCTAACCACAAGGTGGGCAGCCATTGCATAGGGCTGGTGTGACAATGACCCACCAAGGGTACTTGGCGAGCCAGGTGGAGATGCCTTCGGAGCTCCAGGCCAGAGAGTCTGCCGAGATGAGAACGCTCCACTGGAGCTATATGGCCTGCTGGTAGCCTGCGTAGTGTGGGATATTGCCATTCTTTTTACTATTTCCCGCTACACCCATGCTTTGTGAGAGTTCCATCCCCTTTTAAGGCTAAATATAGTCTACTGAGGACATAAGCTTTCAAATCTGCTCTGTCTGTGGACATTCACATTGTTTTCTCCTTTTAGCTGTCAAAAAAAGTCTGTTATGGATGTGAGGACATAGGAATCTGGATTTTGTTTGTGTAAGGGATTGTTGTGATAGTGGTGGTGAACTTTTTGTTTTTGTTTTCTGTTTTTGTTTTGTTTTCTGTATTTGTTTTTTAAGATGAGTTCTTATACTGTCTGCTATCACTTTGAATTTACTATGTAACTGAGCCTGACCGGGAACCATCTCCCAACTGCTGGGATTGCAGGATTGTGCCACCAGCCCGTCTCAAACAGCATGCATATGTGTGTGTGAGTGTGTGTGTGAATGAATGTGTGAGTGTATATTAGTGAATATGAGTGTGTGGTTATGTGTGAGTGTGTGAATATGAGTGTGTATGTGAATGAATGTGTGAGTGTGTATTAGTGAATGAGTGTGTGATTATGTATGAGTGTGTGAATATGACTGTGTGTGTGAATGAATGCGTGAGTGTGTATTAGTGAATATGAGTATGTAATTATGTATGAGTGTGTGAATATGACTGTGTGTGAATGAATGTGTGTGAGTGAGTGTGTGTGAGTATGTGTGAGTGTGATTGTGTGTCTGTGTATGTGAGTATGTGTGTGTATGTGAGCGTGTATGAGTGTGTATGAGTGAATGTATGTTATTGAGTGTATGAGAGTGTGAGTATGTGCAAGTGTGTGTGAATGTATGAGTGTGTGAGTGAGTTTATATGCATGAATGTGTGTGTGATTATGTATGAGCATGAGTGTGTGTATGAGTGTGTATGTATGAGTGTGATGTGACTGTGTATGTAAGCATGTGAGTGAGTGTGTGTGTGAGTGTGTGTGTGAGTGTGTGTGAGTGTGTGTGTGAGTGTGTGTATGTGTGTGTGTGTATGTATGGAGGTATATGCATGTGGAGGTTAGGAGGACAGCTTTGGAAAGTCAGTCCTCACCTTTCAGAGGGAGGAGCTTGGGTTAGGGTACCACTAGTCTTGCCGGCCTTGAACTCACTGAGATCCAGCTGTCTCTGCCCTGAGTGATGGAATTAAAGGTGTGCACACACTCCCCCATCCCCAGTGGTTCTCCCCTTTGATATAGGCCCCTGAGATTGGACTCTGGTGTCCATAGACGTGTGCTTTTGCCCATGAAGCCACCTCATCAGGCCAGTAATGTTTCTCAACACTTAAAATGTCCACAACCCACATACAAACTGTGCTGTGCTTATCGGAAAAGCTAGTAAAACAAGTGCAACAAGCATCACAAGCAGAGGGTATGGCTCTGTGCCCACATGCTTGCCTAGGTGTGTGTGTGTGTGTGTGTGTGTGTGTGTGTGTGTGTGTGTGTGTGTTGGGAGTGGGGGAGGGCCTAGTCCTCCTCAGCATCAAAAACAACCAAAACAGAGCAATGTCAGGCCACATCACCCCAGTATGAGATCAACTACAGGATGAGAAGTGGGTCTCAGAAGCCTCTCTGTGATTTTCAATATCTAAGGTACAGAGGATGGATATGGAGTCCAGGGATACACACACAACAGGAACTCCAGGTACCTCAGAAAAGCTCAAGGACCAGCTCCAGTCCCATCTCTCAATACCCACCACAGCTTGGCCTTCTCAGATTATTTATGCCTTGTTTTGATTAGCCAAGCACTTCATAGCCATTTACTAATAGGTCTTTCCATCCTTAATAATCATCACTCAGTGAAAATGGAGTGTCAGGAACCAATCTTATGTACCATTTATATGTAAATATGAAAGCAGCCATAGAGACTGAACTTACTCTGTGCTGGGGCATGAGAGTTAAATGATTTCTTTTTCTTTTTTCTTTTTCTTTTTTTTTCTTTTCTTTCTTTCTTTCTTTCTTTCTTTCTTTTTTTTTTTTTTTTTTTTTTTTTTTTTTTTTTTTTTTTTTTTTTTTTTTTTTTTTTT